>CAVLJG010000004.1:20455212-20768280 GCA_963669975.1 Acanthoscelides obtectus
TTTATTCTGACGTAGCAGTTTTATTCCAGGCAAAACGCATCGTTTTTCAAATATTTTCTGAAGTAACAGGGTCTCTATTGAGATGTAAAATTTGTTATTATAGAGATCCCCATTGCTTCAGAATAAATATGTCTCAAACCATTTTTCACCTGGTCTGTTTATGTGTCAAATGTTGACGTGTAGCCTGTAAGGTGGTTTATACCCACACACGCACATCACACACACATGTATACGATTGACCTGCTTTTTTAATTTGTTCACTGGTCACTTTGAATTTGGACAGTTTTTGCCTCTTCTTACCGGTGGAGTTGACCTGCTTGACGCTGTCATCGGGCTTGTCCTCTGGATGGAACACCACCGTCCACCTGTCAAGTCTGATCTCTTCGGCATCGATGACGTCACGCAACAAGTTCAAAGGATCTTCGCCACCCGTATAACCGCTGCCCCATCGTAGCACTCGGGCCAGGTCGTTACCTGCAAAAAAATAACACAAAACATAAATAAGAGTTTTTACTGGATTTTTTTTCAATCATCATAAGTCATCAATTGCGAACATTGGTCAACAAGGTAACCCGGCAACCTCAGATTGACACAAATTTGTAGCATTGCTACTTAGCCAATAAGAAAAATATCGGATGTCCTTACCTGTTCCGAGAGGCACGATGGCACATGCAGGCGAGGAACATTGCGAATCCTGCCCTACGTTATCCAAGCACTGCAATACCCAACCAATGGTACCATCTCCTCCGCATACTAATATCTTGTAGTTTTTTACGTTGCGAAACACATACAAACCGGGAAGTGGACCACCATTATCTAAATCGAACACCTGAAAAAATATTGACCATCATAATCATCATCGTCATCATCATCATTATCATCATCATCAACATCATCATCATCATCATCATCATCATCATCATCATCATCATCATCATCATCATCATCATCATTATCATCATCATCATCATCATCATCCTCACCATCCTCATCATCATCATCATCATCATCATTATTATTATTATCATCATCATCATCATCATCATCATCATCATCATCATCATCATCATCATCATCATCATCATTATCATCATCATTATCAACATCATCAACAACAACAATATCATTACCATCAAATCACGAGATTTTATCTCTCTTCCCTTCTTCACATAGATCTTTGAGTATGTAACAGACATATTTTAGTTCATTATTAAATACTTATACACCTACTTGGTATGGATTGAGCAGCTTTCTGAAACTTGAAATGAGCTCGAGGCCCTGGCATCCTCCAGATTTGACATTTACGAATACTAACAGTGGTTGAACGCCCTCTGGGATCATAGATGGTTCGATGTTGGGTAATAGCATCACTAAAAAAATGATTGATTAAACAACTTACTAGACAGTTTTTATATATAAATTGTAAATTGACTTACCTAGTAAAGGCTTATCTTCGTATTTTGATTCGCGCAATGTGTAGAGAGCTCTGACAGCCTTTTCAGCATCTTCGTAGGTTATTACCATGGATCCGTATTCGTAATAAATGGGACCAATTTTTGAAAATTTATTTTCTGAAAAATATACATGAATTAATGAATGCGAATAATATGGCACCACCCATACAGGCTGAGCGCAAGAATAGATTCTACTATGAAAAATAACCTTGAGCCCTTAAATGTTATCCAGGCAAGTCAAGTCAAGAAAACTTACCTCTCCCTAAAAAATCCGTCAATATATTCTCGTAGTTCCTCTCAGATAGATTTGGTGGTAGATTTCCGACAAACAAGGCTACATTAGGACCATGAGGATCTTGTTTCAATTGCAGGTAGAATCTCATCAACTCCATTTGCCTGATGCTGTCTTTTCCCAACTGCTTCACGATCTCCCACGGCCTCTCGTTCCAAGATAGTACTCTTTCGCTTACTGAAATAACCAATAATTATGAAGTAAATGTAGAACAAAGCTAAACACTATCTTGATACAAACTTTTTTAATTAACTTCTTTTTTTTGAGAATAAATCATTGGTTTACCTCCTCTGTCCAGAAGAACCTCGCTACATCTATAATCCTCGCAATTTTTGTCATCCAATCCAAAACGCTTCAACGCTTCGCGAATAAGATCCCCGACTGTCATGTTAGAATCCACAGGCACGGTGCAAAGTGCCTGTGATACTTGAAGTTTGCCGGGATACACCCTCACTTCGCCTGAATCGTTGTCACGATCCCTGCAGAACCAATGTTATGTACATTTTTTATCAATATAAGGTGGGTGGACCATGGAAGGCCACTATAACGAATAAACAGTAACTTATAAAACCTTCATTTATTGTGGAGTTGATCAGGAATGAGGAAGGAACAGGGCTCCATAGAAAGCCGATATAATAAATCATTTCACTTGACACCAGCGTTGTATTCAAAATATCTATGTATATTACTTGAACTACATATAAAGGTCTTCCATTCTATAAAAATAATAATAATATATTGTGTAACGCCCTTGAAACATGCGAGGTTTCGAGAGCGATAGCGTTCACGTACGTGAGTCATTGAGAGGGTTCTGGGTTGCCATCGGGAGCTTTCGAGAAATATCACGCTAATGTTCTCTAGATCTTCTGGATTGGTCGATTTCAAAATATATGCGCGCGACGACAGGAAGGAACGAGGACAGTCAGTGAACGAACAGTGACCGATGCGTCAACATAGTCCAATCGGCATGGTTATGACTAATAAAAACAGTATTTTCGTTACAATATAAAAACTCAACATGAACACTACTATCATAAAACTAAGAATGTATTTGTGAAAACGTTTAAAAAATAACTTTACTGGAACAGTTTTTTATCGACATCTAATAAGTCTTCAATAAACTTTGTAACGAAATAAAAATAAATTTAAACCACTAATACGGCTAAAATGTTCCAATTGACGTCAGAAATCTACAATGCACTAAAAATTGAGATGTTAAGATTTAGAAACCCATACGATATAGCCAACTTTCCCTTGCAATTCCTAGATGTTCCGTATAAGAGGCTTGGATCCTAGCAACGCCAACTGTCAATTATTTGATCGGCCATTGCCTTTCCTAGAAACACTACCGATATTTCAACTTAAATGGAAGTAATAATAATTATTTTCTCCGCTACCATAACAAAGGGGGAAGATTCCAAGAAAATAATAGTTTTGCTGCGAGCTACTATTATAATTTTAACGTTTGCAACCCAAGTCAACAAGGTCAACAAACCGAAGGACCGCATTGATAAAATACGACGTGAGGCATTTGCCGCGTCTGTATTCTTGTAATGGATTGTAATGTCTGTAGAAGTAATTTGTCATCGCAAGGCAATAACTACGACAATGTATATAATAAATAATCTGACTTACAAATCATTTGGCTTTCCATGGTACACCCACCTTCATCCAGGATACCCAAAAACGCTGAACTTATCACTAAAATGCTAATTCCTCAAATTGTAAGGTTTTTTACGTTTGAAAAATGGGATTTTCTGGCAATTTGTGGGGAATTTTGGAAAACCTGTAGACCGTATAGTTTTCGATGTGCTCTTTCCAAATATTTTCCGCGATACATAAAATGGCGCATAAAAAACAGTTTTTTGACAATATTTCTTTCTATTTTATTCACAATAAAATTAACTGTTATCAAATTTAGGCAATGACCTAGAACTTTATGTATTCAATTTTTTTTTATTAACAGTTTCGATGTTCGGAAGCAAAGTATCGTATACACTGCTTTTCAAAAAGGCACTTCGTACCTACTTTTTCACCGAATAAGGCTAGCACGCTGAAATTTGAGGCGTTGAAATTGATGCTTAGATACTATTCTTTAGAGTGAAAGTGGCAATTGAATATTTCAAGATGTATTTTGATACTTCTTAGAAGCACTTTATAATTCTAGAACATAAAATCGCTATCATACAAAACCGTTAGCTGACAAGATGACCAGTTGATACGAGGTAAAAATTCGGAAAAAGCATCTATAAGCTTTTTTAAATCACTCTCGATAAAACTACCAAAGGATCTAATATAGTATTAAGCGGTGGTTAATTCGAATAAGTTTTCAATGACTGGTTTTAGCAGACTTTTCTGAGATTATTTTTTAAACACTAGCTTCAAAAATATGTGGCAATCTTCTCAAGTATTAGTACTCACTTGAACCTGAGAAAGACCGCAGGCCTCTTGCCTTCCCTGCGATGCAGCGACATGATGGGATGCGGATCTTGCAGAATCCCCTCGTCCGGAGAATACGCATCCGTCAGATGGAACACGTTCGGGTCGCGCGTGATGTGAAACGCCCTTAACGCCTGCGTTAACACCTGCCGCAACGGCGCCGTGCGCTGCACTGATACCAAGCGGAAGATACGCCGACGCATCGAACTGTTCCCGTCGTATACCTTTATCACTTCTGAAAACAATAATTGTTTAGTATTTTAATGTGAAAACCAAAAATTCACTCCTTCTCCTTATAAGGACGCGTACACGGATATCCCCGTAAAGGTGCCTACCCACTGAGGAAAAGAAGCGAAAAGAGGAGAAGTAAACTTCTTCCGCTGGGTGCCTTTAAACATGAGTTCTGTTCGTAGAGCAGTCCCCAACCTGCCAGTGACGATGCCCAAGTCACCGACCACTTTACGAACAAACCTATAGTGAAAAGAGGCCACGCAATGGAGCGATGCGAAGCGAAGCAACGTGTCACGTTTGACATGTGTAATGACAAATTACGCGGTGATTTTATTCACATAGCTTCGCCTTAATGAGCGTACAGCTCAGTATCGTACACGGTGAGGATATTTTATTGAATCCTCAGAAAGGTCAATAATACGCTGAAATTTGGTAAGGCGGTAGTTAGTACTAGAAACAAAAATCCTCACCCCACCTGGATCAGTTGTTCTAAACCGGTGGCGGTGCTAGACTAACATATATGGACATCAGCTTTGCGAGGCCTTTTCCATTACCCAATAAAAAAAACGGTAAATTGAATGAAGTTGAGTTATACACTAATATCCATATTAGTATGTGTGTTTTATTGCTAATCAAATGATGACAAAAATTAAAATAGACGAACTTTTAGCCTCACTGAAGTGTTTTAAGATTGTTTCAGAACACCAGCCGCTATAGCCGCTTCAATTGATAGAATTGATAGAGCAAATTTTCTCTGTTGGCTGATCGTGGTTCTCATGTAGGTCTAATCAACTTTAGCCCTGAAAAGCTTATCTCAATAGAAGCTGTACTGACTGGCACTGTGAGCATGATTTTGATTATATAAACAGTCGGAGATACTTCTTCCAAATTATTTTTTCTAAAATGTACTGGACAAGTTCATTGACAGAGCCTGGTGAACTGATTATTTAAATAAATTAAGATGCTCGACCAGGTCCTCCATTGATATAGATATCAAGAGCTCAAATCCTTTTGAAATTGTGACCTTGATTTGAGATCATATATACTTCAAATGAGTTAATATCATTGTTTAAGAAAGAGTTTTTACAACTGAGAAATGAATCTCAGTTCAAAGGAATACGTTTTGGAGTTTTAGAAACAAAGCCTATCATAATCACGACCCTTATAGATGGGTATGCTCTAAGAGCACTTCTTTTAGTGTGTACGCAAATCTCTTATGGCCATTTTTACTTCGACATTTCCAGAGCACATTAAAATTTCTTTGTTGTTTTGCGTTTCTGGTTATGTTTGATTGTATTGTACGTTTGGGTGATTTTGAATTCGAAGTTTGGATAGTGGAGAAACTAAATGTTGAGTCAAACGAGTGGCAGTCGCAGTACTCACAAAAACACTTCTCTTTTGAAAAATTTCATCGTTGATGACACAATTAACCACTGCAGGGTAACGAAATTGACCTTTACATTCGTTGTCCAAAACCTTCTTATCTATTACCTCTTTAAGCTCATTTCTTCTATAAAAGTCAAAAGAACAACGATTTATCGGTACATCTATGTGTATTTCTACGATGTTTGCATCCCTAAACAGAAATAATTGACGACTCGGGGATTCCCCGAGTACCGCGGGCGGTATAGTTTTTTTCAGGTTGACGGATCTGGATTCTGATTAGTTTCAACATGAATAAGATCGCCGAATGGACAAAGAATATGATATATTCTGTTAAAAAAATGTATTTTTTAAGGTATACAGAACGTCAACTGTTTCAGACAGGGTGAGGATTAGCTTATATTTTTAGTACTATAAACTACCACCACTCCAAGTTTCGTCCAGTGATTGATTTTCTCAAGAATTCAATTAAATATTCATCCATTGTGTCTTATTAGTATTTTACTGAATCTAACGAATGCAAAAAAAACAAATCAAAATCTCATAGGGCACATATTTGAAAATCTCCACTGTTCGTAAAAACATCCCATACAACCGTACAACCAATTATACGATTCACTCTCCTATGCGTATCAACTTCATATTTAGGGATTATTTTGCTCTCCGTTCTTTGTCGCTCCAGGACCCCTGACCTTGAAACCGAGGGAGTAGAATCGCTGACAGTGGACGTGGTTTTCTTCTATAGAGCATTATTTCAATCTCTGGCAGCTGTTGATACTTATCAAACAAGTTTGTGGATACATCCATTTTAGACAAAATTGCATGTATTGGTTTCTTCATATCAATAAACGTTCAGTCACAAAGTTAACTTCGTTCATCCTGATGACATGCGCAGAGCGACGAATTCCGCAATGAGCAATGGAACGATTTTGTGGCAGGGATGCTTGACTCCTCTCCGGAAAGTGGCGAAGTCGCTCAGAAACGGAAAGCGAGAACAACTCCCGCACATCCACGGTCCGGGGGCATAGTCTTCAGGACAGAGGACAAGGTCGAGGTTTTCGCTGATGTTATGGAACGACAGTTCTCTCCCAACTATGATCTTGATAATGATCTCGACCAGGAGCAACAAATTGTAAGATCCGTCAGAATATATTTTAGAGCCAACGGCGTCAGTGATCCCAGCGCCGCCATTAGTGATTCATCCTCAGAAGATTCTTTTTCGGAAGATTCTTCAGCTGACAAGATCCCGCATTGCACACTAGCAGAGCTACAAGGTCATATTAAAAACCTCAAAGTGCGTAAAGCGCATGGGGAGGAGCAAATCACTAATAAGGTGCTGAAGCTGCTTTCACGGAAGTCCTTGACTTATCTCGTGACCATTTTATCAATGCCATGCTATGGACCCAGTACTTTCCATCGGCGTGGAAGACTGCGGAAGTCATAATGATTCCAAAGAAGGTGGGTTCGATATTTCCCCAGGACTATCGTCCCATCAGCCTACTGTCTGCTGCGTCTAAGCTCGCTGAAAAGATGATTCTACGTCAGCTTGCGAATTTCTCGTCAGATCACCATGTGGCTCCTGACGTGCAATTTGGATTTTGATCTGAGCATAGTACCGAGTTACAGGCGGTTAGGCTTGTGGAGCGAGTAACCAGCCTTAACTGTTAAGTATCTCAAAATTAAGTTTAGTTAACAAAGTTCGACTATACAAGATGGTTATCAGACCAGCAATCACTTACGCATGTGCAGCATGGTGTTTTCTTGACAAAACGCATATGCGTAATCTGCAGGTTTTGCAGAACAGAACCTTGCGAACCATCAGTAACGTACCATGGTATGTCTTCAACGAGACCCTTCACAGAGACCTCGACATCGCTTACCTAAGGGACTACATCAAACATCAGCGACCCTCTGTTGCGTGAGTCAGTAGACTACACAGTCGAGCAAGTTCGCAAGCACACAAGACCGGGGCTCGCACTGCGATCAAAATCAAATCGTGCAGTTCTAGATCCAACCAAAATTACGATTTTTGCCAAACACAAATTAATTTTTTGATTACATAATTTAAAATAACCGAATACCAGTTAACAATAGCAAGGATTCCCTTTAACCGGCGCACTTCACCCTCTTTGCTCTTCTCCCTTCCTTTCTTTCTTCTTCTTTTCTTTTTCCCTGACTTCGTCTGGTCTCTGGGCAACCAGACCTGACAGACCTACTGACCTACGATACTTTAACAAAGAGCGAAGGTCCCACGGACCGCTCTAATGGACAATGACGAATAGAGAGAAAGTTAACTTCGTCTTTAGAGATGAGACTGATAGACGCGAACTATCAATTATGTCTGGTTTCTGGGTGACAAGGCCGACATAATAACAAACTGGCTGACGTACTTTGACACAAAGGCCTTGAGAGACAATGAAGAATAGAGACGACGCGAAACTTTCACACTTTTCTTCTATCAGTGCTCAGGAACACAGTTCCCCAAAAGGAAAGAGAACTACGACCATTTTATCTCAGTTATTCTTCTCCCTCATTTCAAGGGTCAATCCCCTGGACCGTGCTGCTCATATACAGGGTGTATAGAATGGCATGCTAGATCTCCTTATTTGACACCATTAGACTTTTTTCTATGGGGCCACTTAAAATTTATTGGCTTACTCCCCAACCTGAAAGTTTAGATTAACTTCGTTTACGCATCATCGAAAGCTGCCATGAGATCCCACAACATATTTTTGAAAATGTCCGTCAGGAATTTGAACATCGCCATATCATTTTTTGGCCAATAAAGGACAACATTTTGAACACTTATTGAGATAAATGGTGATATTTTCGTGTGTTTTTCTTTTATATCTGAACAAATTAAAATATTTTTCTAATTTTTTCGAAAACGAATCGACCGATTTCAAAATATAGGATTTTGAAAAACCCTTCAAGCAAGCTTTTGACGTGTCTCGGAGCTTTTTTTAATCAGTGGTTTTCGATAAATCCGTGGTGGGAAGTTTTCAAATGAACACCCTGTATAAAAAGGCGCCGTACGTGGTTGGATGAAGGCAATCATGGGCGCCCGCAGTAATTTTTCCCAGGGGGGGCGATCATCAGCCAGATATATTTCTGTGATAGAACTTTTTGAAGAGCGGGCCTAATCCTAAAAATCCTTGAAATTGTATACAAAATCATGCTATTTGCGCTGTGCTGTTTCGTGACCCACCTTCATCGCGTTCCTCCTGGTTCTTATTCTTATCCTGTCGATTGTCCTTGCTAGATGGTGGATGGCCTTGCGCATAGTCTTCAGAGTCCCTTGGCCCCTTACTGCTACAACCACTGCCGTCTCCACTAGGGAATTCCTCCGATGTACTGCGTGCTATAAGCGAAAAAAAAACTTTGAGTAATTGACCGTCAGAGGACTTCTAGAAATATCAAAAACTCCTGTTAAAGCAGCCAATATTACAAAAAGGGTTAGTAACCAAATTTATCTTCCACGCATAACTTTGATGGTTTGTCTAAAATAACAGAACAGTTCTCTGACAATTTTGATTTTCGAAATACTTCGTTTTCTCTTTCCGAAGTTGAAAAATCACCTCAAGGGAACTCATTTTGGGACAGTCGAAAACGGATGTAACTAAAAAGTTATGAGGAGTGGAAGAACCGTCCCTGTTCACTGTGTGGCTTCAGAAGGAAGTCATTTTGAGAATGACAATATAAAATTGTTATTAAATTTGAATAAAAAGAAATCAGTGTCCTCATTTAATGTACAGACCTCGTACATCCCAAAAGATAATTTGGAATCCAAATTGAATTATGCCTTGCAAGTATAGCCTAGTTTGCTTATGCGTTCTGCTATGAAGCACATTACAAACTTAAGCGAAAATTTTATAAAGCACACAATTTGTAACAGAACAAAAAAAATAAAAAGCAAACTAAAATTATACCTCGAACATAAGGGGGCGACAAGCTGGACTCGTTTATGTTTTGGCATGAAACTGGCAAAATAACTGTAAGCCGCTTGAGAACGCTTGATATAGAAGCACTCCGTCTAACACTATCACTGCCACTGACGACTGCAAAATCATTCCCTTTATATCTTAAAATAAAAAAATTAAAAACAAAATTAAGCAATGTCAATCCTATCTACTATTTTTATCAACAACAAATGATGAAACTGCGCACAGAATATTGTTTTATATTACAGATAAAACAATTACTATTTTGTATATATAAAAGATCGTTCTTGTGCTCCTATGCTAGATTTTGGTAGCCTCGCCTGGAAAGTTTTGAAAGGTTGATATAATTCCGTTGTGCTCTTTTTCCAATTTTTCAATTTCGTACCTTTTCCGCATATACATAAAAGATGGCGCTCCAAAACAAATAGCAGTTTGGATCGAACTCTCCTTCTTGGACATCAAATGCTTGTACTGATAACCAGTCGCTTTTTTAGATAGGTAATAAGATAAATTTTGTTAAAAAGCTTTAATATTGGTTCACTTTTTAGTTTTCCTAAATAGGATGCAGCAGTGAGAGTCAAGAAAATAAAAAGCTTTAGGTAAATACAACTTCCGTATTTTATAATTTAGCATGTATTGTTTTTTTACTTTTTTCCCAATAGGCACTTGTATTCAAATGAAATCAATAATTCTTGAAAAATGTGATCATTATTTACATAACGTAATTTTTGGGGAAAAAACAATCTTCCTTAGTTCGTTTGCAGAATTTTTATGCATTCCTATGTCATAAAACGATCCATATTATCCAGGAAGTATTTTCGTAAATGATTAACGAATCTGCAAGTTCTAGCAACTCGCCCAAAATTGCGTCAAAAATTGATTAACAGACTTTCAACAGATTCCTAAAACTGTTTTTTCTGCTTCGGCAAAGTTTTTATTAGGTGTTTTGGGTCAATCTGAATAAAAATTGTTTTCATGAACTTTTCTCTCATGTCCAAAGTTTTTGAGGTATAAAATGCAGGTGCAATATGCCATTTTCCACCCCGAAAACCAACATGAAAAACCGGAAATTTTAATTGTTGCCTAAAGCCAAGATTCCTAAGCATTTTAGGAGATATTGTTATTAAATCCCTTTGTTGCACCTTTTCAAATATTAAATCGTTTATCTCTAAGAAACTATGAAAACTAATCTTAGAGAAACGTTCATAAGAGCTTTTTTATCCAGTATCATCCAAGAAACCTACAAAAGTTTCCCGAAAGCGGAAAAAACATTATTTCGAATTTGTTTATGTGATTTTGGCGCTGTCAAAATTTGATACAGCGGTAGTTAATACACATTTATACATACATAATACATACATATATACATACAAATGTCCTTAAATCAATTGTTTGAAAAAACCGTTTAAATAAAGAGTGTCCTCTTTTATGGGGAATTCCAATTTCAATAAATTCCAGAGAATACCGACTGCTACAACCAATATAAAAATAAATTTATAGAGCTTGTAAGGCAAACCAAACGAAAACATTACCTAAATAAATTGAATAATAACTTAAATGATCCTAAGCGGCTTTGGACAACTATTGATGAGATTACTGGGAAAACAAAATTTAAAGAGTGTGTCACTGAGTTAAATACAACATTGGGAACAGTATTAAAAAATACTCAACAGATATGCGATGAATTTGTACAATTCTTTACTGACATAGGCGAAAATTTAGCAAGTAATATACAAGCAAATGTACAAAATACTCAGCCTCCAAAAAGAACTTTGAACTCATTTATTTTGGATAAAGTCGAGCAATGTGAAGTATACACCACTGTTATATCCTTAAAAAATCGGAAAAGTCCTGGGTTCGATGGTATTAAAAGCGAGCATTTGAAAATTATAGCCGAGGACATAACAGAACCACTCACTTACCTAATCAACAAATGCTTTGAATCTGGCATATATCCCTCAATTTTAAAAAAAGGTAATATAATACCGATACATAAATCAGGAACAAAAACAGATGTTAACAACTATAGACCAATATCAATAATATCCAGTGTAGCAAAGGTTTTTGAAAAAGTTTTATCTACTAGAATGATTCGATACCTCACAAAATTCAAAATTTTAAGTGAAAATCAATATGGATTTACAGAAGGGAAGATTACATCGGACGCAATAACTAAAATTGTAAATCAAATACATCAAAATATTGATAACAGAATCCCTTCAATCTGCATTTTTGTTGATTTCGATACAGTTAATCACAAATTATTATTAGAAGCATTGGAGAGAATTGGTTTCAGAGGAAACGCGTACTCACTGATCGAAAGTTATTTGTCAAATCGCCCACAATCTGTGCAGATATCAGGATCATTTAGTAAAGAAATGTATATTAAGTGTGGTGTCCCACAAGGAACTGTCTTAGGTCCGCTGTTATTCAATATATATTTAAATGATATTTTCCAAATTAATTGTGTTGGCAAAATAACTAGTTTTGCAGATGATACTGCAATATTATATGAAGGCACTGACTGGTCTGATCTGAAAAATGTAATTGAAAATGATTTTATCAAAATTATTCGGTGGTTTAACAGTAGAAAATTAAACATTAACTACTCTAAAACACATTTTTTACCATTTGGATCTTATGCTAGACATCTGCCAAATTACACAAATTTCTTCTTCAATATTAATGATCAAAAAATGCAAATAATATGCAAATAAATAAGTGCCCAACATAAAATACCTTGGAGTGGTCTTGGATCCTCACTTACGATGGGCCATCCATGTCAATTATATTTTAAAGAAAGTTAGATTTGTATCCTACAAAATTAAATACCTTGGGAATATATTGACAGAAAAATATCTTCGAACATTATACCATGCACTGATTGAGCCTCATCTCACATATGGTATATTAGCATGGGGAGCTGCATGTTCCTCACATATCTATAATTTAGATGTTTTTCAAAAAAGTATTCTAAAAATGATATTTAAAAAACCGAAACTTTATCCCACTGAAAAATTATACGCAGATGTTCGAATGTATGATATACGTAGTCATGCCATAAGTTCTGTCCCTCGTTTTCAAACAAGTGTAGACCTGTTAATACTTGTCCGATTGTTTACATTGTGGTGTCAGTTGATTAAGCGCTTTTCGGGTAATTACATATACCTCAGTTTGTATTGATCTCTCGAAGCATAACGATGGAGTGGGGCAAGGCAGAGAACCGTATTGCAGTGATAGCTTTACATAAGTGTAATCACAGTGCTAGTCAGATTTTTGAACTCTTACGCGGCCCTCAAATATCGCGTAAATTTGTGTCTAGGACCATTCAGCGGTACAATGAGACGTCCTCTGTTGATGACAGGCCAAGAAGCGGAAGACCTCGTCAAGTAAGGACTCCAGCAGCCATCAAAGTCGTAATAGCCAGGATTCAAAGGAATCCACTCCGGAAGCAGAAGATCCTATCCAGGGAAATGAAGATTCCTGTCCGGACGATGTCGCGCATCATTAAACAAGACCTAGGGCTAGGGGCTTACCGGAGACGTACGGGCCAGCGACTTACGGCCACCTTGCGACACATCAGGGCGACAAGATCCAAGAAGCTCTTGGAGAGGTACGCAGCTGGGGGATTCCGAAAGATTTTGTTCACGGATGAGAAAATCTTCACCATAGAAGAAAAATTCAACCGACAAAATGACAAAGTGTATGCAAGGAGTTCACAGGAAGCTTCGGAGATCATTCCGAGAGTTGAGAGAGGCCACCACCCTGCGTCAGTCATGGTTTGGTGGGGGGTGTCCTACGAAGGGGTCACTCAGCTCCATTTCTGTAAACAGGGCGTGAAAACAAAAGCGGCAAACTATCAGAGCGACATACTGGATCCTATCGTCAAGCCTTTAAGTGGTACATTGTTTGCCAACCAACACTGGGTCTACCAGCAGGATTCCGCCCCCGCTCACAAGGCTAAGAGTACGCAGCGCTGGCTGGAAAGCAATGTGCCAGAGTTCATTGCTGCGGAAGATTGGCCCTCAGGGAGTCCGGACCTCAATCCTTTAGACTACAAGTTGTGGGACCTGCTAGAGCAGTTGGCCTGCTCCAAAGCCCACCGTAATATCGAGTCCCTGAAAGCGGATTTGATCCGATCAGCGGCAGCTATTCCTTTGGAAGCTGTGCGTGCAGTGATAGATGAGTGGCCCGCGAGATTGAAGCAGTGTGTGAAGGCCAAGGGGGGACATTTTGAATAAAACTGTTTGATTATGAATTCTAAAAATGTTGTCGAATAAATAATATCTTTCATATAAATATATCTTATCTTGTTTCATTTTTATCATGAGATTATCATGGGACAGAACTTATGGCACGACTACGTACACAGTATCACTCACTACCATAAATTTGTAAACACCGACCAAAAAATTAAACATAATCATTATACCAGGTACAAAATTCGTGGCACAGTAGCATAAATCTATAATGCAGCGATCATATCTCTATTTAGCGCCTAAATTTTATGAAATTATACCTAAAGACTTAAAAGATTTACGTTTCGGAAATTGTTTCAAAATAAATTTCAAAAAGTGGCTAGATTCTATATCTAGGACTGAAATTCATAAACTCATAAATACGAACATCAACTAAATACATAATCTACTGTAGCTAATTTTTGTCCTTTTTTGTCATTTGCATTCTACAGTTTCAACTTAAATTTATTGGTCCATGTACAGGCGATGCCTTCTATTGGGCCTGTTTTGATTTTATATTTATTTACTCATATTGTTTGTTATCTTTGTACATTGAGTGAATAAATATTATTATTATTATTATATCTTTAAAGATATCGGAATCTTTAGAAATCTGTATCGATAGGAAGGAGGATGAGTAAAACTATGGAAACAAATAATACAATATTTTACAATCATGATCTAAAAAGAAAGATGTCTTTGAGTGTGATTTGATCTAAAAAATATTTTTGAGAGGTTCATATGATGAATTTGAAATTATAAGCTCAGTGCTGAAGTGGGGAGAAACTCAGGGGGCAAATTGAAAAACACGTTTTTTTAAGCTCGGACATTCCCGGAAAGTAGATATGGGCCCCCAAGACACCCCCCTGGATTCACCCCTGTTGCCAAAGTTTACTATAGTTGTAGTCACTGTTTCTTAGGCCCGTATCGTCAGTCGTCCCTACAATTGTAGGGCGCGTTTATGGTCTCCTTGATTGTCATAATTTTCTACTTCTACGTGACAGCGCTCTATTTTGAGGTTATGTCACAAACATCTATTTGCATCAAATTGTGCTTGCTTTTGAGTTATATCATGTTTTATCAGCCTGAAATTTCCTACAATTTAAAAAGAAAACATATCTTTACAATAGGAGAGCGCTGACGCTGACACAGAAATTTTTGAAGGAGAGAAAGGAGTATGACAATCAAGGAGGCCATAAACGCGCTCTACAATTGTAGGGACGACTGACGATACGGGCCTTAGTTGTGTGTCTCGTTACTTATGAGTGCCCTTCAATCATATTTGTCAGAGTGACAACTTACTTGACAACTTCAATATCTAATTGTACAATACCCGGAAATACGATCAATGGAGGAGGCCGTCGTGCTAAATTTATTTCCAAGAAGAGAATGAAAACAGGTCCCCTGTCACCCACTTCATGCGTACTGACGAGAGTAGCAGATGCGCTGAAGATTAGTCTACGCAGTGTTCAGCGAATACCATCAGAAAATAAGAAAGGTTTTCCCATAGTAACACATGGGGAAACTCAAAAAACCAAAAAATGCAAGACCGATGGTGTAAGTGATGCCGTCAAAACAGAAATTAGGAATACTTTCTACGATATGAGAAGAAAAGGACAACGTATCGAGGTCTCTGCGCTCAAGATCCGCCCATGGTGCGGAGACTCGATCTGTTTACCTATTTCATATGGCGTTGAGAACGTAACCGGTTTCTATACTTACATATTTTTAAATGTCCTTTGTAGGGGGCGTTGTTGTTGTACAGCTTTCTGTTTTAATTATTAATCAAGCTCAATGTAAATTCCGTGTTCATAAAAACTTTTTTGTTCAGAATTGTCCGAGAAAACCTAAAAAAGTCTGTTCGGAACGAAAAAACATTTCGAATCTATTTAAACAATTTTTGGTGCATTTTTGGGCCTGGCGACATGCAGAATAGTTAAAAGAAGTCTATCTTGAATAAGGTTAAGCAAAAAACTGAGTCAGAACATTTTTTTAACATCGTAATATTTTAATTTAAATCCAGAGGTACGTATGGAAACACTCTATAAGCAATTCTAAAATCATCTACGCGTGTCCATTCCTATTTATAAACCTACTAAAAAGAGTGACATTAGCAAGACGATACAGATAGAGGCAACGTAGAGAGAAATAGACACTTACGACATGAATACTCACGAGAGAGGGTGTCCTTCCTGCGAACCTGCACCCCTATGATGGCCTCCATGGGTACCTCGGTGCGAGGAATGCTCACGGAATGGGGCGGCAGGTAGATCGGCTCCAGCATTCCGAACTTGCATTCGCTGCTCACTTGCACGTGACATGCCGCGTGACACTACGACACGAGTATAAATTAGAAATTTAAGAAACCCCCTATTTCAATCTGCTAGGAACCATTGCCTGGCTGAATCAAAACGTGTATACCGTAGGAATTATTTACAGCACGGGTATCACGTATCTTGAAAAGTGACATTATGTCGATTTTTTTTGACATTATGTAGGTTTTTCTACAAGATGTTAACTTAGCACTTAGTTGTAGGTGTTGCCTTAACGTCATGAGGCTTGTTATCAATCTTTGGTTCTGATGTGATGTAAAATCTGCTTCTGAGATGGCATTACTGGAGGTCCAAGCTGTAAGTTGTATGTGTTGATGATAATTACATTGGGGTCTCGTCTCAAATACACTTAATTAAGATTCAAAACTAGATATTAGCTGCGCATCCACTTTTTCTTATCCATTGTGGAAATTACATATACAAATTTGCTGAATTTAAAAAATGAGAGAGATAAGAAATACTTATATTCACTATACACTGTTGTAGTACAAGCCATATGCATGCTAACAGTAATTAGACACAACGCGGGCGCGGTGATGATTTCCCGTAATTCTCATCAGTTTTTCGTAATTTATAACTTTGAACATGACCTCTCTTCAGAAAGCACAACATATAAATAACCCGTCATATTCAGCATATTCACTAATGATTTTCACACACAGCAAATATCACTAATTTTATACACATGCAGACCAATACACATAATCATCCAGATGCGATCTTGCTATTCAACCAACTTTCTTCTCAGAGATCAAAACTACAGACATGGATCACTCAGCCTCACAAATTTATGCAACCAATAATGCGTGTAGTTTAGTTGAGTGATTCCTCCATAGATGGACGTTCACAACGAGGTTTTTTTTGACGTTTTATAGGTTTTTTATATGATACCCGTGCCGTAAATGATCCGCACGGTATGTCTTAATTTCTCTTTATTGTACGTCGTTTCGGCCATCAGTTTACCATTATAATAACAGCATATTTTAACTCATCTGTCGTCCAGGTGACAGTTCTTTTCTTTTTTCATATACAGTGTGTTGCGACAATGGATCATCATTACAATTTTAAGATGGCACCGCGTAGAACCAGAAACTGCTTTTCTTGAACATCCGGTGCCTTACAACAATGAATCTTTAACAATCCCGAACGGTTATACTGTCGAATCGATCAGTTAGCATGTAGCTTGGATGACTGTATTTGACAGTCCCTGTAGAAAAATTTCTTGTTGGAAACAACCGATTATACAAGTTTTACATGCCTGAGTTCTGAGTTACGACATCTGATACAATTTTCCATGTAGTACACTTCTCATTCCAAATTCAGAAAACCCAGATGAAATCAAAACCTGGCTAGGTATTTTTATACTGAAGCAGTCGCATAGGCAGAAACCTAAATACTGGGACATGCTGCTACATAAGGAACTTAAAGGCGGCTTTTTAATCCGATTTTTGAACTGCCTAATATTACCAGAACTGGGAAAAACTCCTGAAGTAGATTGTCTTCGACACCCTAAGAACGAAAAAACGGTCATACCAGCCAGTTCTCAATGTGCGAAAATTGACACAGTTGAGATGGGAGACAGAAGTCTGACGAGTGCGTCGTAGAGGCTCAACTGCGGCGGCATCATGGAGGGGAGTTCTGAGGAGCTAACCCCGTTGACATAGCGGTAGAAGACTGCAAGATCTCCGACTGCCGGTCATTGATCAGTCAAACAGCCCCCCTCTGAACAGGCCAGGTCTTATCTGAGACTGAGCACTGGGACAAACCTAACGAAAAGTGGGACAAACCTAACGAAAATAACTGGGACAAACTTAATGAAAAGAAGTGGGAGAAACCTAACGAAAAAAATGGGTCAAACATAAGAAAAAAAGTGGGACAAACCTAATAAAAAGAAGTGGGACAACCCTAAAGAAAAAAGTGGGACATACCTAATGAAGCAAAGCGGAAAAACCCTAGCGAAACTGCTGGTACATTGGAGCTACTGGTTATACTTTTAACTACTGATACATTTGAAGTACTGGACATTTGAACTACTGTTCATTTGAACTACCGGTCATTTGAACTTCTTGTTATTTGTAGTTCTGGTACATTTGACGAGCTGGTCAATTGAACTACTGGTCAGTTGAACTGCTGGTCATACGAACTACCAAACACTCGAACTACTGGACATTTGGACTACTGGTTATTTGAAGTACCTAACAGAAAAAGTGGGACAATCCTAATGAAAAGAAGTGGGACAAACCTAAAGAAAAAAGTGGGACATACCTAATGAAGCGAAGCGGAACAAACTTAACGAAACTACTGGTACATTGGAGCTACTGGTTATATTTGAACTACTGATACATTTGAAGTACTGGACATTTGAGTTCCTGGTGATTTGAACTACTGCTTATTTGCAGTACTGGTACATTTGAAGTACTGGTCATTTGAACCACTGATCATTCGAACCGTAGGTCATTCGAACTACTGAACACTCGAACTACTGGACATTTGGACTACTGGTTATTTGAAGTACCTAACAGAAAAAGTGGGACAAACCTAACGAAAAAAGTGGGACAAACTAACGAAAAGAAGTGGGACAAACCTAAAAAAAGGTGGGAAAACCCTAAAAAAAGGGGGGACAAACCTAAAGAAAAAAGTGGGAGTAACCTAATGAAAAGAAGTGGGACAAACCTAAATAAAAAAAGTGGGGCAAACCTAATGAAAAGAAGCGGAACAAACTTAACGAAACTACTAATACATTTGAAGTACTGAATATTTGAACTACTGGTGATTTGAACTACTGCTTATTTGCAGTACTGGTACATTTGAAGTACTGGTCGTTTGAACTACTGATCATTCGAACCACTGGTCATTCGAACTACTGAACACTCGAACTACTGGACATTTGGACTACTGGTTATTTGAAGTACCTAACAGAAAAAGTGGGACAAACCTAACGAAAAAAGTGGGACAAACTAACGAAAAGAAGTGGGAGAAACCTAAAAAAAGGTGGGAAAACTCTAAAAAAAGGGGGGACAAACCTAACGAAAAAAGTGGGATTAACCTACTGAAAAGAAGTGGGACAAACCTAAATAAAAAAAGTAGGGCAAACCTAATGAAAAGAAGCGGAACAAACTTAACGACACTATTGATACATTTGAAGCACTGAATATTTGAACTACTGGTCATTTGAACTACCGGTCATTCGAACTTCTGGTAATATAACGAAAAAAGTGGTACAAACCTAACGAAAAGAAGTGCGACAAACCTAAAGAAAGGTGGGACAAATATAACGAAAAAAATTTCGACAAATCTGACGTAAAAAGTGGGACTAACCTAACGAAAAAGGTGGGACAGACCTAACGAAAAAAGTGAGACAAACCTAACAAAATAAGTGGGACAAACCTAACGAAAAGAAGTGGGACAAACCTAACCTAAAGAAGTGCAGGTTGTGCGGAGAACAGTACTTCTTAGCCCTCGAGACCGCATGAACGCTAGAGCGCTTGTCGGTCAAAGTACAGTACTGTATTTAGCATTAAACTGTACCAGATATTTGAGCCGCCAAGCAGTGACAACCTCCAGATATCTCTTTAGCGAGGAAATCACGCGCGATGAACAGACTGCGTGAGTGGTACGAAAGGGGGGGAAATCTAGATGTATTCTCTAAAAAATAAAATTTGCATTTCTAAAGATTCCCAGTACATAGCATTGCTTTGTTGAACTTACCGCCAAACCGCACCATTCGCACCTATACCCAGACAGGCACTCCTGAGACCAACAGGTTTTCTTGCAAAGTGCGCATTTCGTGTTGCCCGCCGGTAAGTTACCCTCTCGCCAGTGGTGCTGATGTTTGACCTGCCCCAGCTTTTTGCCCGGAACCCAGGTTGCGTTCTCTTTGCAGTCCGCCACAGCGAAGTCCTGGCATTCTACGTGCACGAAGTACTCACATACTGCAAAGTAATAATGTTGGGACTCAAACGACAATGGCGAATCAAATGTAAATTGAATAAAATATCAAGAGCTCATGAGGGTAAAACTTTAGTAGCAATGCGTCACGACTAGTGGTGGCAGATATTGCATGAACTCTTATTTAGTAACCGATATTTCTAAATCACGAATCAAGACTGTTATTAAATACTGTGAAGAAGCGTGACGTGATCACTAGAAACTAGGTGCTTCACTAGCGGCTAAGGTCGGACATGCGAGTAGTATACTACCGTAACACTACTATGACCTGCAAGCGATATCGTGCCTTATACAGGGTGTTCCTTAATAATATGCGAATATTTAAGGGTGTGAATCTACATGAAAAATTAATGTTAGTTTGCTTTATAAACTATGGTCTAAAAATGTTTCCTTACAAAAACTCGGGGTGTTGAAGTTTTAGGAAAAAATGGAAATTAATTAATATTTTCAGAACCGCTTCAGATATTTCACTCATATTTAGTACGTTGTGAAAGTTAATAAAGTTGCATATTTTTCAATTCAAAAATAATCTTTAGCTTCAACAGTGGCGTGCGTACGGGTATTGACTTCGACATTTTTCAAGAAAAAATGGTACGCCAATAGCTTTTTGCCACATAAAAATTATTTTTGAATTCCCCGTTCAATTTAAGACAAATGATCTTTCTTGAATTTTCCGTCGATGCGCCATTTTTGAGTAAAAAAATAAAAACCGTTCTATTGTCCGAGAAAATTAATGTAATAATTGAAGAATGCAATTTAGCAACAAATATCTAGTTGCTCTGGAATATGTCACTGGCTTTTGACATCTGACAAGTCTCTGTTATATACATATGTTCGCTTTTTCATTATTTAGTTTTTTCAATTTTGTTAATAATGGTGAATTATTCAAATGCAGAAATGGCGGAAATGCATTACGTATATGCCCTTTCCGACGGTAATGGTGAGCAAGCCAGACGGATTTATCACCAGAGATATCCCGATCGTGCTTTGCCAGATAGTCGAACCTTTTCTAATATTCATCGTCGTCTTGTTGAAACTGGTTCTGTCCGTAAAGGAAAATCTGAAGGTAGACCTCTAAGTGTGAGAACACCTGAAATTGAGGAAGCAGTGCTGCACGAAGTCGAAGAACATCCTGAAACGAGTACGAAGAAGATCGCTAGACACTTAAATATTTGCCATCACATTGTTTGGAGAAGTTTAGTGGATTTTTTGTTATATCCTTTCCATATTTTAAGAGTACGGGCATTACTTCCCATTGATTTTCCAAGGCGTGTGACCTTTTGTCAGTGGTATCTTCAAAAAATTACACAAAATCCGCAATTTGATTCTGTTCACGGACGAAGCTAATTTTTCTGGAAATGCCATTCAGAATTTCCACAATAATCATTTGTGGGCAGAAGAAAATACCTATGCCGTAACCGAAACCCATTTCCAACACCAATTTTCGGTTAACGTATGGGGGCAGGAATTGATGGTAACCACTTTATTGGCCCATTCTTCTTGAGGGGGCGACTTGACGGACAGACTTACCTCAATTTTCTTCTACAACAGTTGCCTTTGCTGATTGATAATGTTCCATTAGTAACAAGAAACAATATGTGATACATGCATGATGGTGCACCAGCGCATTTCAGTGTAGCGGTTCGTAATTATTTACAGACTGTTTATCCAAATCGTTGTATTGGCTGCGATCCCCAAGAATGGCCACCAAGGTCCTCAAGCCTCTACAGCTTAGATTTCTTTTTGTGAGGCTATCTTAAAACACTAGTGTACTCAAGTCCCATTAACACCGTAGTGGAATTAAGAAAAAGAATGGTTGCAGCTTGTGATAGAATAAAAAACACCCCAGGGATATTTCAACGAGTACGCAATTCCATGAGAAGGAGGTCGGAAGCATGTGCATACTAAGTGAAGGAGGCCATTTTCAACAATTTTTGTAATCACTTCGTTGGTTTTAATTTTATGTTTATGTTGTCAGTTGTTGTTGTTCATTACCCCTGTGTTTAATTTTTCCAATTAAATTAACAATAATTTGGCAAGTTAGACAATGGAACGATTTTTACTTTTTTACTCAAAAATGGCGCATCGAAGAAAAGCAATTCAAAAGAGATCATTTGTTTTAAATTGAACGGGGAATTCAAAAATAATTTTTATTTGGCAAAAAACCTTTGGCGTATCATTTTTTTTAAATATCGAAGTCAATACCCGAACGCATGCCACTGTTGAAGCTAAACATTTTTTGTGCATTGAAAAATTTGCAACTTTATTAACTTTCACTACGTACTAAATATCAGTGAAATATCTGAACCGGTTCTGGAAATATTAATTATTTTTCATTTTTTTCCTAAAACTTCAACACCCAGAATTTTTGTAAGAAAACATTTTTGGACCATAGTTTATAAAGCAAACTAACATTAAGTTTTCATGTTGATTCTTATCGTTATTCCAAAGTCGTGGTATGTCAAGGATTTATCGCTTTTCGTCTCATATTGGATGGTATTTATACGTATCGAACTCTTTTGTTTTTTAATATGTCGAAAACATCCTGCAGAACAAAGTTTTCCCAGTTGTTACACCTCTTAGTACAAAGCTCTTATTCGCTAACCGTAACCTCTTTATACAGAACACAGTGTTAGAAAATTTCGTCAGAACAATTTAAGCATATTAGAATATGAAAGATGTTAATATATTCATAGGCACAAATGCTACCTACGTCCAGTGGCGTGTATAAGTGGGGGGTGACATGCCCCCCGCTAACGGTACAAAATGCTTATTAGGTTCTGGGCAATTTTTACTTGAACTATTACTTTGTCATGACATTGTAAAAGCGCATGATGTAAAGATTATTTATGCATTGTAAAATTTGCAAAATATACTAAGTGACATATAAATCCGAACACCCAGTTTAAATGATTTTATTTTAATAAAATTTTGTATAAGTACTTAATGAAGCATAATAAGTAAATGATAAAAATTTCAAAATGATTGCACTGCTTTAGAGCCCTTTGACCTTTAATAATGTGCGGATGCACCCTGATGTGCTTCGCATTCTCCAACGCGCCTAAGCATGCTTCTGATCAGGTGGTCAATGTCCCCCTGTGGTATCTCATTCCAGGCAACCACCAACTCCTCTCGAAGTGCTTCTAGAGTCTGAGGAGGACGTTGCAAATTGAGCAATCTCCTACCCATCATATCCCAAACGTGCTCAATTGGGGATAAGTCGGGAGATCTTGGTGGCCATGGTAACAATGTGACATCATTATGTTGAAAGAAGTCTGTTGTGACTCTTGCAACATGTGGTCGGGCATTATCTTGTTGGAAAGTTGGATCTGCCAGGGTGTCAAGATAGGGTAAAGGATGGGGTTCTAGAACTTCGTGGATATAACGCTGCGCGTTCATGTTACCTCTGATGAAGATTAAAGGTGACCTGGAAGCATAAGCTATAGCACCCCAAACCATAAATGCAACAGTGTGATGAACATGTCATTCAACAAAAAACTGTGGATTCCTCCTTTCACCACGTCGCCTTCTAACCCTGGCGCGACCATCGGGAATGCCTAAACAAAATCGAGACTCGTCACTAAAGACAATACTGTTCCATTCCTGATCCCAGAGTGACCGTTGTCTGCACCACTCAAGGCGATTACGCCGGTGTTCTCGAGTTAAAGGGAGGACCCAGTGTGGCCGGTATGAAAACAAGCCAAAACTTCTCATTGGTCGGTAAACACTTCGCATGCCAATAGGTCTTCCGTGTTCTGCAAACCATTCATTTGCAATGGACCTGGTAGTGGAGAAACGGTCCCTTAAGGCCAATAATCTTAGGCGGCGATCTTGACGGTCTGTTGTTCTACGGCGGCGTCCAGTGCCCCTTGCTCTTTGCGTACGGCCTTCTCGAAGCCATGCCTGACAACACCTAACCACAGTGTCACACTCTAACTGCAATTGCCCGAAAAGAAAGTCCAGCTTCCCGAAGTCCCACTATACGGCCCCTATCAAACTCACTAAGTTGACGAAATCGTACAGGTCTCCGTACTTTAGGCATCGTAACCGATCGTAAAGGATGTCAAGAACCAAAATCCGCCAATGTTGATTCTTTACTGCGGCTGAAATATTCATTTTTAGAGCGTTAGTGAATTAAAAAAAAGCAGTATAAAAACCGGAATGTCCAACTGATAAGGCTGAAAATGTTTTCACTTGTTATTTACAGTAAGATAAATACATTCACCAACTTTTATTAAAATAAAACCATTTAAGCTGGGTGTTCGGATTTATATGTCACTTAGTATAGTAGGTAATTGACATGTTTTTACTTTGGCAATTGAAATGCTTTGGAACTGAAGGGTACCGACCTTCGATATCAATATTTCAACGTTGGTAAATTATTTATCCGGTCCCAGGCGTAGAGCCCAATAGATTAATTCCAGCTACGGACCCCGAGACACTGTGACGTTTTTATTTTTTTTCTAGCTTTTCGATCAGGCCGTGGTATGTATGAGAAATTTTTTGTGTGATTTTTTCAAACTCGTATTTGGCAGCCTCGAATATCTTAAACCTATTTTTGAAGTTTTAATAGTCATTGCATACCGCATAGAAAGACAAACATAGACATGTATTTTGTGATAAAAAAATTTGCATGTTGATGCTATGTTCAAGCTCTCTATGTGGTTAACAACATTTTTGGCACTATTTTTAGAAATCCATCAATTCGAGAGATATAAAAGGATGCATAAGAGTTATATTATTTCCACTCTATAAAAAAAATTAAAAAATAACTATGTAAATCCCCCCAGAAAAGCACGCAAAAACTAATTGCCGGTTTCTTGAAGGAAACATGACGTTCCTTTCGACATTTCTTGTAGCCTGCCATAAAAGTCTCCCCCTCTACCCCCTCATAAGGGGGTTAAATTTTACTAACAAAATTTTGTAACACCCTGTATAAACGTAAACGTACTTGATGATTATTATGATTTTGCTTTCTAGGCGGTCCTCTGCTATATTTTAATGAAGGAAAGTAAAATAGCTCCACGTTTATACTTGTTGCACAGAAATATCCAAATCCATTCAGATGTTACTATTTATACAATGTCGGATGTATTAAACTTGGGCGATCTGCCAAAAGTTCTCGGTTTTATGATACTCCACATATACGTATACTTTGTGATTAGTGTACGATATTGAGTTTTAACACCTATTGCTATCTTCCTAGTAGTGTATAACAACTTGTGAGAGCTGGATAATGTTTAATTGCTATAACATTACGAGTCGTAAGATCAAGAGGCTATAGACGTTTTATGTTGTGATGAATTGGCTCGGTATGGGCTTTTTGATACTGTCTTTCGTCAATTTCACAGGATATTTTGATGATCTTGAATTCAAACAAGAGTAATCCTCCAGTGGTTTTCTCTCATTATCTCCCATAGGTCGACTAGCTTAGCGGCAACTTTTGAAGGGCAGATATCATCGAAGGTATATAAAATACACATATAGGGTGAGATTTCCGAGAGTTAGTTACAAAAATTGTAGCCGCTGAGTACAGAGTAATTCATAACTATCCATATATATGTAAATATTTTTTAAATGAAACACCCTGCATATTTTAGTATAATTTGAAAGACCTCTTCAAAAGAGAATGTCTGACATAGCTACAGAGTTTGGATCGCTATTTTTGCAGCTACTGGATATTTTGTAAGGAAAGACAGATTGTCTTTTGAAGATAGAGTGCAAACTTTTCGTCAAAATTGTCATATAAACGTCTTTTAGATTTTGTGCATCACCTATAACAGTAACATGTATATTTTCTCGAAATATATAATGAATAGGTAATTTATTTTATATATAGATTTATTGAATAGCTTGCCTAGCAATGGGAAAAACTTGTGTGCTTTGGTTTTTACAGACTCGGAAAAATTGGGAAACTTCTAGACACCTGAGATCAATACGAGATGTGTAGATTTTATGACCGCTTTATTTGTAGTGAGATTGCAAAACAAAGGAGGTGGGCTGATAAGAGCCATTTTTCGCCCGTCAGCGTATAGATATGACAAATATATATTTAACAAAGAAGAAAACATACTTATTTCAAATGAAAACTGAATTTCATGGTATAGCATATATTACGTATTTTTGGATTGATGCGCTCACTGAACCAAAAAAAAATACTCATATACAAGCTTATAATAAGTAGACTCACTGAGCATTTAAGCTAATGTGGTTCATGGAACGCTTCGTAGGCAAAACATGAGTCAAAAATCGAAAAACATCAAAAATGCACAAAATGCTAAATACTCTATTTCTTGGCAATAATTTCTGAAACATATTACATTATTTATACCGTAAATATTATGTAATGAAAAAATACACGTCTTGAAGTTCACAGATAAATTCCATAATAGTGTGGAATCGAACTTTTTATTTTTGAGTGTGTTATGGGCGAGAAATGGCCCTTATACCTCCTTTCACATTAACATTGCGACTTTTTCTTCTCTACAAGATGGCATAATTAGAATTTAAATATGAGATTTTATCTCTTGTCCTCCAGAATCAACTTTATTTTTCCTCATAGACGCCATATTGGATTTTTGCACAGATGAAAATAATTTTAATTTTGATGTTGCCAAACCTTAGTTATTTGAAAAAGTGGAACTTCCTAGGTATGCTTCGAAATTATCATTTGCTTCGCGTGCCAGATTTAACCCAAAATCACTTATACTCAGTGACTTTATTTGAGGTGAGATTCCAAAATAAATTGCTTGTTAACATTGCCACTTTTTCTCATCTACAAGATGACATAATTCGAGTTTCATCGTTTCATCTCTTGCCCTCCAGCATTAACTTTATTTTTTCTTATAGAAGTAATATTGGATTTTTGCACAGATGAAATTATTATTATCAATTGTCATACATTGCATTGCCAAACCTTATTTATTTCAGAAAAATTGTTCTTAGCTAGCCCTTGAAAATATCAGATTTCATTAATTTCGTGTCCCAGACCAGACCAAATTGAACATATATACAGGGTGCTCCTTAATGATATGCGAATATTTAAGGGTGTGAATCTACATGAAAAATTAATGTCCAAAAATGTTTCCTTACAAAAACTCGGGGTGTTGAAGTTTTAGGGAAAAAATGGAAATTACTTAGTATTTCCAGAACACTACGTACTAAATGTCACTGAAATATCTGGAACGGTTCTGAAAATATTAATTAATTTCCATTTTTTTCCTAACACTTCAACACCCCGAGTTTTTGTAAGCAAACATTTTTGGACCATAGTTTATAAAGCAAACTAACATTAATTTTTCATATAGATTCACATCCTTAAATATTCGCATATCATTAGGGAACATCCATAAATACTCAACTTTGGCCTCATTTATGCGACTTCATATCCAGTTTCCGAGATCCAACCAAATGGTAAGGGTCGAATTTGAAACAACCTGTATATATAATGTAAACGTTTATAATCGGCCTTTTGATCAGTGAATGGCATGCTTAGTGTAGTGTTAAACACGATGCACATTGCACATGTTACACAAATCAGATCATTGACCTTTTCCGTAAATACGGAACATATTTTACAGTTTGATCGTAGGACTGAAAGTAGAACAGCTTTTTCCAGGTCTCAAGTTTTAACTGTGGGTAGAAAATGTACTTACTTTCACAATGCACCGACTCACTATCATCCAATCTTTTGCGGCAAACGTTACAAAACTTTCTTTTATGATGAAAAGGTTCGGACCAGCAGTGAGCAACAGGGTTCTGAAAATAAACAAAACATTAGGCAAACTAAAATCAATTTTATGAAGATAAAAATCAAACTCAATTTTGATATTTGATAATTTGGCGATAAAAAAGTGTTATTCTCATATGTCATAACATAGGTTGTAAATCTAAGTTTCCAAGAACTTGTTATAGTAGCTAACATAAACACTGTTAAAAATTCCATCGGCCATGAAATATTGCGATATGTCTATGACTTGAACGAATATAATATAGTTCACGCTGTTCCATTCAGTAGTTAATTGTAATCAAGAATGTAATTCAAGAATTATATCAAGGCCAATTGTAACAAATTAGAAGATATGATGCATTTTAGTCATCATTTCAGTACCGTCAGTATCTGATATATCAATATAGTTAGATTTGATTCTTTTATCTCTCCCACCCAAAGACAGGCAACCGTGGACAGCTGTTTTGTGCTTCTTGGCTACTCATCAGCATGGTCTAGGCTTGGTCTCTGATCTCTGGTCGAACGTTTATGAAAATTAAAAAATTTGACGTTCTTTTCATTACTGTAATCCTAATTATTCTTATGAACGATTTTATTGAAGGTTCAGTTTGCCAAACGTTATTGGAAAATGGATATCTGGTATACTACCTTGATTAGGGTGGCAGCAATACTGGAACAAGGAGAAACGACAGTCTTCAGGCAGCGATCGTGTACCACAAAGTTGCAAACTGAAATAAAATAATTACGGATTAATAAAATTGCTTCTTACGTTTTTCATATTTCCCACCACTTCAAATTAATGATTATTTTAATACAGTTATGTCATGTAGATAGTAATAATGTCAGGCCAGGTAACTGAGCCACCTTTGGGCCTTTTTGCCAACTATAGACAACGGGACATGAACACTAAAGCTAACAACACAGCTAGCTTGTCGGTAAACCTGCCAAATTTTCGAACCAAGCTCTGCAGTGGAACGCTGTTAGATCTGACCCTCGGATATGTATTAAAACGTTTACCTATTAACATTGTGCGCTTTTTGATTTCAAATTGTTTTTATTATTTTCAACTTACCAGCTGATCGATCTTATCAAAGTCGACAAACAACTTTCTCAATTTATGTATTTTACGGCTTTCTTACAGACACTCAGGATGTTCAAGTTAATTTCTACTAATATTGCTATTTTTAATTTCTCTTGGAGCACATAAGTGACTTTAGGCCCGTATCGTCAGTCGTCCCTACAATTGTAGGGCGCGTTTATGGCCTCCTTGGTTGTCATACTCCTTTCTCTCCTTCAAAAATTTCTAGATTACACTTGTCCCGTGTCAGCGTCAGCGCTCTCCTATTGTGAAGATATGTTTTCTTTTTAAATTGTATTAAATTTCAGGCTGATAAAACATGATATAACTCAAAAGTAAGCACAATTTGATGCAAATAGATGTTTGTGACATAACCTCAAAATAGAGTTCTGACACGGAGAAGTAGAAAACTATGACAATCAAGGAAGCCATAAAGTCGTCCTATAATTGTAGGGACGACTGACGATACGGGCCTTAGTCTGTATTGGTTATATCTCACGTGTGACAGTATCAAAGTTTAACCCAGTACTTGTACCAAGAACGCCACTGGTTTCTTTGTGGGTACGACCAAGAGAGTTTGTAGCTATAAAATTGGAAACTCACAGAAATAAACTGGAAGGAGTGAAATGTTTCTTGGTCATAGGCGGAGTTAGAGGGGCATGAGGCGATTGCCTCCACAAGTTTCATCGCCAAGCATCAAGAAAAAAGTTGCGACATTCGTCACGCTTCTGAACCCCCGAACAAACTTTCTCTAACTCCGCTCATGCTCTAAGTCGCTCGCAATCCATCTGGACTCGTGCAAAGTTTCATCGCCAAGCATCAAGAAAAAAGTTGCTACATTCGTCACGCTTCTGAACCCCCGAACAAACTTTCTCTAACTCCGCTCATGCTCTAAGTCGCTCGCAATCCATCTGGACTCGTGCAAAAGGATACATCTCGCAGATTTCGATCCACATGAAGACATATATATTCCAGTTTCCATATAGTAAATGTGCCTCGCAAAACTTTGTTGTTGTGCTCATGTCCGCATGAATAAGTCTATAGGCATCCAGTTGTATTCCCACATTTCTGTTTAATTCTGGCAGTTTCATGATTTGGTGATTTTTTTAGCAAAAACCTTAAATTGCTTGTTTACAAGCAGGAAATTCCTGAAATTCCCTTGACCGCGCGGTCGTGCTTAGTTAAATCCCGAAATACCCTGTTATAATTTGATAGCGCCGCTGCTGGTATAATTGAGTCAAATATAACGAATAAATTTATTTTATTTATTTAGTCCAATGATGTCTATTGTCGATACACATGGTTTCATCCAAATCACTCATGTAAATTAAGAGAAAATGAAAATGTGAAAATTGAAAGGGATGAACTTGAACATCCTATATCTTAGTAACCACGTCATAAAATATTTTAATAAAAGTTAGTTAATGTATTTATCTTACTGTAAATAACAAGTGAAAAAATTTTCAGCCTTATCAGTTGGACATTCCGGTTTTTATACTGCTTTTTTTTAATTCACTAAGGCTCTAAAAATGAATATTTCAGCCGCAGTAAAGAATCAACATTGGCGGATTTTGGTTCTTGACATCCTTTACGATCGGTTACGATGCCTAAAGTACGGAGACCTGTACGATTTCGTCAACTTAGTGAGTTTGATAGGGGCCGTATAGTGGGACTTCGGGAAGCTGGACTTTCTTTTCGGGCAATTGCAGTTAGAGTGCAAAGAAGTGTAGACACTGTGGTTAGGTGTTGTCAGGCATGGCTTCGAGAAGGCCGTACGCAAAGAGCAAGGGGCACTGGACGCCGCCGTAGAACAACAGACGGAGAAGATCGCCGCCTAAGATTATTGGCCTTAAGGGACCGTTTCTCCACTACCAGGTCCATTGCAAATGAATGGTTTGCAGAACACGGAAGACCTATTGGCATGCGAAGTGTTTACCGACCAATGAGAAGTTTTGGCTTGTTTTCATACCGGCCACACTGGGTCCTCCCTTTAACTCGAGAACACCGACGTAATCGCCTTGAGTGGTGCAGACAACGGTCACTCTGGGATCAGGAATGGAACAGTATTGTCTTTAGTGACGAGTCTCGATTTTGTTTAGGCATGCACGATGGTCGTGCCAGGGTTAGAAAGCGACGTGGTGAAAGGAGGAATCTACAGTTTTTTGTTGAAAGACATGTTCATCACACTGTTGGAGTTATGGTTTGGGGTGCTATAGCTTATGGTTCCAGGTCACCTTTAATCTTCATCAGAGGTAACATGAACGGGCAGCGTTATATCCACGAAGTTCTAGAACCCCATCTTTTACCCTATCTTGACACCCTGGCAGATCCAACTTTCCAACAAGATAATGCCCGACCACATGTTGCAAGAGTCACAATAGACTTCTTTCAACATAATGATGTCACATTGTTACCATGGCCACCAAGATCTCCCGACTTATCCCCAATTGAGCACGTGTGGGATATGATGGGTAGGAGATTGCTCAATTTGCAACGTCCTCCTCAGACTCTAGAAGCACTTCGAGAGGAGTTGGTGGTTGCCTGGAATGAGATACCACAGGAGGATATTGACCACCTGATCAGAAGCAAGCTTAGGCGCGTTGGAGAATGCGAAGCACATCAGGGTGCATCCACACATTATTAAAGGTCAAAGGGCTCTAAAGCAGTGCAATCATTTTGAAATTTTTACCACTTACTTATTATGCTTGGTGGTTGACTGGGATGAGATACCACAGGAGGACATTGACCACCTGATCAGAAGCATGCCTAGGCGCGTTGAAGAATGCGTAGCACATCAGGGTGCATCCACACATTATTAAAGGTCAAAGGGCTTTAAAGCAGTGCAATCATTTTGAATTTTTTATCATTTACTTATTATGCTTCATTAAGTACTTATACAAAATTTTATTAAAATAAAACCATTTAAACTGGGTGTTCGGATTTATATGTCACTTAGTATACATACGTTTACAAGAGCGTTTGGGTCATTTTATTGAGATCGATCAGCTGGGATATTATAAGTCTTGATAAACGTATAACATAAATAAACGAAATTTTAACGAAATCAAAAGCAAGTGAAAATTAAAAATGGCATAGAATTAATAGGTCAGCTTTTAATATACAGTATTTTGAACGCATTCTAAATATCAAAAAAATCAATTTCAGGAGACCCGAGTTTACGTATAGAGCTGAAGCCCAGTATTCGAAGCTGTCGGTGAGTAGGAGAAAAGAAGACTAGCAGCGACTTTCCCTCTGATGAACGACCTGGAGGTTATCACTGCTTGGAGACACAACAATCTAATACAGTTCAATGCTTCCAAAACACAGTTTTGCACAGTATTGCAACGCCCTAGAGCTCATCCGGTTTAGATGGATGGCTGGGTTTTACCAAATAGTCGTTCGACTGGTCGGAATACAGATCAAGGACTTGATTTGGCTTGAACACATCTCATCAATCGCTGGGAAAAAGCTAGACTATTTGTTTAGGGCTAAGAAGTACTTTTCTCTATATAACCTCCCCGCTCTGTAGAAGGCCCAGATAAGACTTAGTCTCGAGTACTGATCACAGGTTTGAGGTGCTGCCGCCTTGGCTGCATTAGCCATACTCGATTGCTGTTTAGACGGGGGCTGTCCGACTGATCGCTTTGGCTCTATTCTGCCGCTATTTCAACGTGCTTTACTACTCAGAACTTTCATCCATGATGTCGCGCGATGAGTATTCCTGACGCCCACCCATCCCAACCGTGTCTAACTTCGCACATCCTTAACTGGGCAGTATGACCGGTCCTTGTCCGTAGATTATCGAGATTGAGGACCAATCTGCTTGAGGAGGCTTTTCCCAGTTCTACTAACCTTAGGCAGTTAAAAACCTAGTATCTTCAAGCTCCACATAGCAGCCGCGATATTCAGGCTTCTGCTTCTGCCTACGCGGAGACTTCAGTATTCAAAAATAGCTCCACGTCTTTCACAACAGCTAAACTTTCAAGTGTTGCGATGGACTGCATGAAGTTTAACAAACAGCGACGTGAATGCGAGCTGGACCAGTCGACTCGTATTGAGAAATTTGTTGTTTTTTTTTCGATCTTAACACACTCCAAACAACAGAACATTACTTTGCGTATAGCCTCTTAACGCAATATTTTCGTAAATATTTGCGTTATACGTATGTGCGTTTTGCGTTCCCATGATATAATCAAAGCGATCCGTATCCTATAGATATATGAATGTGTACACGCCCCTGTCCTAGATCGGATCGCGCTTTGACGTCACAACTAATATACTTTTGTATATACATCAACATCACACAGCTCCCAACGGGATCCTTTCCTTGGTCTCTTACACACGGCCTGTTGCTGTCATCTGCTCAGGGCCGTATTTATTTTTATCGAAAAAACGATAATTATGTAACTGTCTTCGTCGCTCTAGGCTTTATAGATCCATGCTAACGTCCATGTCTAAGTCAGGTTCGCGTTTAAGGTTTTACCAATGCAAAAATCGGAGGTAAAATATTTACCCAACCGCTAGTCCACCAACTACTCATAGCACGACTAGTAGCGACTGAATCGGGATGTATGTCAACCACGCTCAGTTCACACATATAATAATAATAATAATAATAATAATAATAATAAATTGCTTTTATTGTTCATGTGAGTATAGAAAAATAGACATCATAGTGCAGTGATCAAGCGGCAAATACGAGAGAAGCTGTGGGCTTATTACATTTCTCGCTAAAGATTTCAGAAACATTATACAATGTTTTCATTTCATCAAATTATATCAAATAGTTATTAACAATAATAATATAAAAATAATGAGCAAAATCCGCAAAAAGAAGGAAAGTGGATTCGAGCATCCATCTCCATTTCCTCAAGTTACACCCGTATCCGGGTGTATGGGCATTTGTATATACTTTTGTGGTTGTATATGTGCATTCATTTCGGGCCTGATGAAACCAACAAGCAGAAATACGTATCACTCGGCTATTTTCTGCTCGAATTAACTTCCTTCTTTTTGCGGATTTTGCCCATTGTTTTTCTATCATATACCTTTTTCCACACAACGGTTTTCTGTTTGTTTTTAATAATATATATATATATATATATATATTTTATATATATATATATATATATTATACAGTGTGGCCCATCCATATGTGGACGGAATATTACTCATAAACAAATACATTTTGGGAAAATCTATTTACGGGATGTTATACATGACATTTTAGGGCACATTTCTAAAATATTTTCCATTATACAGGGTGATCCAATTTCGACCTAGATAACAAAGTTGTGAATTTTCAAATGGAATGCCTCAAATTTTATTGCATATTTGGATAAACCAATTCGAAAGAAGAAAATTGATAGAACATTGGTAATTAGCTACTGAGATATAAGGTGTTTTGTCTAGTAAAACCACCCACTTCGGCAACCCCTCAGTCCGCCATTTTGAAATTTGGAGAGCTGAATTTTGTATCAAAAAAAATTTACACACCTCAGCTTTTATCTTATTTGTTACTTTTTCGAATTTTAATTTTTGCTCATACAGGGTGGTCAAAAACGCAAATGGCAGTTTTACTGTAAACGACTCATAGTTATTGTCGATAATAACTAGTTAAATGAAAGTCTTGTCTTTCTGGATATCGACAAATTAAGCAAAATGTGCCCTTCTGACTTACAAATACTCAAGCTTTCGGCAGTCTATACTGTCCTCTTCAGGAGTTCGTTAATGAGATTGGTGCTAGTGTTAGATGTATAAAATTGTTTGGGAACACATGGCTAGATGACAAAAAAAACTGGATTTACGCGGATCCTTTTTCAGCAACGGTGGAGAACATAATTATGTTTTAATAATGAAATATGTAACGATTGGGACGAATTCTTGATTAAATAAAATCTCTTAAAGCTTCACAGATTCACAACCACAACCCTTGTGGCCATGTGTTCCCATACACAATTGTATACTTCTAACACTAGCACCAATCTCATTGACGACCTCCTGAAGAAGACAGAAGGGTAATGTCTTTCATTTATATATATATACGTATATATATATATATATATATATATACGAGGCGTGTTTTTAAAGTAAGTACCGCTTTGACCTAAAAAAACAACAAGTAAATTTTGTCCAAAAATGAATTATTCACTTGAAAGGCCATACTTTACTCTACTTTTCTACGTAATTCCCATTACGATTGAGGCATTTATCGTATCTTGGGACCAGCTTTTGTATGCCATCGTCAAAGAAGCTTGCCGCCTGAGTAAACAACCACTGCTTCACATTTTTGGCACCCAGCGTGAACACAATTTCCGATAATTTAAACGTTCGGACACAATTCGTAAAGAACACTTCTTGAGACAGCAGGAAACTGTTCAGCTAAGGACGAAATCGTGAATCGCCTGTTCTCTTTCACTTTACAGTCCACTTTTTGGATCAGGTCATCGGTAATGACTGAAGGTCTTCCTCATCTTTAAAGGCCCTAACCCATTTTCGCACCATTCCATCACTCATAATGTTTTCACCATACACTTCACTGACTTGGTGATGAATTTCAACTGATTTGAAGCCTTGTGTACAGAGAAACCGTATTACAGCACGCACTTCGCAGTCGGCGGGATTCACAATCGGTGGAGGCATTTTAAAATCACGCAAACAGATGTAGACTCGATCGGATGGTTCCGTAACGGCGTCTGTGGCTACCCAACAGATGTAGCTACACGACGCGCGTGCGCTAAGCGGCGACCGCAGCGCTGCGGCGGCGTAATTTAAAAACGGTACTTACTTTAAAAACACGCCTCGTATATATAGGGTGTCCAACGAAAATAGAAAGCAGTCTTATGAGCAAACAAAAATATCAAAAATTTGTTTTCGTGGCAACCTTGATATGTTACTAGTGCATATTTTAAGTTTTTAAGTTATTTCAGTATATACAGGATGCTCCATTACTTCGTACCATAGTAAGAATTATTTTGTTAATAACATTTTATTGTATAATTGAATAGACCTTCTAAAAACAAGAAGTTTGATATCGTATAGCATACTGTTTCGATTGTCAATTGTTTAGATATTTAGTGGAATGTCTGAAAAAATGCCCAACTTTGACGACTCGCAGTCCATCTTTGAACATATTTAAATAAATTTTAGTTCTCAAAGATTTTATTATCATCAATTTTAAGCTGATCTTTCTTTTTGTACAAGGTATCTCAAAACGCAAAGTGTACCTTTTCTCATCAATTTCAAAATGAGCACCGAGTATATTTCTATATATAATAAATTGCTTTCCTTGGGAACTTATTTTATCACTTTTTTCTAACAGTTTTCGAGCTATTGCTATTAGTTACAAGAAAAAAAATCATATTTTGACTTATAATCAAGTAATATATTCTAACAATTTATCAACGATGGATTGCGCTAGGCTGAGAAGCCTAAATGCCGGGACACCGCGGCTGCTATGATGATCCCAAAGAAATTTTGTTAATCCGATTTTTGAACTGACTAAGGTTAGTATAACTGGGAAAAGCTCCCTCTTGTAGATTGTTCAGCCAGGTTCAGTACAGGTGCTTGTATTGATAGAAGATTTGAAATTAATAACAGTATCTCAAACAAAGTTATATAAAGCACATCAAAAAAAAGTTCACAAAAAAACTAATCAACGATGTAGAAATATACAGGGTACATTTGCAATTTTTCAGAAATGGCAAAATTTTGCGTTTTGAGGCACCCTGTATAAATAGAAATAAATTTCAGTAGGTACTTTTTACAGGTCAATTTAAAATCGATGATAATAAAAATTTAAAGATTTATCTAAATATCTTGAAAAATCGCGAATCTGCAAGCCTTCAAAGGTGATCATTTTTTCAGACGTTTGACGAAAAATCTAAACAATTCTCAATCGAAACCACATGTTATATGATATCAATCTTCTTGTTTTTAGAAGCTCTATTCAAATATGAAATAAAATATACGCTATTCTATGTCCGCTATTGCATGAAGTTATGGAACACAATGTATACAGGGTGCTAATAAAGTATGTAGACAAACTCTAACCGTCGAATCCTTGGTCAATTTGAAGACGAAATTTCCATTAGCACTAAAAGAAATGATGATATTCTAGAAAATTATAAATGAATGGAACGTATTTTATTTTAATTGAGTATGCCCTGTGGTGAATATCACATGATTTACCGTTGTTTTCAGAGCCCATGTACGTAGATACGGATAAAGTTATCCAGTATTTATTAAAAAAATAGCATGACATTGATTTGTTTTGATCGCAATACTTTTAATATTTAAGCATTGTGCTTATCTAGACACATATGACGTATCCGAAAACAATTGACTTAATTTATTTCCTCAAATAATTCGACAGCTGTCAAATATTTGTTTTCTGGCCTGGTCTACTATTCGATATTTTTCTATTGTTGTCGTTCTATTTGAATGTTACTCTTCAAAACTATTGACCTTCTAGTTAATTCTTTTTTCCAAAAAACACAGGATAATACTATTTTCATCCACGTTCATATTGAGCTTCAGCAACTTGTAAAACATGCAAAATTTATCATAGCTTATACCAACTATTCAATAAAAACGTTTCATTATTCATAGAAATATTTGGAAAATTACTCGTATTTCTTTAGTGGTAGTGCTCTAGCTCGAAAAGAAAGCCGTTCATATGAACATTTAGTCTTCAAATTGACTAAGGATTCGATGGTTAAAGTTTGTCCACATACTTTATTAACACCTCAAAATAATTTTAAAATATGCACTAGCAACATATCAAGGTTGCCACGAAGACAGATTTTTGTTATCTTCTCCAGTTTGCTCGTTAAACAACTTTCCATTCCGTTGGTACACCCTGTATATAATACGGGGAAACGTCAGTAATTTTTTTCATTTCGGTGCACCGCAGAATATCCTCTGAGTATGCAATCTTTAATATAGCAAATCTCTGCCTGAAAGATCGCTGTGCACGTCCCACGAAGCTTTCCTGCACGCCTTAGCCTTCCAAGTATATTCCAGCCCTACTGGATCCAGTTTCCTGGGAAAAGCATCCGTCAGTCAAGGACTCATGTCACTGGGACGGTACTATTATTACAACATTCACCCGTTCTTCAGCAACTTCATCAAGGAATCATTAGTGTGGTGTGCTTGGCCCTTTCCGAGCATACAGAAGGTATGGGGATATTCCTCTACTACCCTGGAATGACTGGTTCCCGTATCACCTAAATGCATTTATGGCACATCCTTAGGTATCCAACATAGACTCCCCAGTATTAGATCAACGAATCTTTTTGCATATAGAATCCAGAAAGTTTTCAAATCACCTAGTATCTGGGGTAATTGAACAGGAAGGACCTACTTGAAATAACCATGGGGTGGTCAGTAGATTAGTGTTTCCATTGTCTCCCCCTCAGCTATTATCTGTCTAATCGACCATGTGATGTAACCATCCTTGCACACTGGATTTGCATTCAAAACGATCGATCACCCCCTTTTGACTATAAATAAAAAACGCCAGCAAAGCGGAAGCGGATACACTCTTTCTGAAAGTGTCATTGTGAAATTTCGTTATCTGCTAACCTACATCCCACTAAGAAGAAAAGTGGAGTCAAGTAGGCTCATTCAAACCGTCCACGCATTCTTTGAGAGGTTCTCAAATTATATACCTACATGCAAAGTTTTGGCTGATGAGGATATATTTGCTTGCCCGTCTCTGTGATTATAAACAACCGTATACAACGTTGTTTCTTGGTTTGTAGCAATCATAAGACCGGTATATTTCTGGTTATCGGAGGCATACAATGGAAAGCAAACAAACGAAAATACAGGGTCCGGCACAAAGGACGGATGGTTTTGAAATGGCTAGTACTCTCCGCCTATTCGGGCGAGAGTGGTGGGGAGAATGCCGATCGACTCGGGCGTTCCTAGTATTATGGAGCGGTGAACGGTTGAGCAACGTTGCACACCCCAAAAGTAACGGTAATGGCAATGCTGTTACCGTGAACTCGAGGCGCCATGTCGAAATGGTCACCAACTTCGCCTGAATTACGACGACGACGTGTTAAGCCATGTGCAGATATGTAACAACACCGCGAACCGAACCACGCGACGGAACGCAGCGCGCGCATTTTGACGAACAAGATTGCAACGAACATCACCACAAACCGAACGACGTCGTGCAACCATATCGCGCAACAAAATGACGATCCAATTTTGTTGTTTGTCGTTCAGTGAAAGACAAATACTAGCAGGAAATGGATATAGCATTAGCAGCAGCTGCCTATATTTATATTCACTATTAATTATCCAAAAACAAGCGACGACGACTTCCGAGACGATGGTAAGAAACGCAGTTATATACCAATAGATCAGCACACAGTTGCAACAATTTGATAGCGGAATTGAAATTTGTGGACAGTACAAAAATTTTTCGAGGATGTCTCCGACGGATTTTGAATATCTTCTCACGTTGATTGGATCAAAAATACGAAAACAAGATACAAAATAGGGAGCTGCCATCACAGTGCAAGAAAGACTTGCAGGCACGGTGCGATTTATAGCGACCGTTGATTCATATAGTAGTTTGCAATACATGTTTCGAATTTCAAAGCAATCGATCAGCTACATCATTCCAGAAGTTTGTGAGGCGTTGATCGAAGATTTAAAGAAAAATAATTCTTTTACTTCTAAGTACTCGTACATTACAAAATAACACATTGGTGCTCGCCGCACGGACAGAGCCTGGATCGGGCCGAACGGCGGGCTGTAACGCTAATCAGGTACGCGACGGTGTTCTTTTCACCGTCTACACTAGCGCGGCGCGGTTCATCGCGTGGTTTGGTTCGCGGTGTTGTTACATATCTGTACATGGCTTTACATTTCGACGTGTGTGGTTCCAACAGGATGGGGCAACCGCCCACTTAGTCAGAGCACCGATGAACGTTATTCGCCCTCTCTTCCGTGGTCACCTTATTCGCAGGGTTAGTGTTATTCATTGGCCTTCTTGGTCCCCAGATTTATCCATCTGCGATTTTTCCCCGTGGGGACTCCTCAAGGCTCGTGCATACGAGCTCAAGCCTCGAACTCTGGACGAGTTGAAAGAGGCAATTCGCGTAGAGGTCGTCCAAATTGAGAGAACGATGTTAGAGAGAGTCTACGCGAACTTTCAAGAACGCATCCAGAAATGCAGCGTCAAAAACGGTCACCATATGACTGATGTGATTTTCCACATTTAATTGTGACATACGCTATTTCATTGTGAATCCGAATCCGTCAATGAATTTGTTTTGGAGTAAAAATTACCGATTTTGTAGATTTTTTAAAAACCGTCCGACCTTTGTACCGGAGCCTGTAGGTCTGTTGAGTAGTTCGTCAAACACGGTACTACCGACCCCTACGTCGATAGCAGGAAACTAGTTTCTCGGTACGTATAACTGAGAGCCCGCTTCAATGACACGGACAATTGTCGCCAACCTCAAAGGCGTCTCGTCAATTAGGGGAGTACTAAGTACTCACCATGCAACCAACTTTGACTGCAATGCAAAAGTTGCAGAAACTAAACACAGACGTTTAAACTTGCTTAGTGAAAAATTGTATATGACTGTTTTTTGCAGAAACAAGTGTCCTTTTCTCCTTGGAGTCTCCTTTGTCTTTTTCAGTTGCGTCAAGTAGCTTGGCTCTGCACGTTATCAATTCATAAATTATTATATTCCTCACATATTAGAAAAGTTACCTACGAACATGTAAACCAAATAAATTAAATGGATCATATCAGTAAACAGAGTCCATAGTCACCACAGATTTGACAACATTGCGATATTGCCAACATTCGAAGCTGACAGACGTACGCTCTTTGAGTTGTCCAGCACGCGTATATCGAAAATATATCTCTATCATTCAAGTTTTAAGTGCAAATGTACGGGGAAATCGATTATGTACGAAATTGGAGTGTAATAGAGTACACAGTTGAGTAAACAATCCAGTCTTATGGTGGGGCTCATGTCGTTGCTCTTGACATCACGAAAGCGTTCGATCAGCTATGGCATGCTGCCCTCTTAAGCGAACATCCATCCTATGGCCTCCCAGAAAAGCTTTGCAGACTTTATCTCAGGCCGCAAGATATCCGTCGTAATTGACGGGTTCTTCTCTTCATCCCCCAACGTAAACGCGGGTGTTCCCCAGGGATCGGTCTTGGCTCCGGCACTGTTCCTTTTACATATCAAAGACCTGCTTTCCTGCACGATCAACCCAATCCACAGCTTCGCTGATGACAGCACTCTACATGCAGGAATTCAGAGTGACAAGCCGATCTTTGCCGCTGAGCTGGAAAAGAGAAGACTAGCGACGGCTTCCTCTCTGACGCGAAACCTGGAGGTTATCACTGCCTGGGGACGAACAAAAGGCGTCCTAGCGCTCATCTGGTTTCGATGGACGGCCGAGTTCTGGAAAAGAGCCATTCATTTCGGCTGGTCGGAGTCCAGACCACCGAGGACCTGATCTGGCACGAACACATCTCATCAATAGGGGCAGCTGCTGGGAAAAAGCTACAGTATATTCAGATAAGAGATAGACCGGATGTAAACAAAAGGTTCGGGTGATTTTCACGCTAACGCCGCCATCTCGACGTAAAACAGGAGCCCTCATTGGTCAATTCGCAATTAAATGCCTATGCCGAGCGGCAGAGCAGTCGTATCAAGGCAGAGTCACATTCAGGTTCAGACGTGTTACGTATGTCGTGTGCATCATTGCAATTTGATATTTCTTTGGACGTTTTCGTTTGTTATCTTATTAAGTTGTTGAGTTTGTCGTTGTTATTGTTATACCTTGTTATTGATTGTTATTGTTATCAACTGCTTGCGCAAAATGCCCAGTAGTACAGATACTGCCGATGAAGTTGTAAACTCCTGTAGTCCACCTAGGAAACGCTCTAAAAAAAGACACCTGAGTGCAGAAATGAAAGAGGTCATTTTGAATATATATAAGATCGAGCGCGAGGAGAACGAGGCATCAACCATCAAAGAAATTGTTGTGAAGGTTTCTCACAAAGTTGGGGTGTGTCGCGCATCAGTGTTTAATGTGTTAAGACAATACAAAAAAAATCACACCTTTTCTGAGCCAATGACCAGTAAACATCGCAAAAGTATTGTTAAATCATTGGATGAAGCTGATAAGCATGCGATTAGGAGGAAAGTGCATGAATTCTTCTTTAGGAATGAAATACCTACTATAGATAAAGTACTGCAGGAGGTAAATGGAGATACAACGTTGCCAAATTTCAAACGATCAACTTTCCATGCGTTACTGAAGCATTTAAATTTCAAATGGAAAAAACGGGGTCGTAATAGTTTACTACTGGATAGAGAAGAAATTGTGCTATGGAGGAGGGATTATTTAACAAAAATTGGGAAATATAGAAATCAAAATAGGAAGATTTATTACCTTGATGAAACGCGGGTAAACGCAGGACACACCACAAGTAAAGTATGGATTGATGATTCTGTAACTTCATCCAGGAGGGCCTTTCTAGATGGACTGTCCACCGGATAAAAAAATCCAGCAGGTAAATACGAGTAATAGACAACAATCGGATGTTTTTCAAACCTTGGGAACAAGGTTCTAAACATTAATTCCAGGGGGCAGATAAAACATATTACAAGTAACAAAACTTTTATAACTTTCGATAAAATGCATGAATGTTTTATTGTCATTTTCATTTGTTAGAACTTTTTTAAGCCATGTTTTTATGTGTTTTCGATATTTCAATAATTTTTTAATATAATCTTAAAATATGTCGAATATTATAAACTTAAAAAAAGTTACTAAGTTTTATATTGTGTACCGTTCCTAATATTTCTAATCATTTTAATTCATACTTTAAGCTTTATTAAGTTATAATTTGTCAATATTAATATTTGCGCGTATTTCAGGTTCCTGATCATTCATTTTTTAAAGGTTTATAACTTTATTAAATTGTGAAGCGCTGAGTAATCATACGACGTTCAATATTCTTTCTTTCAATATGACTAAATAATCCCAATTATAGCAATCTGATACTCATGTCTCAATGTTTTTTCGCTGAATGTGATGAAAACATTTGAAAAAGGTTCGCTTATTGAAATAAATCTACACCAGTTAGTACTTCGATTTCCAGGTAAAGGGAAAAGGCTCATTATCTGCCATATTGGCAGTACGGATGGATTTGTTGTTGACGATCTGTGGTGCTTTGAGTCTAAGAAAACTGGAGATTACAAATGAATGGCGAATCGTTTGAACAGTGGTTTTCAAAAATTTTACCGAACTTAGAGGAAAACGCAGTAATTGTGTTGGATAATGCGCCTTATCATTCTCGAAGAATGGAGAAGGTCCCAACAACGGCTTCAAGGAAAGTTGATGTTCAAAATTGGCTCCGCTCGAAAAATATCAACTTTGAAGAAGCAGTGCTGAAAGTACAATTATTAAGAATTGTCAAGTATCACAAATGGCAGCACGTCAAAATAAAACTGTGCTCCGTTTACCTCCATACCATTGCGAGCTCAATCCCATTGAGCTCATATGGGCAGAGGTTAAAAATTATATAGCTAAGCACAATACAACTTTTAAATTTTGTGACCTCAAAGGACTTTTCAAAGAAGCACTAGAATTAATAACAGCGCAAAAATGGGAAAACTGTATTAAGCACGTGAAAGACAAAGTTGAAAAGAGAATGTGGGAACTGGACAATATTTTAGAGGAACAAGTCGAGCCATTCATTATTGACGTTGGTGCTTCAGGCAGTAGCGATGATGAAAGCTCATCAAGCTCATCTTTCCAATAAAAGATGTCGTTCATCAAATTCGGTAAGTTATAAGTAATTATAAAGCTACTGTATTTTTTAATTAATTATTGACATTTTTGAACCCATTTTGGCAAAACCTATTCAAGAATCTACTTTCTGACAATGTTCAACCATGCACATTTTTTTACGTTTTGAACATTTTAATTTGGTTACATATTTACCTAGAAATCAAAAAATATACTAATCAATATTCTAAAAGCAATTTTAAGAGATATACGATTATTTTTAATTTAGGCTATTTTAAACGCCATTTTGAGATTATATTCGACTGTATTTCACCAAACATCAGGCGGCATCCGAAGCTGGAAATCGAAGCGAAAATTTTGAAACCCTTATGTATATTTACATCATTATATATTTCTTACCCCACCCCCACATGATCCTATATCCATCACCAATCGTATACACATCGAATTGTGCTAATTTACTACAAAGTTACGCAAAGCAGCATCTACTATCTAAAATATGTACTGCGTGACTCTTAATACGTCCCTGCCGAATGTTACAGCGTTCGATAATCACGTGGTCTTGTTTATGTCCGGTCTATATCTTATCTGAATATACTGTAGGCTATTTGTTTAGGGCTAAGAAGTACAGCGAGAAATTTTGACATATTTTTTGGTGACGTACAATCAGTATCAGAAAACATGTCTATAATTTAAGATTTCTTGATTAGACAATTATTACGCTGTAGGCGATGATTCGGGTAGATGGCAATCGTACTGCCATATTATACTCGTACCGTATATTTTGCTTTGCTTTCGTTCGCTGTCCCACACTACGGCGACGCCAATATGCATGAAACAGCAGAGTATGCAGTTGGTTGAACCGATGGAAACAGTATTACCCCTTTCCTATTGACGTAGAAAAATAATATAAACTGTAGAGCATAATCATAACGCCACCAACAACTTTCGGCATTCTTTCGCTTGCTTCAATTATTATTGTAACAAAAGCAATAAATATCCACCCTATGACAGGTATAATCAATTTAAAAACAAATTAACCCCCGACAGTTATGTAAAGTTATATTTAAATCAACTAGATAAAAATGGCGTCCAGTAGATTGACTCTATACTCCCTACGCCTTTGTTGGAGGTTTCGAAGAAAGGCGATGAGTCATGTAGTTTGAAAATGCGTAATCGAATCATAATTTAGGTAGGTTCACTAAGGTACAATGAATCTTCGACCTCTGCAAATCTATCATATTTCTGTTTCCATGGCAGATATTGGGCAAATATGTATGACTTATGTCTAGCAGGTGCTTAGTATCATAGAAGGTCTTTAACTGACACCAAATAAGTATGCAACAATTTACAACCATCTACCACATACAACTTCCAACCTACAATTTTTGACTCCTACAAACAATGTCTGAAAATGAGCAGGAATATCTAAAAAGTTGTAACACCATTTTCCAGCGATTTTTTTTCTGTCGCCTCTGAATCAATTTTTAAAGTCTTCGACTACCTAAACGATATTCGAACTTTGGTTCACATATATCTTCTGTTGTTTAAAGATATCTGCATCACACAAGTCCGTGTTTCTCATTTATGTCAGTTTGCCATTCGTGTCTATTGTATATCAAAGCGTCATATGTACTGAGTCAATTTACTTGAGGAAATATCCAAATATTACTAAAATCTCTGTAGGTGTGTCAGTGACGACACCACCGCAGACCAGTTGGAGTTTGTTAACCCAGTGCATAGTCGGCAATGGCCTGTCTCTACGACGATGCAGCGTCGCGCCGTGCACGCAACACCAGCGATTACCAAGTTATTTAGAATTATGAGTACATTATACATCGGACTTTTATACTTTACTACTCGTTGTTACCGGGATCAGCAGCTTCTTGATGATAGAATGTGTTCGACTAATAATAAAGACGTTACATTTACAAACCCTGAAACGTCAAAGATTGATGTTTAAGAGATTCTTTTTTTCATGTTTTTGACCCTAGCTACGCGACGACTAGACCGATCTTCAAAAACGACAAAGCTTTTTCGTCTTTGGCATAGTAGTAACCTTGTTTGAAAATTTCATCAAAATCCGAGAAGTAAGTACTTCTCAAGTTATAGGCGGTTATAAAATTAGGAGTTACACCGACAGACAGACAGATCGACGGAATTAAGTGTCATGGTTTTTCGTTATACGAGTATGTCATGTAACATACAAAAAAACATTTTCTCATTTTCAAAAATTCTCGCAATCACAATACTCGCCAGTTTCGGTATAGGAAATAAAAAGAAAATTGTTGGTGGGGGTATAGTTATGCTCTTCAGTATACAGGATGTAACCGTTATGATAGTCATTATTTGAATGGATGTTAAAAAAGATGGAGTTTGTTATTTTTGGCTCTTAGATATTATTTCATTATTTGATAATGTACTCGTAAAATGCAAACAATTTAAAAAACGGACTTACCACTAACTGTCTCAGCGCTTCACCTGGTGTGTGAAAGTTTATTGAACGTATTAAAAAATGCACTTATAAATAGGGAACACAATTTTGATACATAAATTGTTTTTCTATTTAAAAACCACACTGCACTTTTTTGTATTTAAAGAAGGTGTTCAAAATGTCGTCCTCCACTTTCCACACAAGCTTCATTACGACGAATCCAGTTTCTTCTTACTCTAGGTCCTCGAAGTTGTCCATTTATTATTTCAGCCGAATTAAAAACTTTTTCGCGAAGTTGTGCTTCAGTTGTTATTGGACCAATCCCATAAACCATGCCTTTAAGTTCTCCCCAATACCAGAAATCCATGAGATTGAGGTCAGGAGATCTTGCTGGCCATTTTCGAGGATCAGGAACATTTCGACCGATCCAATGATTTGGATAATGTTCATTCAAATACTGAATGACGCCTCTAAAAATGTGTGGTGGTGCCCCGTCATGAAGAAACCACAATGGCATGTTGTCTAAGGTCTGTTCCAAAAGTTCTGGTAGGTTATTGGCTAGAAACCTAAGGTATCCTTCTCCTGACAACTTTGGGGGTAACTCGAAAGGGCCAATTACCTGATCGTCAAGAATACTCACCCAAATATTCATTTTAAAACGTTGTTGGAAATGACCTTCACGAATGGTATGAGGATTTTCTTGAGCCCACGTGTGAGTATTATGGAAATTTAATATCCCGTCTCGCGTAAAAGTACATTCGTTCGTCGCTAGAATGTTTTTAAAAAAATCCGGATTTTCAATGTTCTTGTGCAAAAACCACTGACAGAATGTTAGTCTGCGAGGATAGTATTCTGGTAGCAAGGCCTGACTCGTTGTACATGGTAGGGATAAAGCAAATTTTCCCGTAGGATTCTATGGACTATTGTATGCGATAGCTCTACGCGGCGCCCTAATTCCCGAGTGCTGATATCTGCATTGATTTCCACGATATTTGAAATTTGTTCCTCCTGCTCTACAGTAACCTGTCTTTCAGTGCGAATATTAGTGGGCTGAACACTTCCTGTATCTCGAATTCTTTGGTACACTTGCACAAATGTCCTTCTGTCTACTTGTACCCGTTGGCGAAATCTGTCGCGATAAATTTGAGCTGCAAGATTTGAATTCTGACGAGCTTCACCGTAAACTAACAACATGTCGGCGAACTCTTGATTCGAGAACATTGTAAATAAACACGACGACGTACGTGAACAAAAACAAAACAACAAACTAACCAATGTTACCGTTTGCGATCGATTGCCGGTTCGATAAGAGTGATGAAAGACCTACGCGCCGTTGTCATGTCTGTTTTAAATATTTAATTTGATGAAATTTACTTACTGACTACAAATTTTGGCTTAACTTAGAAAAACTCAATGCCATTTATTTGTTAATTACCCAATTTAAAAACGTTTCAGATTAGATTATGAAAATTGGTAAGATTGTGGTGAATGTGGTCTATATAAAGCACAAAGTTGTAAACTATAAAGCCATTTAGACAAAAATCTATTGACTTTTGGACCATGGGTCATATGAATTTTTTGACTTGTTTTGACCCCCCTATTACCCATTTCAATAATGACTACGATAACGTTTACACCCTGTAGATTCAAATATGCTTCAACTTGTTAGCTGCAGGAGTAGGCAACAGGAGCGTCGGTCGGTCGGTAGCAGGAAGGCCTGTGGTAGGCAGCAGGCAGCGGCAGCAGCAGCTTCCCGATCAATACGACGGGAGGCCGTTACGACGCTAAGCGTCGCGTCGGCGTCGACGCTGAGCCGCTCGCCGCTCATCCAGACATCGAGTTTTACTCGATCGCGGCGCACACTGGGAAATGAGCGGAATTAATTCAAATCGTCAAAAGATTTTTGAGATAAACTTGAAAAATGTACTCTGACGACTTTTTATACGGGGTGTTACTCAATGATAGAACATTATGTAGAAAAGTTCATATAAGCATGTGTTAGTGTCTTATTGCAATGAATAACGCTGTAAAAATTCAACAAAATCGGTTCAAGAACATTTGCAATGTTGAAGCAAGCTCTTATTTAGCGTTTAATAAAGTGAACTATGAATTTAAAAATATTTTTTTCCGATTGGAAATATTTAAACGATAATAAAGCTCCTTCTAAAATTTTCAAATAAAAGAGTGTCACACGATTTTTAAAACTTCAGATGAAGGAGGTTCAATATCGTTTAAATATATACAATTGTAAAAATTACTTTTAAACTTTTAGTTCACTTTATTAACAGCTAAATAAAAGATGGTTTTTGAACATGAATTTTTTCTTTTTATTTGTTTTTTACTTTTTAGTATTTCTGTCAAATAACTGGTTTCATAATATCTATATCATTTTCATGTATTCCATTAAACGACTCCACAAATTTTCTTACTTTATTTGTTTTTTAAAATTAGGACGCCCTGTATTTTGGAATCCAGCCTTTTTAGGCACACGTGCATATGAACTTTTTACCTTAATTTGGATAAGAAATGCGACCTTGCAATTACCCTATATATACCATTGCTATAAAACTTAGCCACATCTCTTTAGAGTATTTTGACAAGAAATAATTTTGAAAGCTGATTTATAGAATTTCATCAATTTAATATAACTAAATTCAGAATCATTCATTTTTAATTTAAAAACAGTATATATAATTCTTATTTATATTATGTGACCAGGCTTGCTATATCGTGTTAAAAGTCCATATTGGTACTTTTGCTCTGTAGTAATGTTATTTTAAAGAAATATTGGCACGATTCTGTAGAAGGTATGTAATATAAAGTACTTCACCCACACGCGCCCGCGAGTTTCTTATTGTAAACAATTCCTCAACTGCTCAGGATCATAATTAAATAGATTCCAGCTGGAAATATCTTCAAATTGATTGATGAATGCTCTAAATGTGTACCGGAGAAAGTACCAACGAGGAAGTGACGAATAAGTTACATATCCATTAAACAATAAAATGTGAGAGGGACTGAAAAAAAAGCATTTGCCTTTACTTGGCGATGACAAAACATCATTGAAGTTGATGTTTGTTAATTAATTCGTTTATTTAATTTTTTTTTAGTAGTATTTATTTTGTTTCACTTGAATTTTATAACACTTCATAAATAAAAGCATCTAATCAAAACTAAATTCAAAGTTTTATTAATCAATTCTGCACCTCCAAAAAAACACTTCCACGGTACTGTGCGACGTATACTCTGGTTCCTTTTAGTCTGGGACCTCATATACATTGCTTTACAAAAAGATCCTTCCGAGAGCGTTTTGATGTTGTTGATTTATAAATGATTTTTAAAGTAAAAGGGCTCATCTCTAACATCCTACCAATCCACCATTTTAGGACATAACGATTACATATTCTAAGAATATAAATTATTCATAATGATTAATTTTATCGCCACGAATTTCAGATTGCTAATCTAACTCAAAAAGGAAATAGTGAAACATTTTTGAAAAACACTGTTGAAAAAGGCTATATCAAAAATCATTTGCAATAAATTATCTACGTGTCTTTAATCCCCTTATGCGTCTTTCTTAAGGGTCACTCAGGTCTGCATCATCAGCCACCCCAGACTATTGAAAAATATGATGATGCGACCGCGCAGAGTTGCCCTTACACTAGCCATAGAAGGCCAAAGTTCCCACAGAAGGATGTGTCACCAACCGTCATGTTATAGAGATACTTCTTTAGCTGGCAATGTCCAGTTGTAATGCCAATAGCAAAGCGAGGTTGTTGTCTATATAGATACAGGTAGCTTTTTGCTACTTCCTCAATAGGATATCTGGGAAATTACTTAGCCATAACATAGTTCTCATGACTTCGATGGTTAGAATACAGAGGGGCACTGGACCCAGACTCCTGGTTCCGTCAGCCCTTTTTGCCAGCTATAATATTACCCTTGAATTGTGAATGAGCCAGGAATATGTTTTTACTATTGGAGACATCCACCAAGGCTAAGTGGTAGTCTAGTGATGTTCTCATTGTAAGCTTACTTAGGAGTCGGTATTGCTGGTCTGCGGTCCGTGCAGATCCTAATATTTTCACCTGTGGCATTAGTATAGGGAATTTCCTTTGCGGCTAAAGTTATGCCAGCTAATTCGATATACGTCACGCTGGCATGTTCGTCCATAGACCATATGCAGTTCCTAGAGTATACTCCTCGTTGAGCCCCATCATTTGTCTTAGATCCGTCAGTGACAACGTTAATAACACCTTTCTTGATCTAATTTTCAGAGGTTATCGTAATAGCATAAGTTCGAGCAAAGATGAACTTCGGAGGGATACTAACTATGTCAGCCTGCAGAAGTGTTGCACCCAAGTAAGGTCTGCCTGTTGTAGGTCAAAGCGACACAGCGACATGCGCCCAAGACTCTTCCTCCACCCCGCAGCGTTCACACATGGGACCCTCAGCCACCCTCATCACATGCAGGTTGCGCTTCAACGTGTTATGGTCAGACAACCACCAACAACCTTACGTTGGCTCTATCCAAATATAAACAATAACGCCCATCCTCAATACTGACGTCTGAAGATGCTTCTCCATTTCTGAGAGTGTTGTCTAGAAATCCACTTCTCCATTTTTCTCCTGACTCTATGCGCACCTTAGGGCTGGCTCAGGACCAACAGGCTTGCTCGCCGATCCTGATTTCGCAGGTGCGTCCACCATATCATTGCTCTTTATCCCAGTGTGCCCCGGTACCTACAGGCGCGGTACCGAATACCTCGCTGCTGGACTACCCAGAGCCTCCCTACATTGCAATACAAGACACTTAGTGCCTTCATCGCAGCCTGGCTGCCAGAGAAAATTGTTATTCTTCTCTATGCCATTCCCCCTCCAAAATGCGGGATATCCACTCTCTTCAGAGACCTTCCGGCTTCCGGAGTCCCACTTCGCCGTCTTCGGATACCACATTGAGCTTGCGAACGCTTCCATTGCTCTCGTTGGTGTTGTTCGCATAGTACGAATCATGCTAAGCCATCCAGCCCGCTGTTGCTGGCTTAGCTGTAGTTTTGCAGTTACCTGTTTAGTGACCCAAGCCTTAGGTGCCTGATAATGGCAGTGTATATCTAAATAGCGACTATGGGTTTCAGGCCCCATGTTTTGCCGATGATCCTTCGGCATTGCTCTGTACTTTCTTTAATCTTCGTTCTATATGAGTTAAGTTTCGTGTATATCGTGATCCCAAGGTACTTGACCTCAGAAGCGAAATGTAAGCTAGCATTAAGGACTGCCTTTCACTAGTAAAGAGAACCCAACTATGTTTTATTGGGTTTAACAGGCAGACTATGTTAACTGCACCATTTCGCTATAATCCGTAGGGCTCGTCCGCAGAGGGTACCTTCGAATTTACGGCGTTATTATAATAAGCATACATGATTTAACAGATTGTCACTCGGGTAAGTCGAATTACTGCTCGCCACTATGTTAACAGATGCAAATTTGCTCGGCTTTGAGCTATTGTGGCTCCTTCCAAGAACAAATAGCCTATTAACTTAGCCAGATGATCGAAGATTGTTCGAGGAAACCGCCCCTTTCAGCTCCACCTGACCTATTAACAAACCAAGTTACAGCCGTAGAGCCAGCATGGGCCTTTCCGTGTAAACCTAGTCAGCCATAGACGGTATTCGATCTGCAAACCTCATTCGAATGATTCGTATAATGGAGAGAGAAACAACTGCCCGATGGAATATTGGATGAATGCCGGGAGAGCCGGTAGATAAGCCAGAACACGGTGTGTCGCAGGTGTGTTCCAGTGAATTTGAACACAATGGACGCGTATTGACTACCCTCCTTTGGTGGCTTCATTATACGCGAAGCGTTGACAGTTATAAAAGGAACTATTTATAAGAAAACACTAGAGGTAGCTGCTCAACGTATTTATAGCTTGTTAAATCGGAAACGTGAACCATTGTGCAAACGCCAGACAGGTAGTGTATTAGTGCTAAGGGATGTGTATGGATCTACATATTCATTGGGATAAGACGAGGAGGATGCTGAATTGCGGCGTCTAAATCATAATCCATTGGAAACTGGTGTCAAGAAAGTAGTGGCTCATTCATGTCAAGATACTTAAAAATGGCGTCAAGTAGATTGACTCTGTCCTTTCGACGCAATTCTGAACAGTTGAACTTTGCGTATGCATCAGGGGCGTAGCTACCGCCGTACCAGCACATCAAAGATACGAGGCCCCAAGTTACAGGGGCCCCTACGTACGAAAAAAATGGGTTATTCACAATGTAATGCATGTTTTTTTTATACTCCAACTACCACGAAGGCCTAAGCACCCATGGGGTACCGTATGGCTTGGGGGGGATACAGGGGAAAGGGGGAACGCCACACGGACTCTGGCGAGGGAACACGCGTGCATGCAATATGCACAAATTCTGGCCCCGCCTACGAGATCCGCGAGGTGGTACCTCCGCGTTCGACAGTCAGAGACTGTCTACCACCTACAGACAATCACAACATCCATAGCCTAGAGAAAAATTTCTCCTGGGACGGGATTCGAACCCGCACAGCGCACGGCGACTGATCAGGAGACCGAAGAGTCTACCACTGCGGCCACCGCTGCTGCCTACCCTGTTTTTAGGCCGTACGCTAAATGGAAGATTATCAAGCGCTAAACCTTAGATTTAACGGCTAGGTAATAGTAGCATGCTTCCTATTTTTAATCTTCTAGATTACAGCTGCAACAGCTGAAAGAAGCTTTTCGAAAATAGGTATTAACATAGCTTAGGGATTCTATGAGACAACTTTTACTATCAGGCCTGCTACTAACTTCAGTGGTTAAATATTTCGAAACACTAAAATCGCCTTCCGCTATGGATGATTTAATGAAAGATTTTTCTGACAAAAATAGTAGCAAGTAGATTGACTTGACAAGTATCCATCTAATCCTATTTTCAAATATCCATAAACCTTGATAAAGAAACAAAATTTTTGATCTCCATAATAATTTTGAATATGCCTGAAGCAACCAGAAATGATTTGAGAATAGGTACACTTTTACAAAAGGTTATCTCTTACCGATGATCCCCCCTTCTGACTGAGAACAATTTCTGTGGTCAATACGCGACGATTCATGTTATTCAATGCTGGCGTCTTTGTTTCTTCTACTTCAAAGTTTACCCTCCATTTGGGATTCGCACTACAAATTTTGATATGGGGACCCCGAGGAGCAGGCTTCGCTACTGGTGTGCATCATGCTATAAGTTGACCTTCTCTATTTTTTTTTTGTATGAGCACTTAGAAAAAAATGTAGGATTTCCTTAACAAAATCTCCCTATTTCGTGGTTCATGTTAATTCGGCGAGTAGCTAGTCGATGAATTGGCCACTTAGATAATGTGATATTACACTTTTAGACTTTTTTTTGATAACATATCACAATGAGCACTTGTAAATCAGTATTACTCCAGTAATTACGCTATTATGCGTCATGGAACATTGGAATCCCAGAATGGGCAACGCTACTGCAGTGACGACCAATATTTTAAACAGTGATTTTTATAAAAAGAATACCATTGTCTTGTAGATTGTTTCACAATCTCGGCACCCTAGGGACAAAGGAACGGTCATATCGGCCAGTTCTGGATGTACGAAGTCGACACGGTTAGGATGGGATGCTGAGGTCAGGCGGGTCTGTCTGGCAGGCAGATCGCGCGGCTGCATCATGGAAGAGCGCTCTAAGGAGCAAAGTCCGTTGGTGTAGTGATAGAAGAGAGCTAGATCGCCGATCCTTTGGACAGCATCCAGCATGATAATGTAGTCGGCGCGGCGGCGCCCAAAACGTGTGAGCAGTACTCGAGGCTAGTTTTTATGTGGGTATTGTATAGAGTGAGGAGATCAGGTAGAGAAAAGTACTTCGTAGCAATGAACAAATAGCCTAGCTTTGTCCCCGCAGCTGCCGATACTGCCGAGATATGTTCGTGCCATATCAAGTCCTCGGTGATCTGGACTCCGACCAGCCGAAATGGAAATAAATCGAGATTAATCAGAGTTATTCTACACCTGTATATTTGAAATTCACAAATTCCGGAAAAAGAATCGATCATTTCTCGATCCCCAACTGCAAACCTCTAAAGGGTAAGTTTTTGCCAGAAGATCCGCCGTTTCGTTGCTCTTCTGACCTATATACTTGTATGTATACTGAATGAACTTTATTTCAATATGATATTATGAAAAGCTTTTGCGGTCCCACGACAAAATCATGTAAGCAACTTTCTTCTCATTAAGCTCTATTTTTGTTTTTCTGTGGGTACACAAATGAGTCCATCTTAGAAAGGAGCTGTTAAGAGAGACCTCGTTGTAATGGTTTTGTGAGTCCTCTCGAAAAAATATGTCAAGTATGTCATTAGTGTCTACACCAGAATAATACTAAAATGCTCAAAGGCTAGTGAAATGACTAGGTAGGGTTACACGCATTTAAAAAATGTACAAAAATATACCTAACCGGTTTTTCCTGCACAAAAGTAATAGAAGAAAACTTGGCAGAATTCACGCAAAAGTTTCTATAGAATAATGTCCTAGAAGTCACATAAGCCCACACTAATATTTTAATAAACCATACAATAATATGACATTTTCAGAGAATTCTCCTCCTGTATGTACCTACTTGAATTTTGAGTCTCAATTTTCTGACACAGAATTGAGGTTTCTGAGCCTGATGTCCATGGATATTCCATATTTTGTTGTATATGATTGACTATACAGGATGATTAAAAAACAATACCAATGCCTATAAAGCAGGAAATATGTAGGTTGGAAAATAATACAAAAAGTTCATATAAATATGGACCCTATAATGCCCCTTTTCAGGATACGTCTTGGAAGTGGAAAAAGTATCGGCTTGAAATTGTACATGCAGTGCAAACAAGTCGAGCAAAACAAACAAACATGTTTGCTCATCTAATTAATTATTAGCTGATATTGCGATACGTTGGGCCTTACAGAAAATATTTTCTACGTCACTGGTATTTCTGAAACATCTAGAATTTTAGATAAAGCACATAATACACAAATAAAAATTATCTTTATTGAAAATTTTTTGTAAGAGCATTCGTTTTGGAGCAAAGATGGCTTGAAGATTTGAGATATAATACCTATAAAGAGCTAAAATTCGTTCTCCTTTAAAAATATAATGAAGTTAGTGATTTCATTATAATAGTTTTTCATGCAATATAAACAACGAATTAAACTCTCTGTTACGTTATTTTTTACAACAATTCCAGATAAGAACAACTGAAAAAAAGTGTTTTTAGGACTACCAAAATGAACCGTGATCATTTGACAGTACTGACAATCGTGACAGGTATGCTTATTTGTATAACTCCAAAAATTCAGGACCACGTACTTTTAGACTAAAAATACGTCTATGCAAAAGTGCTTTTTTGTCCGTTAGAGAGCGTCAAAGTTTTATTTTTAAACCATTTTTTTAAGACATTTTAAGAACCAATAGTTCGATTAGAATGAAATTTGGAATGTACATGTGTTTTACTAGACGTACTATATGTAATATTTGACGTTTACAAAAATACCCGAAAGGACTGGAGAATGGTGAAAACTACCCCTACCCCTACGTAAATTATAGCAGAACAAAAATTCGGAGCTAGTTGTCAGAAATTTTTGACAACAGGATGGCCTGCTTTTATAAAATACAAAAAATTAAATAAATAAATGGACCTTTAAAGTAAAAAAAATTAGAGTCGTTGGAAGAGTTGCGAAAAAAATCTGCTATAATTTATGTAGGGGTGGGTATAGTTTCACCCTTCTCGAATCCTTTCGGTCTTTTGTGAAAGTCAAATATTAGGATGTCCAGCAAAACACATGTGTTCCAAATTTGATTCAAATCGGACTATCGGTTCCAAAAAATGTGTTTTAAAAAGGAAGTTTTAACGCATCTAACAGACAAACGAAGCACTTATTTTTAATCTAAATATACGTAGTACTTCTACGGAATATTGGGACACCCTGTATAACAAAAATCATGATAATTTGATTCCTTTCACTGCCTATTCCTTGCATCTATTTTTATCTGTGATCTAAATTTCATATTTCCCGTCTTAGCTTATCTGATTTTATAACTTGTAACTATTTGTACACTGTTTTGATAAGAATTTTCCAGCTATGTATATGAATTCCGGCAACGGCTCTGAATAAAGACAGAATTACCCTGTGAAATATAAACTGTCCATCCTCCATAACTTTTTTGGTATTTCCATAACGAAGAACGAAGAATCATTTCGGCGAAAATAAGAGCACGAAAATCTGTCTCATGTCTCCACAGCGTAATTTGAAAAATGTTCAAGTTTGTTCTTAATGAGTTTCATAAGTATAGTAATTTTCAAGACATTGTATCTTGGTAATTGGGTATCTTAAGACATACGAGGTCTTTAAATTAAGTGATGAGACTGATTTTTGTTTATTTTTTTTCTGTTCTAATATAATTACAATTTTACACTCTCGAAATAGCTTCCTTCCAGCGCTGGAGACCGTTCTTCCACTTCGACTGTTCCAAAATGAGTTAGTTCCCTTGAGGTGAACTTCGGGAAGAGAAAAAAATCACAAGGACTCAAGTCAGGCGGATGAGTGGTCTGAAGAGCTTCAAGAATGTTTTTACTGGCTCGGCGCCTTCAGTGTTGTCAGTTCGAACGCTACTTAATTTACAGACCTCGTATGTTATTTTTGGATGTACTTTCTGAACGATCGTAGTTAAGCGAGAAGAAGTTCTTACCTTCACATGTGAATCCCTGTTGTATGAGTCCCCAGAGCATGTCGGTGCAATGGTGGCAGTAGGTGGGCTTGTGGAAGGTCTTCTTGCAGAATGTGTGTCCGTGGTGTTGATGCGGCTGATTGGTTACTGAGATTGCGGTGGTGTTAGTTTGGGCTATGGCGGCGGCCGTGGCGGGCGGCGAAGCGATTTGGTCGGAGGCGGGGTTCGGCTGCGGTGGCCCGCCCCCCGGCCCTAGGGCTCCGCCCCCTACGGCCTGAGCCTGGGCCGAGGCTGCGGCAGCCGCCATCGATTCAACCACGTACGTACAGATCAGCTGTGCACAGCAGGACCGCCTCCTGGTGCATTATTATGCCGCAGCCCGAGCTGCAGCTGCTACGTCACCTCGGAGCCAGAGGCGGCACCCCAGTACATCTTCTTTACCACCAACACCTAACACAACAGACAACAGCTATAGCCAAACTACAAATTTAAAGGCAGTATAGTTAACGTCGTGCATCCCTTTTTTGTCAACAGCCTATTTGGAGGGGTATTCTTAATATTTTTCAACTGATGATTTCAGTGTTGGATCTACGGTGGTGTCCTGGGGGTCAGGACCCCTCGAAATATCCGAGCTAAAAAAATTTGTAACGTGTTTTTCAATTCAATTTTCAATCACCAATTGATAACGTTGCGTTTTAGTCATCTCTATAGACACCAGGAAATAATCAGATGAAAAGAGAGTTAAAAAAGGGGATGTGTGAGCTTAAGTCTAAAAATGAAAAAGAGTACGCCACTGTTAGCTCCGGGTATCTAATAGAGCTGGGCCAAATCGTTCCATTTGATGATTCGATTCCATGGTTTTAATTCGGCACGGGTATCATGTAAAAACCTATAAAGCGTCAAAAAAACCTATGAGATGTCAACTTGCAGACTAGGTAGTTTTTAGGGCGCAAACAGTCATTCCACGTTTGCTCACTAGGATCGTTGTGAACGTCCATCTGTGGAGAAATCACTCAACAAAACTACGCATTATTGGTTGCATAGCTTAGTGAGGCTGAGTGATCTATTGGCTGTGCCCGATGGGTTATGTTTATGTTGTGTTTTCTGAAGAGGGGTTATGTTCAAAGTAATAAATTACGAAAAACTGAGGAGAATTGCGGGAAATCATCACCGCGCCCGCGTTGTGTGTAATTACTGTTAGCATGTATATGGCTTGTAATTCGACAATGTACAGTGAATATAATTATTTCTTATCTCTCTCACTTTTGAAATTCAGCAAATTTGTATAGGTAATTTCCAGAATGGATAAGAAAAAGTGGCTGTGAAACTAATTTCTAGCTTTGAATCTCAATTAAGTGTATTTGAGATAAGAGCCCAATGTAATTATCATCAACACATACAACTTACAGCTTAGATCTCCAGTAATGTAATCTCAGAAGCAGATTTTACTCAAAGCCAAAGATTGATAACAAGCCTCATGACGTTTAGGCAACACGTACAACTAAGTGCATCTTGTAGAGTAACCTACATAATGACAAAAAAAAACAGCATAATGTCAAAAAAAATCGACATAATGTCACTTTTCAAGATACGTGATACCCGTGCCGGTCTCGGAACCGATTCTTTCACCGACTCCGATTCCTTTCAATTCCAATTTATTTTGCCTTTAGTTCCTTTCGATTCCAACTCCGGTTTCTTTCGATTCCGATTCAGATATATTCATTATCAACATCTCTATAAAATTATGAAAAGCATATGCATTGTTGAAAGATCTATTCCGACAATATTTTGTGTTTTGCAACATCGACTGAAAAAGCTATAACCATGACAACACAGCTGTTCAAAAATATTTTCGTATACATTAGGCTTTCTATCTTATCTAAAAAACGTTGGAATAAAGATCTTCCTTAAAAATATAAGGCACTAGAACAATGGTCAATGGTCCCAACTCAATTACTCCATGCCAAATTATCTTTTAGATCAGTAGCGGATTCATGGGGTCCGAAAATATCAGAGTTAAACAAACTGCATGTTTCTCAGTTCTTAAAACAATTCTTAATCCGCCCCAGTTTTCCTGTTTCAGGTCGTTCCTCTTTTGGAGCCGCTGCAAAAAACAAAATTTCGTAAAACTATTCAATGTTTTCCAACGGTGAAGTAGGGCTTTGGATTTCATTCATTCTGCCCTGGGGCCCCTTCAGCCACAGGCCTCGAGCTTTCTGTGTGTCCAGGTACCCAATGACTCCTCATAGCTCAAAACGACCCTGATCGCGTCTACAGTGGCGTAACATTACTCCTATCATTTCAATTTGGATCTCATATTCTACCGAGTTAAGGACTATCCCGGTGAAGAAAAGTGCATCTTGTTAAAATCTGAATGTTTGGCCACGATCGCCGTAAAAAAAGAGCATGTAGAAAGACTTTTTCCGTGCAGATCACAGTAATGAAAGCCTTGCCACTGTATTTATAATCTGGTAGTTGAGGAATAACGCGGTATGCTGAGTGATGTCGCGATATGCCGATGCCGATTTCAAGAAAAATCGTTCGTCAGGTATCTAATAGTATGGCTGTGGAATCTTGTGAGCACAGTCGTCGGCGTGCTGCGGCATCAACTAATTACTAGCTGAGCTTCAACAAAACGCCTAAGACTCTCTCGTGTGACTGCACAGACTGCTTTTTGATATACGTGAAAAGATTTTGTATTTCGGCATTGCAGAGCATTACGTTTGATACCGCAGCGCGAGGTGCCGACATACCGCAACATTTTCCGGCATGCTGCGGCATATCTCGATCTTATCAGACCGACAGTGTATACAAGCTAACAGGTTGTTCACAGCTGTTCGTCATATTACTGGGGATTTCTCAGCAGTGTGTGCTGCAGCTAGAAAAATCCTTCTTGATGCTCTTCCCTACCCTCTTCCGGTATGCGGTAGCCTCTAATATCCAATGGCATGCTGTGGAATCGTGCGCTGACAGAAATTCAACGAAACGCCTTAGACTCTCTGGTGCGACTGCACAGCCTGGTTTTTTATATACGTGAAAATATTTTGTATTTCGGCATTGGAGAGCATTACGTTGGATACCGCGGCGGGAGGTGCCGGCATACCGCGACATTTTCCGGCATGTTCGGCATATCTCGACCTTATCAGATCGACAGTGTATACATGCTAACGGGTTGTTCACAGCTGTTCGTGATATCACTGGGGATTTCTGAGCAGGGTGTGCTGCAGGGAGGAAAATCCTTCGTGATGCTCTTCCCTGCCCTCCCCCGGTATGCGGTAACCTCTAATATCCAATGGCATGCTGTGGAATCTTGCGCATGACAGTCATCGGCGTGCTGCGGCATCAACTAGTTACTAGCAGAGATTCAACGAAACGCCTAAGACCCTCTCACGTGACTGCACAGCCTGCCCTTTGATGTACATACATGGAAAGATTTTGTATTTCGGCATTGGAGAGCATTACGTTGGATACCGCGACGGGAGGTGCCGGCATACCGCGACATTTCTCGGCATGCCGCGGCATATCTCGACCTTATCAGACCAACAGTGTATACGTGCTAACGGGATGTCCACATCTGTTCGTGATAAAACTGTGGATTTCTCGTAAGGGTGTGCTGCAGGGAGGAAAATTCTTCTTGAAACTCTTCCCTGCCCTCGCGCGGTATACAACTTTCCAGATATGGATAAGACGAACATTTTTTATAGCTTCCTTGCTCATAATTTGGCATGTAGTCCGAAAGTTAAAACGTCTGCTGATTGACACTGTCTTGAGCGTTATAATTCTTTAATAATACTGACTCGCAGCCTGGACTATAGAATGAGAGAAATTTCAGAAAAGCTTATAAAACCTCGTCCCTATTAGTTCCAAGAATAATGTGAAACTGTCCTGCTTAGATTGGAGCTGACTTCTTATAAAAACAATGTACGTTTCCAGCCAATCTTTTTTACTTTCGAATAAATTAAATCAAAAATCGAACAACCGTGAAGATGGCTACAGGATCTGATAATATTTCGCTAGATACGTGCTGACAAAGCTAGTGGATCTCATGGAACCTTCATCCCGAGATGACTTCAAACATAAACTGTTATAAGTGTATCACTATTTTCTATCGAATTTTAATCCTAATGTGGAAGACTACCTAAATACTCTGTTTTGAATGGGCTGCTGGTGCTAGTAAAGTCGAGTTGTGCATGAAAGCTACTCACCTAGCAAAACAGTCATAATATATTGTGTTTGCTATTAGCTGTAAGGACTAGGTCATATACATTTTTGAACAATGCCATGCATGACTATCACTTAGATAGAAGTACCTAAATTTCAGCAATATTTCGCGAATATACTACCCAAAACACCACGAAACATGGATCCTAAATGTTCTGGTGATAATATTCGCATTTTTATTGTTCCTATTACATATTTCAATGGTCCACAAGCTAACTTACTACTTAAAGAGATTAGAATGTTTTCTGACACTAAGATCTTTTTCTGTTCATCGAAACATTGCAAAAAAATAGCTAGCTGTATCTGTGTTAATAATAGAGACGAAGTGTGATCATAATACATCTCAAAGCTTCTTTAGAGCTGTTTTTTTATTTTATATTATTTATGACGATCTGATGCCATAAATCGAAGAACCTTACTATATAACACTGCAGATTTTCAGAATCTTTCGACAAATACGTGCTGACAAAGACAAATCAGACGTGAAACCTCCGTTGTGAGATGGCAACTGTATGACAACCAAATACACAATTTCTAATGGGTGTTTTTGAATTACCCCCACTGTAATGTTCATTGTACGATATTTTATTGCTACTAATAGCGCTAATACAAGGTGTACTAGAGCTTTTTGGATGCGAGGTTTATACAGGGTGGAGCATCGAAAACGAAACAGACGCATTTACTGGCAGCTCAGTTTTTTTTGGAAAAACGCTCAGACCCGTCGATTTTGTTTTCGAGGGGGACACAAGTTTGGCAAAAAATCACGTTAACACGTGCAGCCCCCTGGGCGGGGGTGACACCAACTCTAAAATCTTAAATGGAAAGGAGGGTCGAGCATCGAAAATATGTTTTAGAACTTGTAGCTAAATTTCGGGAAACTGAATCAGTCGCCAATAAAAAACGCAACTTTGAAAATTCCATAAGGAACGAAGCAATAGAAGTGGGGATTTTAGGGTAAGTTTATGTAGATCCTACGTTAAGTACCCGCAAATTGGAGACTGTGTGTGGTGTTAGTCGACGTACTGTCCAACGGATTCTAAAGGCCCATAATTTTCATCCGTATAAAATTCGCCTGGTACAAGAACTGAATGAAGACGATTTTGATCGGAGATTACAATTTTGTGAAGATATGAGTGAACGAATTATAAACGATGAAAATTTTCTATTCAACACTTGCTTTTCCGACGATTGTTCCTTTTTCTTAAATCGCGTAGTAAATCGTCATAACTGAAGGTATTGGTCCGATTCTAATCCCAGAATTTATCATGAGGTTCATACACAGCAGCCACAAAAATTAAATGTTTGGGCTGGCATTTTTGGCGATCATTTAGTTGGTCCTTTTTTCTTACCTGCAATTTTGACCGGTGAAATGTATTTGGAATTACTGGAAGACGCCATGGATCCTGCATTAACAGCCATAATTGAAAATCTGAATGATCGGCGGTACAACGCGAATAGGTTGATGTTCCAACAGGATGGTGCCCCACCACATTACGCATTACGTGTTCGACAACATTTAAATCAGACGTTTCCAGATCGATGGATTTGTAGAAGAGGTGCCATTGAATGGCCCCCAAGATCGCCAGATTTATCACCTTTGGATTTCTTTATTTGGGGTCATTTAAAAAGCAAAATCTATGCTACTCAGCCAACATCATTAGAAGACCTGCGACAAAGAATTGTGAATGAGTGCCTTCAAATTGCTCCTTAAATATTGCAAAATGTGCGTCAACGTTTTGACCAAAATCTTTATTATTGCATGGAGAGTCATGGTGGCCATTTTCAATATTTACTTGCCTAACGGGTCAGTTCATTCTTCATTTTTAAATTACTTTGCTGCCAAATGTATTGATCTCCACTAATGATGATTTATTAGTTAGTTAGTAAATGAGTCTGTTTCGTTTTCGATGCGCCACCCTGTATAATACGATGTGATGTTGAACCTCGTGAAGCTAAGCAGTTTTAGTGGATAAGTATAATAAGTACGTTTGCTAAAGTTGCTTAATATACTCTGTGAAATATGATGAAACATAGAGCTTTAGCAGCTGAAATAACAATATGCTCAGTCTGCGGACATGCTCCAATCTTCCTCTATTACATATATTATTCTTGGCCTTGTAAGATTAATTACTACTGCTTATTGATATCGTCTCAAATGTTTTCTATGAAGACTTTCTCTAAAGAACGAGAGAAGTTCCAGAAAAACTGATACAACCTTGTACCATCCATTCTAGGAAGAGCTTGAGACTTCAACTGTATCTTAAATGACGACTTGCAGTTTGAAATAAGATCTAAAGCTTTGTCTGAGTCAGCTTTTTCATACGCACTATGTTATTTTCGACAAAATGATGATTATTCTTGATACTGATACTGTAAATTTTGAAGAATAGAGGGATACGAAACGTTCGCCGTGAGATAAAGCATAAAATCGCTTTTCAAAGTATTTTTTCTAATGTGGTTGATTTTGGGTTACACTCCTTTTGGTATCTTACTTATAATATGCAAGTGTAATGTACCTAGTGGAAGTCTTTGTTAATACGATTTTGGACACACGATATATAATATTGGGCCATGTCATGCTAAGTATGTACATGTACGTTTTCACCTGGATCAAAATGATAAGCATTTTTCCAATATTTCATAAATATACCCTGTACAACATGACGAAACATAATTTCTTAGCTGCTGAGACGTCAATGTGCTCAAACTGCAGACATGTTTCAAGTTTCAATCCTCCTCTATCACATATTCTTTTGGTCCTTCAGTTTACTTATTGCGAATATATTGAAACTAGCTTGCGGTAACTGTGTCATGAATGGAGACGAAGTAGATTAGAGACGCTTTCTGAGAAGCATAATATAAATCAAACATTTTCAAGCCCGCTATGTTTTTTTTTTGGAAATATGAATTCGATAATCGAAAAATTTTGCTGGAAGAAACGGCAGATTCTGAGAATCTTTGAGCAGATACATGGTGACAAAGATAGGGGGACATGGAACCTTCGCCGTGAGATGACCTTATATGCGCAAACTGTGTCACGATCGTAAAAGCACCTAATAACGAGTTTCAAGCTGTATGGCTTATTTTGTGTTACCTCCACTGTCCTGAGTGTCTGCTGGTGCTAGTAAAGTCGAGTTGTCCGTGAAGTTTAGCCGCCCATCAAAGCGCATATTCGGGTGGGTAAGTTTAGATCTCGCGTCGCGACGCTTCGAAAGCGGTCTTCGGAGCTGGATAGCGCCCGCACGAGGTCCAGTCTGGTTTGGAGATGCCGGTGCCAGCATGCAAGTGGACCATCGCTGGAGACGGTTGTCAAGTGGATTGAGTGGAAGTGCCCGAACCGTTCTGCGGAGCGGCGAAGACCGGACCAACCGCTGATGGCTGCCACCCTGTCGCGACCGATCTGCTGGATGTTCCCGGAGATGTGGAGCAACGCGCAGCTGGATGCGCGAACAGGAACGCGCAGACGCCGCATAGGGCGTCGCGACGACAGTCCCGCGGTGCTGCCAGATTTACTAAAGACCCCGCACAAACCCCCCATTAAACAATTACCGAATTTAAATCGAGTAGAGTTTAATACTCAAATGAAAAGCTCTACCATTTTTTCATACCGGAGTAGCCGCGTAGTTGTGTAACAGCATCCCTACTCCTCCGCGGTATTCGATACCTCAGGAAGGAATTTTCTCTCGGCATCGGTAAGCTTACAGTGGGGTCCCATAGCGGGAGGCGCCGGTATCAGTTGGCTGCCAAAAAGGTACTGTTGTACCTTAAGCTAGAGAAATATCGATGGATGCTCACGGTATTGCAGATATTTACTGTAATCGATCTGCTTTCAATGACAAACATACATTTTCAGCCATGTGCGCTGCAGTCCTCCGGCCTACGTTATTCTTTCTCTTTCGGTGTTGAAGAGCATGTTGAGGGATTCCGCGGCGAAGAGCTTTAGCATACCGGAACATTTCCCGGGGTAGCAAATGCCATGCAACGAACGGATACTGACGTAAGCTGGTAGAATCCGTCATGGAATGCCGCTGGATGCTCACGGTATCATGGACGGTTGTTCTCATCAACATATGCTGCATTGTGAGATATCATTTTCGATGCTTCCCCCTGTCGTTCTCCGCAGTATGCTATTTTTCCTTTTTCGGCATGGGCATGCTATGAGATCCAGAAACGAGACAGGCCGGTATGCTTCGGCATCTCCTAGCTGTCGGAATATTGAGACATGGATGTATGCTCGCGGTATCACGGAGTAGAGTGTGTAACCAGCTAGTCAGTAGCTAAGTCGTCTTGGTGTTCCGTGTGTTTAATTGTGCTCTTTCGGCATCAGGGAGCATGCTGATGGATTCCGCAGCAGGATGCGTCAGCAAACCGCTACAATTCTATGAATAATGACGTAAGTTGGCGAGATGTCACGAAATTCCCACGGATGCTCACGGTATCGTAGAGAATTACTCTTATCCATGTGCACTGCCATTAGTGGAATACTTTTCGCTATTGTTCGTCTTTCCCTTTGGGGCAATTGAAGAGCGGGAGGAGGATGCCATGTCCCAGATCTAGCAATGTAATTGTTACAACAAGACAGCAATATCTACTATTTTCTTGTAAAAAATGACAGACTTGAACGACTCCGCCACTTTTGCCGCCGCATGTTCTGCCACGAGTAACGTAGTCGCTTGTTCATGGATGCTCTCATATATTAGCATATGTTATGTATTCAGACCTTATTTACCCCAAGTCAAGGCAAACAAGAGCACTCGATCATCGATTCTATTCGACTTCCGCTGCCACTCCCAGGCGTTTATGATTCTGTGGCCAATAGAAGCACGCAAACTTAAACATCGCCGGCTGATGCTTGTTTTTATGGGGAGTAAACGAGATTTTAATACATAATAGTTGATGTGTCAAGTGAAGCGCTGCTTGACGCACGTCCTCTCCCTGTAGAATCCTCTCAATGTTCAATAAATGGAGATCATGACTGATATCAGCTCGACTCTCTGATTCCTAGAAACGGCTGAGCATTGGTACATTTTTCAAATTTGATTGGCAAATTTTCAATCGTGCGTACGGATGGCTGATGAATTAAGTGCGAAGCGGCAACAGGGCATGGGCGCCGGGACGTTCAGCGTCGCCGTCGACCCACCCAGCTGCTGATGGGATATCGGCGCTATCACAGCGACATCTACACAGTCAGATTAGCAACCAAATGCTATCTGGATGGGGACGCGCGCATACCCAAGTCGAAACATTGACGAATCTACACCGATGTTGCCAAGCATGAGACGCTTTTGATAAAAAGGTCAATATACAAGGGTGTTACTAGATTTGGTATCATTCAAGGGGTAATTTTTTGGCCTATTCTGAGACAGTTACTGCTTTGGTGATTTTAGAAAAAAAAAGCTTTTTTGCAGGTACAGGCTGAATGTTTTTTTATTAACAAAGATAATATACTTGAAACTTCTTCGATATGCACAAATAATGTTCAAAATTACTTCCAGATAGAAAAGCAGAGGTGCGATAGTCTCCTGTTAAGCGTGCTAGGTCTTACATATATACATCAAGAACATGTATTGTTATTGAGCTTACATACACCTATTTATCTGATATAACGAGCTTATTCCCACATGAGTAAAGTGAATTAATTTTAGATATATTGATAAAGAATAAGTTTCAATCCGAGCAGAAGTAGCCTAGCTGCAATGATTATAGTGGCATTGAACTTGTCAATGGAGCATCTTTGACCTCATGATCAGACACGTCTTTATATATTCATTGCTTTACAAATACGTCTATTGTAGCTGATGTTACTTGAATATATCTCTAGAATACAGCCACCAATACAAAACTTTTCGTACGTTTTGCTAACCCGTGCGCACGGATCTCAACGTACTCAAAGACACATCGCGTTAACAGTGGCGTATGGTTTGTTACTTTATTCTCTTGCTTTTTTTCACGTGACAAAGTCAAAATCAAGTAGATTCAGTTCATTGCTTAAAGCAGTAGAGTAGACGCCTTAGAGAGGCTCCACATATCATATTTTGCCTAGCGGCACTCTTACTCGACGGCCACGAACCCCAAAAGAAGAAACAAAAATGCTTGTATTGAGACAATTTTGTAACAGCCCTAGGACATGGAGGCATTGCGATATATGATTCCAAACATTTCCATTATCGATTTAACAGGATTACTGTTTTCAAACCAAAAATACATTTTCGACTCAAAAATTACGTTGTACTGCGGATCCCTATTTATCCATTTATAAAAAATAAATTTCAAGAACAAAGTACATTTGGTGAAGCTACAAATGCAATGTAGCAAATCTTATTTATTAAAATACTCGTTTTAATTTCTGCAATTTCAAATGACATAAGTCAGTACATCTTGTTTAAAAATTCGAGGGTTGCTACCCACACCTTGAGGGTTTTTTTATACACCAACTACCACGAAGGCCTATGGCCTAAACACCCATGGGGTACAGGGGAAAGGGGAAACGCCCCACGGACTCGGGCGAGGGAACACGTGTGCATGCAACATGCATACATTCTGGCCCCGCCTACGAGTTCCGCCGGGTGGTACCTCCGCGTTCGACAGTCAGAGACCGTCTACCAGCTACGGACAATCACAACATCCATAGCCAAGAGAAAAAATTCTCTTGGGACGGGATTCGAACCCGCACAGCGCACGACGACTGATCAGGAGACCGAAGAGTCTACTACTGCGGCCACCGCTGTTGCCTCAGTCACCGCTGCTGCCTCACCACCGCTGCCGCCTAAAGGGTGTTATATTCGGGCATGAAATATTCCATTCAACTTAATTATTGAATCTAAAAATGATTTTTCATGAATATACAGTGATTGACATAACGAATTTGCTTAAGTTGGTTCCTAGGTTATTAAACTTAATATCCAATACTTCAAATTAATCAATCAACTCAAATATATACTTTACTTTTTTCCCCTTTTTCGGTAAACTTATTTATCAAGACCTTTCGTAAGTCTGTGGATAACATTTTACCAATTTTTCCTTGCACACGTCAGGGCCCCTGAAGCCTCGGGATGTCGTCTTCTATTGCGATTGCTCATAAATACTTACCCATAATTTTTTATACTTCCTGCACCCGTCGTAGCAAAGACCAATCTCAATGACGAAGTTGAGAAGGCAAGCACCAGTCTGACAGATCCATCTAGTAGGTCGAGGGGTAATATGACACGATGAAGAAAAAATTCTAAGTACTTCATTCTTTTATTCTTTATTTTAGGGAAAAATAAGTGTAAAGGTGTAGATCCACAACGAGGTTTTTTCTTTATATTTTTCTCTCGTCAAATAAAAGTCTCCTGAAAAATATTATTTCATTGCGGAAACAGGCGTGAGATACGTTATATAATCTCGGGAAACAATGTCTCATGAGATTTTGATCACTTATACAAGTTTCGATGTGTAAAGTTGATATTTCGCGAATCTCACATGAGACATTTATTTCACTTGCTGCACGTGAGTTACGTTGTTATATCGTGAGATAAAAGTTGTGTCTACGGAAATGGGCGAATCAAGTGAAAAGATAAGGTTCAAAAGGAAAAATGCTATCTTCAATTGGACGAGAACCATGACAATAGAGTTAATAGAGTTATATTAATCTTATCCCAATTGTCGGAAGCTATATATAAAAACAGAAAATCGACCATGCACGAAAACCGCTCAGCAGCTGGAATTACCTTTTCTTCATCCCCAACACTTGTGAAGCCTTATGTTTACAATAGGTACGGAACGGGTATAACGTATCTTGAAAAGTGACATTATGCCGATTTTTTTAACATTATGTAGGTTTTTCGCCAAGACGTTGACTTTCCACCTAGTTATACGTGTTGCCTAAATGTCATGAGGTTTGTTATCAATCTTTGGCTCCGATGTGATGTAAAATCTGCTTCTGAGATGGCATTACGGGAGGTCTAAGCTGTAAGTTGTATGTGTTGATGATAAATAATTACATTGGGTTCTTGTCTCAAATACACTTAATTGAGATTCAAAGCTAGAAATTAGTTGCGCATCCACTTTTTCTTATCCATTCTGGAAATTACATATACAAATTTGCTGAATTTAAAAAATGAGAGAGATAAGAAATAATTATATTCACTGTACAGTGTCAAATTACAAGCCATATACATGCTAACAGTAATTACACACAACGCGGGCGCGGTGAGGATTTCCCGTAATTCTCCTCAGTTATTCGTAATTTATAATTTTGAACATAACCTCTCTTCAGAAAACACACCATAAAAATAACCCCTCGGGCACAGCCAATAGATATACTTCACTGGCAGCATATTCAGTAATGATTGTCTTACAAAGCAAATATCACTGATTTTATACACATGCAGTCCAATACACAATCATCCAGATGCGATCTTGCTATTCAACCAACTTTCTTCTCAGAGATAAAAACTACAGACAAGGACCATTTGGCCTCACAAAACATATGCAACCAATAGTGCATGTAGTTTAGTTGAGTGATTCCACCTTAGATGGACGTTCACAACGATCCTAGTGAGCAAACGTGGAATGACTGTTTGAGCCCTAAAAACTACCTAGTTTGCAAGATGACATCTTATAGGTTTTTTTGACATTTTATAGTTTTTTTACATGATACCCATGCGGGACTCAACACCAAGATAATAATAACCGCTTTTCTTCTATGCTTTTTTGTTAGCATCTTTAACCCGTTATTATTTAATAGTAATCAATAATTTTATGATGTACTTTTGATGACGTTCACAGCGATCATAGCGAGCAAACGTGGAATGAACTATTTGGACACTAAAAACTACCTAGTCTACCAAAATTAAATTTTGTGGTTTTTTACATAATAATCCCCCGGGCTATTACAAAAAGCCGTTTATGAAAAATGGCGTTTCGGAAACCACTTGAGAAGTTGGAGGACATCTGCAACCACCTTCTGGCGAAAGCATGCATCTAAACTCAAGAAATACGCAACTATTAAATCTTAGATCATATTCATGATGAAAATACTAAGCGAGGTTTGTTCTCTACGAGAAAAATAAAAATCCAAAATTAAAATCAAGAATTTTTAGGTGTGACACTTGACCCTAAGCTCCAATCACATTGATGTTCTATCCATAAAACTTTCTCAGAATATTTAAGTCATCCGCAACCTGTTGCGAGAAGTGTCGCCGTATTTGTTACTACGCACTATTTGAGTCATACATAGCATATGCAATTATTGCATACTCTGCAGAGGCAGCTAGAGTGTTTGGGTTGCAGAGGCCTGTTAGATTGATGGGAGGGCTGTAATACATAGTTGATTGCCAACATGTGTTCCTTGAATGGAAGCTGCTGACTATACCAAGTCTGTATGAGTTCTATGCTACGGCGAACCAAATGACACGATCGAGTTCAAACAAGTACTGAGGACGAATGACATGTGCCCCTGTATCCCCTCCACGTCCGGCGCCGCCAGTGTTGCCGGATCGAACGTTACGTCGTTAGTCTCAGTACTTAATGTACAGACCTCGTATAAATACAATGTGTGAAGTCGACGACAGAGTTCTCGTTCATGTATAATACCAACCTGTTTCAATTACGAATAGAAGTCGTATGTGATATTTGTTGCTCACACCTTGTATAAGTACTTCAGCTACCACAAATGTATTTATCCTATGGAAAGACTCTTCGAGCTGACAACATAGCAGAGCGGAAAACCTCTAGGCTTGCGGACGTAGTTGTGTGGATACAAGGCCAACTCAAAAAAGAGGTATTCAGCTACTTCAAACAGAATGACACGGTCTAAATATAGCGATCATTCATTCCCGCCTAGATGCTCATCAGCAATGAACAGTCTTTTTTCGCTTCTCTTATTCGTTAAATTTTGATGAGACTAGAGCATATCCTGGCTCAAACGATGCGACGGATGAGAAACGCTCGAAACATACAGGGTGTTTTAAAGTTAAAAAGCAGAAAGTCCCATTAACTCCAGCCTAGACGCTCATCAATAATGAATTATCTTTTTTCGTTTTCGTATTTGTTAAATTTTGATGTTACTGACGGATATCCTCTGGCTTGAACGATGCGATGGATGAGAAATTCTCGCATCGTTACAAAACAAAAAATTCCATCAATTCTATAGCTTAGACGCTCATCAGTAACGTTTCATTTCCCTATTCGTAAAATGTTGAGACTAGAGCATATCCTGACCTAAACGATAGATAGATAAGGAACGCTCGAATCACACAGGGTGCTTTGAAGTAAAAAAATCGAAATTCCATTCGGATGTCTTTTGTAACAATTTATCGTCTTTGACCATGTTTCATTTCATCTGCTCCTTTTTGCTCAAACGTTTATTATCTTGTTATTTGTCTGTGTTGATGGAACACTTTTTAACCTGCCAAAGTGCACTCGACCAAGCTGATATGCATCATTACGTCATATGATTAATAAATCTATTCTATTCCAGCCTAGACGTTAATCAATAATGAAATATCTTTTTTCGTTTTAGTTAAATTTTGAAGTTTCAGGGGCATATCCTAGCTCCCACGATGAAGTGGAAGAGAATTGCTCCAAATATATAGGGTGTGTCAAATTCGACCCTCATCATTGGGAATTCGGAAACTGTAACAGATACCAACTGGGACAAAGTTGCGTAATTAGATAATCAACAAAATGCCGCTTAGAGAGATACGAAATTCAAACTACTACCGGAGAGAGACGGAAAAAACGAATTTTAAAATCGTTCCAATTTTTTCCTGAATCTGTAGTGGATTTTCAAAATAAATTCCACACTTTTTCTGCTCAACAGTATGGCATAATTAGAATTTCAATATGACGTTTCGTCTCTTGTTCTCTTGATGAATGGTTTTTAATTGTGATTCCAAAAATGCATAATACGAGATACATCGACCCGTACTTTGAATTTCGAAACTTTCTAAGCGGCATTGTGTGGATGATCTAAATACGCAGCATTGCCCCCATTTAAGCGACTTCGTATCTCCGACAGTTTCCGAGATCCCAGTGGTGAGGGTCTAAAGGTGTTCCGTGGTTCAAAAATAAGAGTTCCATTCATGTCCGTTTTCGAATATGACACTTTTAAATCAGTTCATAACTTAGCATCTAACGAGCACGTTAACAGCACGTTTAATGTAACTTCCGAATCTTGCGATATGCATGGTAAGATGGTAGGTTATACGTTCTTTTCGCAAATCGTTGGGCACACAACACGCTTAGAAGCAGCACAACTGAACGGCACTTTAATTTTGCCCATACCGAGAAGGAAAGTACGTCGAAATTAGAAAATTATTTCCTAAAGTAAATAGATGATACTAATTTTGCAGCACAATTTTAGATCCTCTCAAGTTTCGTTCGGCCATTTCTTTGACATTTCTAGAGTCTTTATAAAATGAAACAATGTGAGCGAATCAACACGGCGCATACCACAGGTGTCAATTTTCGTTTTCGAAAACGGAACAATGTATTTTCTTCAAATTTTGAAGAAACATTTCCTTAGTCATCTTGTGGTCAGTTTTTTTTTTTTGGTTCTTATGAAAATCCTAACATAGAAAAATACAAAAGTATCCCACATTGAGCAAGCCTATGAAAATGTTATGGAAATTGTCTCGAGGATGAAGGGGAACTGAAATAGAAAAAGGCAATGACATGAGCTACCTTTATTTTACGGGAACAAAATACAAGTGTATAAAAATAACATCAAGACACACTAAGGTTATCGTAAATTCTAACAATCACAAAATAATATTCGATCAGTCCAAAAGAAAAACAAATATTGAGCACGCAATACACAATTTTCTAATACTTTTTGATATACGTACAAACATGGAAAATCGAAACTTCGCGCGACTTTCAGGTGATCAATGCATCGTCACAATGCTGAGCTGCTGTCTCGCGCACTTTCGATTTGCCATCTGCAAACAATGATACACACGCTTTTCTAATATATTGCACATGTCAAATACCTAAAATGAACACCTTAACTGTATAAGAGGAAAGATGAATATATGAACTAAATATTTCTTCCAGATCACATGTTGCATTTAAAAAAAAAACACAAATACAATTACATTGGTCATTTGATTTAATTTTAATTCGCTTTTTTTTTAATCCAGGAGTGACAAGTGACAGTGCTCATTACATCTATCACAAAGGCGAGTTAGCTCATATCGACAACCCAATCTTTCACAAAATGAAGCACTGATGCACCTTTGGCGTCATTTCCGTCACAAACATTTAATATAGTCTTTAAAATCTAAAATTTAATCGCTCAACCGATCAAAGACATTGTTTTTATTCATGGTTGAAAATTCTCTCGAGCGTCATGTTAGTGAGCATAAGTTTTCATATGAAATGCAACACGGTCTCATTTTCGAGTGACTATTATTGTATTCAATCTACTATTAGTTATCCAGTTTTGATGAGAGGTAAAATGGTACACAAAACAAACAAAGAATGTATTCCTAAAACATCATTTTTCTCTTGAAAAATACTGATATCGTAAAAAAAAACTTACATTTCAAGAAACTGCTTGTTTGTTACTTATAAATTTTGATTATTGTCTTAAACTTCATAGAGATCGCAAATTTCAATTATTAATATTATTTCAGATAACCCAACCGATAGATCGAGCGACAAAAAATTGCAGACCAATTCTATCGACCCAGTTATGATAAGGTACATGTCCCATCAAAACTATAAAACGTACAATAATTTATATCATACAATAATTATAATTATTAATACTCTTAAACTATCGCTAAAAATTCATAAACCATAAAAGTTAGCCCAAGTGCTAAAAATCCTTCTTAACCCAGACCATGGTCGTCGAAGAATCCTTGCGGAGTTTCCTCCTAGAAAAAGTCAATAATTAGATCATAAGCAAACGTTCATCAACAAGACAGTGGATAAAAAGATATAAATGCATTTCACATACCTATGATACTATGTCAGCAACCCACGTAACTTCGATACAAGTCTTCTTTATCCACTGTCATGCTGATACCGATTTTTTTTTTAAGTTAACACATTCACTTTCACTACAGTACGCATTCGAAAAGTTAGTAAAAGCATTCCTTGAGGTCCAACAACCAAAATGTCTGTCACCAAAGGCAATATTTAATCATGAGAATCGTCACATGCGTAATACTGTTAACAAAAAAGATACGATTAAAAGAATTCCAAGACTGTCGAATTCAAATCCGTAATATTCCGTGTTGCATTGATAAAAACTTGCGAAAAAAGTGCAGTAAGCAATATCCCTTCCCCGTGAATAATTGTATAAAGCTGCACTCCCACTGAGGCGATGCGACGCGAAAAGAGCCGCGGCGAAATTTACCGTCAGAAGTGACTTCGCTTCGAAACGCTCCAGTGCCCGGGAGTTTCGCTTCCCTTCTCCTCAATGGGTGTGTATCTTTAAGGTGTTAGTGGTGGAGTTAAATAAAAATTTTGCAACGTGAACTATGTATTAATAGTAAAAAAATACAACTACAACTAGAAACTACATACTAAGCAAAAACTATTATAAATTCATTGGCAAGGTTCCACATAGTATTTGAATATTTTATATTAGTAAACAGTTTGGTGCAAAAGCTAATATGGATATAAAAAGGTGTGTATATCAACCATTATAGTTTTTCTCATACTACAATACTAATGGCACAATCCGAATAATGGTAGATCAAGATCATATCTCATAAGATTTGAAGGAAACAGGATTGACTAGAATTTAGAGCGGCCTGTTTCTAGAAAGCTTCTTCATTCTATCAGTAGATCTTCAAGAATAATGTCATATCTAGTCGGACTGATCAAAAGAATATTGAAGAAAATTATGTTTTATATATTAAATAGCCGGACACACCAAAAACTTGGCAATCACGCATTTTTGGAAAAAAGGTTTCAAAAAGTTTCAGGATATCAATAAAGCAATTTTCTCGATGAAGTCATGTATGACCTAGGCATAAACTTTAGAGGTCATGTGAAGGTCAATTTTGTAAATGCAAATAGCAGATTCGTGTCGAGCTCGAGATTCTACATCAGAATGCATTTTCATATATTGCATCAGGCGTTGATTCAATTTGCTTTAACGTCTGAAAAGTACTCGAAAACTTGACAACCACGCATTTGTTTCAAACAAGGCTTGATTAGAGTTTTAAGATATATGAAAAGCAACTTGTCGTAGACCAAAAATATGACCTAAGCAATGACCTCAGAGGTCAATATTCTACAGTAGAGTGCATTTCCATACACGAGTTCAGGCGTCTAAGTGGTTCAATTATGACCTACTGTCACATCTGGAAAGTACATGAACATCCTGAAAACTTGTCAAGAATGCATTTTTTAAAAACTGATTTCAAGGAAAGATATCAGAAAAGTAATTTTTCCATGACTTAAAATAAGACCTAGTCAATGGTGGATGCTGCTTGAATTTACAAACTTGACCTCCAAATGGCCTCTTAGGTCATTACCTAGGTCACATTTGAGGTCATCGACAAATTGCTTTTTTAATATCCTGAAACTTTTCTTAGAAATGTCCCAAAAAATGCGTGGTTGCCAAGTATTTAATATTATTTATATCAGTTAAGCATTTGGCTATAGATTTTGCACAGAAAAACGAACAAGGTTTTTATATATTTTTGTATATGTATGACGTCATTCAAAACGTGTCGCTTCAAAGGCGGGTTACTTACGCGAAAGAAATCATGGTCCAGAGAGTTATAAGTGAACTGAAAAATTCATGAGTTCGTTTAATTAATAAATTAAAGAAACCTCTATATATTGAAAAAGCTTTCTAGTGATGCCAGGAGCCAATAAGATTATCGTATATTTGCTCTCATGGATATTACTTATGAAATTATTCATTATCATTACCACCTTTTCTTGAAGATGATTTTTGAACTGTTTCATGATTCTGTTATATAAAAAGGTCATAATTTGTTGTCTTTAAAGTCAAAAATCACAAATAAGAAAAGATAATCATCCAAACTAAGGGTAAATTGTTCAATTCTGCATGTATGATGTGTGCTATGTTTTAAAAAAATACTATATAAATGCTATATTATAAAAATATGGGCAGTTGTTAATATTTGGCAAACAGATATGGAATGATGAAAAATGAATCACACAACATAACCATTTAAAAATGCTAGAAAGAGCGATTTTATCCTATTTATTGAACTTGACTAGCATTGCATTCTATTGCTACCAGGAATAAATTGTTAAATGTGGTATACATTCAATACTATTAAAATGACATCTAAGGATTCATATACCTTCAAAATAGTAAAGGCGTGTCTACATCACAGCATCTTAAAAATCAGTGCTATGCATCGAGAAAATTTTCATGACCTGTTCTCATTTATCAATTCCTTTAGGCTTTCTCAACAAATGTAATCTAAATTAATTTATATACCATACGAATCAGTTACGGATAAGGTCGGCCGAGTTTCAATGTGAACAACAGATAAGCGTGCAACACATGTTAGAAGGAGTTAGAAAGAGTGCTTCGTGACCACTCTTTCTTACATGCACGTAGTACGTTTCACTCGATTCACCCTGACGTATACATTGAAACTCGGCCGACCTCAACCATAAATGATTCGCACAGTATATATTGTAACACATTTAGCAATGTTTTACTGTAAACTATCGGGGTTACTGAAGCACAACAGAAGGACGGTTAGCATTTCCATGGCTATGTTCTGCGATTCTGCTAACAGATTAATTGGAAGTACCGATTTCAACGGTCAGACGTTTAGGAACTAATGTTGACATGACAAAACACTTTTTAAGAGGTAATAAATTGGTATGAGAAGCTAGGTGTTGTTACAGCAACCCGATATCCCGTAAAGCTCCCTCTACTGCCTCGTCCTTCAATATAAAAAAATCAGAAAAACTATTAAAACCACTTGCAAGGTACAGATCTGTCATCTATATTCAGAGCTGTCATTCTACGATCATTTAGTACAACGCGTAAAACTGCGCTCCACAATAATCTTCCTAAAGAGGAGAAACTGTTAGAATTTCAATTTTTTGTAAAATGTTACTGTGATCAATGTTACTATATACATATATTATGATTACAAAATGAATTATGCAGCTCTGAATATATATTAGACAAACATCTTTCTAGTCATAAACTGGTAGTTCTAACCATGATAATTTCTCTTAAAAAGCCATACATTTTCATTAATTTACTTTCAGAACAACGACTACTTTAATGAATATCACAGCCAGAACAAACAATTTACTGACCAAGTGACTATTATACTAATATAAATACCAACACCATATAAGTTTCGAGTGTCGCACTATACTAAAATTGCTGGACGCCTACAAAACAAACAAAATTTTGCAACATTTTTTATAACGTTTATTTGCTATGTTTTACAGGAACAACAAATGACTGGCATTAAAATTCATAAAAACACCGTGTGCAAAGTAACAGCTCTAACATCACTGGATTTATAATCTAGATGTGAGAATTAAAAAATTCTACAACAAACTATTCTACATTTACTGTATATATGGTGCTTCTTAATTGAATGTCAATATCTAAGGGGGTTATTTTTTGGACCCATTCGAAGAAAAAATCATCTTAAAAAAATGAAAACTGTCTTCATTTATGAGCAGACTTGATTTTTTAAATCGTTTTAGTTCGACGCACGGTCAAATCCATTTATCTACATGGTGATATTGTCATATTAACGATATTGTTATAATCATGCAAAGAAACGGTTATTATTTTTTTAAGCGGAAACCGCGCATAGGATTGAAAAATGAAGCGATCAAATTAGCGTAGAAATGGTTGGGAATAATTTTTATTTCAAAGCAATCAGTAACGTACCACCAATCTCTGCTGAAGCAGGCAGGTGCTATTGGTAGAAATTAAAAAAATGCGATACATTGTAAAATGTAGTGTTACAAGACATTTTTAATAAACTATTAATTTTTGAAAATCTACCACACTATATCTCAAAAGACCTTTAGTACATATATTCATATGAAGTTTTCTTCTTAAAATGAACCCCAAAATTGCCCCCTTAAATAGTGACATTCATTTAGGAAACACCATGTATATTTTTGATCATCACTAGCAAATTTTAAATTTAATACTCGAACTTCCGGCAAATTTAACATACACCAAGGAACTCCAGAGTAATCTATAATATGAAACATATGCATCTTTATGTCGTGTCCATCATTCCTGTCGGCGGTTTGTTATCTGTACGAGTTCATTGGTGTAAGCTTTCATAAATATAAGCTGGTATAATTCTATCCTAATTTCACTTCTAGTAAAAGCTGAGGTAATAACACATCAAAATACTGACGCGATCATGTATTGTCTTGAAATGCGCTATCGTTATTATCATATCTTCGAGACTATATAAACTATAACGACAAACAATATAAATATTTTAATTGTTCAGAAAAAAATAATACTGTATAGACTGGATGGAATGTCAGCTGACTTCCCAGTTATCTATTTATACAAAGCATCCTAAATCTTAGTCCTATGTCTCAATAATTTGTTGAAAATCTTCAAAAGCACAGACATTATATTTCTTCTCTGAAATGAGGAGCTTGATCTATTATGGACGAGCAATATTTTTGTTGCAATATTTAGCTACTATAACCATAGCCCGGCTGTAAAGAGAAATCCATAAACCACTGATGCCGTAATGTGTACGAGAAGGAAGCATGCAATACGGATGTTAGAAAGACACAGAAGCACTACGTTGCCTAGCAACCCGTGCGCAGCCGCGGCTTGCCTCGTTGCCGTCAGCACACTCTTTTCTAACGTACGTAATACGTATTGCACGCTTCTCTCTTGTACACATCATCTCGTCAGTGATATTTGGATTTCTCTGCTATTTCTTGCTAATATTATCTCCAATATGTAGACATATACTTTCCAGAATTACATAAGTAGGATTCTGATCGTTCGGCAATATGACAGCAATATCCCTCCAATATTATAAATGACAGTGCTGATGTTGTGTTACTCAATTACACCAAAGTGGCGGCACGGATCTGGATGAACTTTGCCATAGAGATAGGTTACAGTAAGTTTAAAATATCTATTTCCCAGGCTACAGCCTAAACGGCTTAATGTATTTTGACATAAGGGTCCGGCGCGGAAGGTTATATAAATAGGGCATCTTGATTTAGATTTGTTTGGTATTTTGCTTTCCTTGTATAATGCAGTGGATAAATAGTTATTCGGTTAGGATATGTTGAGATATGCCTCAAAGGCTGCGAGATACTTGACGTACTATTTATTATGATTCTGATCACACATTTGATATCAATTTATTTTTTGATGAACATGTTGAATAAAAAATGCCCACTTCTAAAGTAACTAGTGCATTACTTTGAATCACCAATCCCAATCACCTCCACACTAATGCATAATGAACAGTCTGTACTTTACACCAAGTACTTCCACGCAGGTGGAGCCACGGGTTTGGTCTAGTACGAAAATATCACAAATGTCAAACATGTCTAGCCGATCCATACTAAAAATATTGCCGTATGTTGCTAGCTACTCATTGCATCTAGATAATGCAGTAAAAATATTGCCCATTAAGAAGCGCCATTAGGTACGACTATATATCCTGATGAACCCGATCAATGTTCAATATTGTAGCAAACAACATGAATCTCCTCGGTCTATCTTTGGAGCGGGTGGCTCTTAAAAAGGTAGTAAGATCAGCAAAGAATTTAGGATAACTTGTATAAATAGGAAACGGCGGTTATGGAGGGTTTAAGTATAATCCACATTCAAAGAACCATGCATACATGCACCCAAACAGAAAACAGTTATTTTTGGAGCATCTTGGAGTCATGCAGATTATTTTGGCACTTCAGAGCTTAAAACATTTCGGCAAACTGGCAGACAAGGACTAACTATTGTTTCATTATAGTGACGTCAGATAAGTTAAATGCTTGATAATAAATCTTGTACCAGAGAATATAATGATTAGTGTCAATAATTTCTTTTGAAGCAAATCCTGTAGCTATAAAAAAAGTCTGACGTCACTCAAACATTGTATTTGCAGAATCATTGCTGTTTTGATTAAGAGAAGCATATTTGGATATTTGATGCAAAAAATCAAAATATGTTTGTTAAAAAACCCCGACACATATGTAAGCACGTACATAAATTTGTTGCTTCCCATTTACTTCATCGGAGTTTTTGATTTGAAACATATGTTTAAATGAAAAACTGGCAAATGTATTCACCTTGATGCATCAAACTATTTCCATAACAGCTTCAAAGCATAGGTACCTGAGATTCTCCAAATACATTAAGGGAAATTTGACTAAAAATCACTATAGTATACTATATTAGGAACATATAACTGCATCTAGGTACTTAACGTAAAAGTGGATAAGAGGACGTATTTAGCTCTCGTTCAAGTCCTGAGTGTGTGCACAACACATTCAAAATATTATACTTGGCATAGAATGTACCATGAAAAACAACTGATATGTTAATCTTTTTTTCAACACAGGACTAACGCAACAGGCGGAAGTTTTCGCAAATCGTCAAGAACAACAAGAAAATCGGACTCTACTTTGTTTCCATACTGTACAACCATATATGAACATTTATCTTAGTATATTTAGATACCTCCAACTCCGGTAATTCTATGCTCCTATTAGCCACAATTTTCAGATCATAGATTTCCCTGTACATGTTCCTTTAAAACTTAGAATGACAGAGAAATGTTTCTCTGCGTACTTCTGAGATCTAAGCCCACCGCCTGGCGAACCGGTTCAGCTGACTAGCCTATCCCACAAAACATCTATCCGTACTGCAGCACAAAAAATCATGTACACGGACCATGCAGTATAAGTTGCTGCGTAGGAACAGCAGAGTCAACCTACTTGACGGATTTCTTTTATTAATACTTGTTTTTTCCTTACTGGTAATAAAAAGATTATTTTCTCATGATATAATACAAGAATTTTACGTATTTTATATACGGGTACTCGGGCTATACGTGTACTTTTATAAAATGCAAAATTTTTCTAACTTATTTTTTTTTAAATAAGTTTCATGCATATTTCAATAGGAGGTCGGTCAAATCTCGAGGACTCGGGCTTTCTAGAAAAATGGTTAAGAAACTGTACCTGGGTGGTAACACAAGGGTTTAAAGTTCATATAAATGTTATAGGAGTTGCTTGTATCTCAGAAAAGAGCAGTCAATTTCACTCAAACATCCATCTAATATTAGAATTCCTGGAACTTCTACGATTTGAAATGAAATACAAAATGCTAAATTAAAGATAATACTCCATACTATTGTGTTACTTATTCAAACAAATCAGTTAATATTCATGGTACAAACAATAGTAATGTATTAAGGGAAAAACACAAACATGTCAAGCAGTAAGTGAGAACAGATAGATTGTGCAAAAGGAATATCCATGTATGCAGGACTGTGTGTTTTACCACAACTAATACCAATTTTCGAAATGCTCAAATCATCAGTACAGTATTATAAATATGCTACCTTTATGTTCCTGCAGTTAATTTTATTATTATTATTATTATGGCAAAACTATACCTGATGAAATACCGTTTCATATCTCCAAAATGGAATGAGTTTTATAAATAACTATATGTTTACTATGAAAAATTTCCAACCAGATCTATGCTACTGGACTGTGAAAAATAATGTATAACCCTGACAAAATCTTGGTTTTGAATGAAACTTGCTATAAAGCCCCCTCACAAAAAACTCTACATATATAATTAATAATGATTAAGAAATAAATTCTATCAATCTATCATAGCTGTGAAGTCTTAAATTACCTTTTCCATCCTAATAAACTACACCCCATCTTCTTCACTTCTATCTACACATTTTCTACAAAATAATCTAAGTATTTCTGACTAGATATAAGCTGTTCCCCAACACACAATCCTGCTACAGTTCAATATTGCCATGACTAACCTCTTGAAGCAGATCCTGAGCTGCAATAGCCTTCAGAACATTCTTCTTGCTGGTTTCTTGAACCTCCCCTCCCAGAAGAAGCTCATCCAGGATAAAGTAGGCTTTTTCAAAGTTGAAGATGATGTCCAGCTCACATACCTTGACATGCCATTGAAAAATTATCCTATATAGCTTTTCTAAGCATCTACCTTCATAGTACCAAGAAACATTTAAAATTCTGAAAAAATTGCTTAGGAAAACTGAAGTGCTGGGTGCTCTGTGGTTCTAATTCAAGTACATTGAGAAAGTTTGTCATAATTTCCATGGAAATGTCTATATTTTTATATCAATAAATGTAATAACAAAGGCACAACCATTGTGGGATGTGACTTAAAGAGGTCCTTTGCTTATAAGATGAAGTTTTATTTTTTAGTCTTCAATTGTTATTTGAAGCAAGGATATAATCCCATTTTGTGTTTCTTCAATAGAGTTTATCTAGTAGATAAATGCCTTCACACATATTATCAAATACCCCATAATACAAATATTCCTATCAACATTTGCATGGGTTTGTGCTCAATATTTAATATAAGCAAATTGTTCAAAACCCCTCTAAATAATAAATTGATACAATAGGACAATAATGTGTCTTATTAATGTCCAAGATGAATGTCACATGATTAGTATTTACCGTTATCCATAGCATCAGTATTTACTAATCATTCGTTGGTGCCAGTTGATTTTTATGTAACCTTATACATCAATAAATATTGATGTGTGGGCTACACAATCAATAAATAACTCATACCATGACATGCTGATGGATTATAGTAAATTTCATGACATCACAGCCTGTCCTATTGGTTGGGGGATAAACACAAATTGCCATTTAATACAATGTAAATTAGCTCTACTATTTTTGCTTATCTATTTTACATCCTTTATGAAGATAGTCAGAAATCAGTTGGAAATTATTACTGTTATTTAGTTATTTGTGAAGAAATATTGAAATGCTCCCCTTTGCAGTGGTGACCACCAGCTCACAAACGAAGCTATTATAATCATTTCTTACAAATTGCTGAATAGTTAACAATTTTCAGAGATTCTCAATTATTTTCACCGAGGATTTAAAAGATATAAGCAATAGTAGAGCTAATTTACAATAAATGAAGTATTGACAATATATTTGTTCTCCAATTAATAGGAAGACCTGTCAAAGTCACATGTTTGAAAATTTACTGATACTGATTGTGTGACATTCATTTATAGCTATCTTAGGATCTCCTTCCTTCCAAACAGAAATTTCAAACTATAAACTTTCACTCACACTGAGAAAAAGAGACGTGCAGGGAACTACAGAAACATTTGTCATTTGAACATGTTAAACTTGACCATCTCTTCCCTCTGTGCTGCTCAAAAGAGATTATTTACAAGAGATCCCAATATAAGGTGTTTTATTTCGCTTATTTTTGCCTCCCTACCCCATAAGCAGCTTGTACCTCTCTTGTAAGGAGACTCCTCATATTTGAGATAATAATAACAAGTATGTTATCATCCATTACTTACACTTCCAAAATATTTGTCAAGCAGTTCCACATAGCGATGGATGATTTCAAGAGTAAGAAGTTCATTGTCATCCTGTTCTATAGCACAGCAGAAGTACAGGCTTGCATACCTAAATAATTATACAATTAAGACATATCCTATGTTCCAAATCAAGGAAGCACTTATTACCGTTTGTAGACGATTTTGAGATCTCTCCATTCCAGAAAGCTGCACATTTTTGGCTTCCTCGCCAGAATTGTAGTGATCAGTTCCCTGGTGATTTTCTTCTTTAGTTTGTCTGGATGAGCTATGTACCATTTTTGCAGCCTCAGTTTGCCTTGGCGGCTGAACAACAGCATAAATTGCATCTGAAAGGCTTGTTTCAGTACTGCTCCATAATCGAATGAGAATATTCTTACCATTTATGTTTTCACTACCAATCGATAACAAATTATGGAAATGTATCACACATTGAATCACAATTACTACGTCTAGAATGATAAAAAAATTACATTTTAATGAAAAAATGCCTGGTGTAAATTTTAAAAGAAAATGATGTCATCAAATGACAGATGTCAAATTGACAGCATGGCAAAGTTAGAGATGTGATTTCTAGAGTACGGCTCATTCAGTGAACCGTTTTTTTTTTTGTTTAAACAAGATTCATTTCGGTTTAGTAGACATTCCGAGGTCGGATCTGTCAGTTGTCAAAAATCGCCAAAACGTCAAAAGTCAAAAGATCTAAAAGCAAATATCAACAAAACAATTATTTTGATTCCAATGATCTAATCCTGAATTACAAAAATGACTGGCAGAGTGAAATCAAGCACCCCTCGAATAGAAGTAGAAATTGAACGCAACCGAGAAGAAGCAAATTGGTTGAAAGTTATTGAATTAGCTGAACAACTCAAGGAAAAGTCTCCTGACTTGGGTGAGCTAAAATAAATTTACTATCATTGGTAACATTTACATATCTTTTATACTGCAGTATGCCTATCGGATTTCCTTATTGGAGAAGGAAAGTTGGAAAATTTCTTAGAAGAATGGCCTCCAGTAGATACGAACGTAAATAGGGCCAAGTTGGGGCTACTGGAGGCCAAACGAAGCTTGAGTTTAGTTATAACAGATGCGGGTATAAAGGTAAGAATTGTGTTCAAAGTATCAATGTACTAATAGCATAGTCCAACTGGACATTGGAATCTGTATTGTTGGTGAATGATAATTATACAAATTATGTTGTTGCTTTAAAAACTATTCCATGTTACCTGTATTTAATTTTAGCATGTCAGGTCTAGTACCTATGAGGGCTCAGTTTTGATCAGAAATAATAAATTCTTGTTAAACTGTTCATGCCCAAAAAATTAACTGAAGCCTCTATTTGTCTCAGATCTTTAGAATGCTGTGTGTAGATTCTGAATCAGAGGGCAATTTGATGTCAGATCCCACAAGGGGTCTTGAGCAACACTTCACAATTTTTAAGAGTCATATTACATTCAGCATCCCAAATTAAATATAAATGCTCATGGAATGTAATTTATAATCCCATGAATATTTTTGACCTTGACGAAGAATCATTGCCTGGGTATACATATAGAAAATAGGGAAGCAGCTGTGACAAATTGTCATAGATGATGCTATGGTATCTGATTCTAACGAGGATAATTTTTTGGATGCACAAATATAGCATTAGGTTGGTTGTCTTCAGGTAGAATATGTTAAACAAAGCAATTATATATGTTTATATTGTTGTTGTATATATTTGTAATTAAATGTTTTTATACTGTATCAATTCCATAAAAGCCAGATATAAATATTGTATGTGTATTTGACCAATTATTTTGGTAATTCTAGGCTGGAGTAGCAATGGATGCTCACTTACTATTAGGAAAGTTGCAATATGCATGTGGTCAGTATGGTGAAGGTTTGAAACATTTTAAAATGGCTGATCTGCAGAATTTGTCTGAGAAGAAGTTACCATTGTGAGTAAATTAGAAATTTTCTATATATTGATTTTTTTTCATTCTTATTAGTGATATTCTTACAAGTAAAAGTGATAATATGGATCATAGAAGCTATTAAAGTCTCATTACTGCCTTAATACATCTAAACCTCTAATTACCACAAAATAGAACACAGGAAATGACACATTACTTTTTTAAGCTAGTTTATGTGTTATCTAGATATCAGACAAGTACCAGTTTGAACAAGATTTTTTTTAATAAGAGATTCAGACTCATCATCAGACCGTTTTTGCTCATAGTTGATATAGTATTTGCAGAATAAGAAGTTTATCAATAACATAAATGTAGGCATAAGTAATTTAATTAGCTGTTTTTCCGAGTTTATTTCAACACATCTTTCAGGAGGAGTTTGAGAATAGTGGCAGAATCTTACGCAATCAAAGGTTTGTGTCTCCAAAAAGACGATAGTGCAACAAGCAAATTCAAGAAAGCCGAAAAAGAAGACGAAATGGCGAAATGTTTTGAATTAGCTTCAGATCTGAGTTTGCTTTATATGCAAAAAGTAGACAAGATGCAATCTGCAGCTGCTTCTAACACAGGCAGTCATTCACCCCAGCCTGCAGCACCACAAAGATCCTTGGGAGAGGTAACATTATCAGAAAGAATTGAAAAAGCAAAACTTTTGCAATCTCAAACTTAATTAGTGACTTACTACCTTTGATCATTCAATTTAACACTTCCACTTCCACTATAACATATTTTTTTAACGTCAGGTCTATTATTTTTGGTCATATTCAGTTGAGAGTATGGATTCCTTAAGTAGTTAACATTACGTAGTGTCAAAAAAGTGTCAAAAACAAGAAGTTTTCAAGGTCAACCAACATGATATTGGACCCTAGAATTGGCCTTGAGTCGATATCGGATATGATTGATGTTCCGAGAAAATATAATTCACCTGCTTAAAGGAATTAGATTTTAAATCAGAGTTCCTTGATTTTCAATAAATAACACCACTTGAAACAACACTTAGACACAATTTTCACACAAACTAATAATAGATCTACGAGTCTGAGTTGCGTACATGATGACATTGATGCGTATAAATATTTCGTTTTTTTTTTATCTGGAAGCGCTTTTGTATTTGATGCCTCAGTTTGTAATCATAAATCTTTTTGCGAGAAAGCAGGTGTCGAGATAAAGGTGTTTACTATACATACAATATCTGTATAATATTCAGATTACTTATTTCAGTTTCATTTCGATCAAAGCATATCAAGGCAAAATATGGTGGAGGAATATTACCGTGCGGTATGTGACTGTTTTATTTTTTTGCGGTGGGTAATGCATCATTATCAACCTTGAAGAATCAGTAACGATAGTTTTTATTGATTGCAAGGCGGGAACGCATTCTCACGTCATTTGCTGTCAGGTTTAGTTGCTTTCGTTTTGCAAATGAAGTGAGATAGTCAAAGCAGAGATGAGGCTGTCAGATCGACGAATGTTATTTTTAAGTCTCGTAGGCAGAAACATAAATGCCGGGTCGCGGCGATTGCTATAAAGGACTTCAAAAGATGCCTTGTTATCCGATTTTTGAACTGTCTAAGGTTATCAGAACTGGGAAAACCTCCGTAGACAGACTGTTCCACAATCTCGATGTGCTAAGCTGGAGGAGAGCTCTAAGGAACAAAGCCTGTTGACATAGCGATAAAAGAGAGCAAGATCGCAGGCCGCCCGTTGGTGCGAAAGGGTCCCGAGACTGTGTGTTAGAGAAATATCATTGATCAGTCGAACAGGTCTCCTCTGAGCAGCATCGAGTATAGACAATGCGGTCAGGGCGACAGAACCTCAAACCATATAAGCGCTATGGCACTTCTTGTGAATAGTTGAGTTAACCTCGATTAGAACATAACCTAAACTTAACCCATTCTTCCAAGATTTTTAACTATGCCCTATTTCACGAGTATCTATCACGGTTGAATGACAGCTGAGTATCTAGTAATTCTTGAAAATTCCCCATATCGACACAGGTCATATAATTCTGTCGGATCCGTCAACGCCAGGTAGACAGAGCCGTATTTTGTTTTGGTTTTAATGCACGCTTCATATTTTGTACCTGCTATCAGCTCTTTTATTTAGAAAAGTTAATTTGCATACAAAAACAAAACGCCACAAACCAGTTTTACTAGATTTATACCACCCGATTCATTATTGCCAACTTTGCAGACTAACACAAAAATGTTACTGGCTGATCAGCTGTTCACCTCAGTAGACGTCAAAGCGTGATGGATACTCGTGACATAGGGTACATACTGCAGGGTATGTGATCACAACTTGAATTCGGTTTTGCACATAAACAAAATTAAATCTACGTAAAAGCTGCAAATGAGGAAAATCGCACTCAGCTGAGGTTGGTATGTTGATGCAGCGGTTGGGGTAAGAGGGGGAAAGAAATCTCAGCTCGCGTTTAAACAGAGTTTTGGTAAAAAGATCGTGCAATAAACTGGGCAAGTTGAAGTGAGTTGAGCGTATCTGAGATTATGTATAAGACGCAATTATGGTAAATTCAACCTCAAATTTTAAATTGACGGATTGTCAGCGCCACAGTGTCATATGATGCTACATGAGCTTGCATGATAGCACCTGAGCTCACGCGGATTGAAAATAATATTTCCGCCCTAAGTGTCTCGGTGTGCATTGTTTATGGCGAGCGAAGGTCATTCGCGCGGGATTGGCCATCGCAAAGATCAGGTGCGCCGGCAGAAATTCCTCTTAGGTGGAGGAGAAGGCTCATTTAATTTACTCAAATACATTTTCGAAGCTAACTTTTTTCTCAGAAGGGTTTACTTGTGCCAGTCATTATCCTTTACGAACAGATGACACTGTAGCGTGGGAATTGCAGAAGCAACTTACTTGGCGCTATTTTTTTCTTGTTAAAGCTCTGTATATTTTGTCTTTTTTAACTCATCCTATAAGGTGTTTTTTACGCAGGTGTTAGAGCGTGCCCTGGAATCAGCATCCCATGTCTTGCAACGTCAAGGCCGATGGGACGCTGCAGCGGAACGCATGCGTGACTCGCTGCGGGCCGTTGAATCATCCGGATCGCACGCGGTCAGGTTGAAAGCGGCGTGTCGATTGGCGGAAACGTTGCTACAAGCCTTGCCAGGGGACAAGTATAAGCCCCCGGGCACTGGAGTCGTAGGAAGGGTCACTGCCAGCGCTCCTGGATCGGCATGGAGACCTAGAAACTATGCGGCACATAACCAGGTACGAGAGATTTTAAAACAGTGCATAGTGGGCAATTCTTCATATTACTCTCATACACTTCGTTGTACAAAATGCCATTGTTACATTTATTATGAAGGTTGCGCACTCGACACTGTTGCCAAGGACTTGCATCAATATAGTCACTGAACCTGCTCGCCGTTACAAGGATATTTTTTGGTCAGTTAGTGGCACACTTTTTTTCAGTTTATACCTCGAAATGAATATGAAGAGACTCTCCTGGTGTTACTTATTGCCGAATCCATTGCTGTTAGGAATGCGGTCCTGTCCCAGTCTCCCGAATTCAAGGATGTGAGGATAAGCGCTTACAGGGACGCGGAAATGGTTTATGATCTTCTAACTGTAGCTACTGTCAGGTGGAATCAGATAGCTCTCCTACAAGAGGTATTTATTTTTTGTTTTGATTCGATTTATTTATTAAAGTTTCTAACTTTTGGGTGTCTGGACCCATAACCTAAAAAATGTATATCTCGACGTTTCCATTACTACCAAAGATTAACAGACGCTTTCAGTCTGATGAAAGGAAAAAATACGCAGTGATGGTAACTATTAAGTCTCGTTTTAGTCAAGTTTCTATCTTTTTGCTGCCTGGACCCACAACCTATAAAAATTTATGCCTCGATTTCCGTTAATATTAACGCACGCTTTCAGTCTGATGAAAGAGACGTTAGAAATTTTTATTAAACCTGTAGGCTGTAAATAATAGATAGGTCAAGTCAGGTGCATAGAAATTACAAAATTATATATATGAAAAAAGTCAGATTTACGATAAAATTGACAAACAACTCTTAAGTATAAACAATAAAATATAAATCACTGAGGTTACATGCCAACCAGAGGGATTTAAAATTTCTGTAGTTTTTTATGTGACAAATATATACTAGAAGATGTTGGAGAGGCGACATCTAACATTATCAGGCGACTTCATAAAGTACTATAGGTGTGATTGAACTTCTCTAGTATGGTTAAAGCCATTGATGAGGTATTTTTCTCTATTGTGATATACATGTATGTTGGATAATTGTAAAGATATATTGCTCTTACATTTAAACACATCCCGATAGAAGTCATTATGATTAAAATTGAATATGAGCCCCAGTATTCTTATTTGATGTATAAGTACTCTTGATATCTCTACTGAGTACCGAGTGTCTCAATACCACAATGTTATATGCAATAGAAGAATACATAAAATCATAGTACACCATGAATAGTAACTTACAATCGATGTTGTTTTTCGATGTGTTTAATACAAAGAGTACTTCGTTCAATTTTTTAGAGATTACCTTAATTTCTTGATTCCATGTAATGTCACTGTGCAGGGTAGTTCTTAGAAAAATAGCACATGATTCTTCTCGAATATACTCTCTAAAGAGAGAAATACGCAGTGATTGCAATTCTGGTCTTTGGAATATCACATTTTTTCTTTGCGTGATAAAAATTTTACTCTGACTTTGCATTTCAGTCCCTAGAAAGGTCGCTCAAATTCTCGTTCGAAGAAATACACCTATGGAAGCAATATGGCTTGAGTTTAATGGGCATAGGACATTTTGAGCATGCCTTGGCTGTACTCAAAGAAGTCATCAGATTGGAACCAAACGACGTTAGCAACTGTCTTTTAGCGGCAAAAATTTGCTACGAACATCTTAACTTACCGAAAGAAGGTAAATGTAATCCTGCTTTGGGTTCCTTTATATACCATTTAATGGACGAGTTATTTTTTGTAGGTACGAATTTTAGTGCTCAGGCTAGAGAAAAGGCCTTAACATCGCCTACCGGTTTATTGGGCAGGTGTCATTTGTACATCGGTATTGGTTATCATTTACAAACGGAAGCGTGTCAACTTAGGAGAGAAAAAGATGAGTTTAGATGTCAGGCGTTGGATAATTTCAGAACGTGAGTCCAAAAGTAAAAATTACGAAGTGTGTTTTTCTCCTCCAGGTGTCTTCACGTTTAGCGTTTCTCATGCCTGTTTTTATTTGATTTTAGGGCAATGGAACTTGATCCTAATGATCATCTAGCTCGTCACTACCTTGCCCTTCAGCTAGCCTTAACAGGAAAGGTGAGTGAACGATAATTTTGTCGATTGTTGCATTTTACAAGTTTTATTAAAAAAACGACTTGCATAATAATAAAATGACCATTTCAATTCTTTTACCCTTGCAGATAACTGAGGCTCGTCAGCAATCTCGGATGAGCCTAGATTTACGCCCGGAACATTCTCCTGCACTGCATCTTTTAGCCTTATTATTGACAGCCGAAAGGAGACATGCAAGTGCTTTGGCAGTTGTTGAGGATGCTTTAACAGATTATCCAGACAGTTTGAATCTCATGTACATTAAAGCGTACCTGGAGTTACACGAGAAAGGAGCAGAAGTAAATTTTAAATGTATTCTTGTATTTCATATTTTACTTATATGTTGTTTGACTTGCAGAAAGCTCTAACGGCTGCCAAGCAGATGCTGGAGCTGTGGAAAAACTTGTATGAAGGCCAAATTGTCTCAGACATGCCCGAATGCGATAGAAAAAGTGATACTAGGTCCGTCTTCCAATTGTACACGTCTGAGATGTCTGATAAAGATTCCAGTAAGTATTTAATTTGATGGCGTCTGTTTTGTATATCATTCATTATTTAAATTTATACAATCAAGGGAGCATTTAAATGTTATAAATGTCTTATTAACATTGAAAGTCAAGTAATTGTTGTTACTCTATTTTTTTGATCGATTGAATATCACTATCAATGTTTGTCTTAATTTCATTTATATCTGTATTTTGCCAAAGTACTGTATCGTTAGCAAAAACTATGAATTTACCATTTATCTTTAAGTTTATTAAATCATTGATATAGATTAAGAATAGGGTCGGTTCCAAAACTGAATCTTGAGGTCCCCCGCATTTATATTTAATTTATTTGAAATATAATGTCTTAATAATTTTACAATTTGTAATCGATTATTTAAATATGTTTTAAAGTAACTGAGTGAAATTTCGGCACCACCATATTTGTTTAATTTTTTAATATTATATCATGATTTGCACAGAAAAAACTTCGGAAAAATCGCAAAAAAGCTATTGAGATTTGTTTATTGTTTAAATATGAGTATAACTGTTGGTAGTAATGTGAAAATAACATCCATGGTATTTTTATGTTTTTGAAAACCAAATTTGTTGTCACTTATAATTTTTTTGCTTTTTAGGAAATCTCTTAATCTGATTTGAACTATTTTTTCTATTATTTTTGCTATAACAGTGATTAAACCATGATTAAACTTATGGGTCTTTAATTTTCTGGTAACCTGCTTGGACCTCCTTTATAAATAGGAATAACTATTGGTGTTTTTAAAAATTTTGGGTAAACCCCTGTGTTAAGAGGTATGCGAGAATTACGAATGCATATTGAGACGTTGTTTTCATAACGAAATCATAGAATCATCTAACTTAGCGAACTAGTGGAATTAGAAAGTTGTTCAGTTCATGGATACTAAAGATAAACAACTTGTTTTAGGTTCTCTACATTTCCATGACACTGCTGCTTCTCGCGTAGAACGCGCCCTCAGCGAGGTTGCCAGTTCGCTGAGCGGTCTCGGTCCTAGGCCCGGACCTAGACGAGCCTGGCAATTGCAACTGGAAATTTGGTTGCTTCTGGCTGAAATGTACGCTGCAGCTGAAAGACTACAGGACGTTGCAGCTTGTATTTCCGAAGCGGAACAGATTTATCCTGCAAGTCATCATGTCATGCATATGGTAAGTAGGATGAAACTCTTGACTGAGGCGGGGATGTCAACGATTGAAAATTGGAGAGCGGATGAGGGGGTGACATTGGCGTTGCTTGTGAAAATTGAAGTGCGGGGCTGGTATATATTTTCACAATTCGGGTCTAGAAAGGTAATTTTAGCACCAAGATATATCAATTTATACCATTTTATTGAAAAAAAAAAAATTAATGCTTAGGCGTCCGCCTCTGCTGCGCTCTCGACTGCGACAGAAGTTTGGCAATTTATTTAGCAACACAAAATACAGGTTCCACAATACTCACAATGCAAGATAGAAAAATGCACAAACGATGTTTTTTTGTGTGGTAGGGATGGTGAAATTAATAAAAAATTGTTTCTAGAAAGGAGTACTTCATATGCTCAAGCAAGAATGGCCAGATGCAAAGTTATGCTACCAGAACGCTGTTGGAATAAATCCTCTTCACGTGAAGTCATTGCAAGAATTAGGACTTGTGTACCACTATCTAGGACTTCAGGGATTGGCCGAGACTACTCTCCGAGAGGCGGCCAAGATTGAGCCGAAAAATCACGTAACCTGGTAAACTATAAATTAATCTTTCAGTCCAAACATAAAACTGAACGTTGTAGGATAAATGCGCACTCGAATTTTCGTGTTTGGTTGAACATGATAACTTAGCCTTTTTCACAAAACTATGTCATTGCATATACAACAGCAAAGCAACACCCTAAGGCACTGTCCTCAGCAAAAGCAACTGATTGGCTGAGGTTCTGGAAAAAAATGCTATGTATTTATTTGCTAGTAAGACAGGGGAATATAGACAATTTTGATCCTAAAGTAACTTGATTCAAAGGAAATCGGATAAGTAACGAATTTCACAAATTAATCCTGGTCACATCAGTCAATGAACATATGTGGTATTTTGTTTATCAGAAACTGCCAATACGTTAATATAATGTGGAATGATCAATCTGCGGAAAGAAACATCGTGTACGCAAACATATTCCTTGAGTATGTACTCTGAACTATCAATATATTTTTTTTTGAGAATACGACCGGAACGTTAGCTGACGTGTCACAATGACGTCTACAAATACATATTTTTGTCTTATCTTGTTGCCGTCGACTCAACGTGGCAGTTGCTTTTGGTGACAACAGTCGCTAAATCTTTGACCGAACCGCTATGGTCTTAAGAGCTCGACTTTGAAACCAGACATTTACGACACATGTTTATATGAATTTTTCTACATAGATTTTGTCCAGGAATACGTCCTTTTAATTTTACGGCCTATCATTAAGTAATGCCCTGTATACTTTGAAAAGATTAGTGTCTCTGAGATGGCGCTGTCTACATGAGCATATGCAAGCATAGAGCGCCATCTTTGGGACCACTAACATTTTCATCGTACGTAGAGGCTGTTCCAGAAATCGATGTCAAGCCGGAAACGGAGGATAGGTCAAGTCAGACAAATAGAAAAAAAACAAGTTGTGTAATTTTCAAATTATAGTTAAAAAAAAATCGGAAAAATCTACACCCCGTGATGATTTTTTAGTTTCCATTTCTAGCAATTTTGTTTTTTTCATAGACTGAGTGACAAACAGTGCCATTCTACGTAGTGACAGCAAGACAGATAGTATCGCAACTTTTATTAATCCGTGAATGTACTTATTAAATTCACAATAAATGTCTTCCTTCAGCAGCAATGCAAGCTTGACATCTTAAAAATGATCGGGTTATCAGGCCGGCGAATTTTCCGTTATTAATCAAATTCCCTTATTCTGTCAAGTAGCTCAGCTCTATATTTTCGATTAGCTTTGAGTAAAATTTTTCTTTCACCGCTCCTCAGTAAACAAGTTGAAGCAGATTTAAGTCAGGTGAACGGGAAATTGTACCAGACTGTCCTATCCGTCTGCTCGGGTATTCCACATCAAGATATCCTCTAATTAAATGGGCATAGTGCGCCGGGCAGCAGTCTTGCTGATGTCTCTGTAAATGGCACGTCTTTCAATAGATTTGTTAAATGATTTTGTAAAAAGTCTAAATAAATTTCGCCATTCAAGAACTCGGGCAGCTCAAAGGGTACAATCATTCTCCTATTTAGAATCTCGGTCCACGTGTTTACTTTAAAACGATACTGTGATCTCTATCTTGTCTCATCAGTTGTTGATTTTCTACGTTGCCACTCGTGTACGTTGTGTAGATTCATGTAACTATCTTTCTTAAATGTCATCTCATCAATCCATAAATTTGTTTCTAAAAATCGCGGATCTTCCCGGAGTCTCTAAGATTGTTTGACAAAACTCAACTCTTGGAAGATAATCCCGAGGTTGTACTCGCTGTTGCTCCGGGTGGAGCTCGTTCTTTTGGGCACTCCCCCTTGGTTTTATTCGACGTATTCGGGTCTTCCTCGACTGCTGGTAGTACGTCCTCGTAAGGAAAGGAAATTTTTCCTTAACCATGTTCTTCATTTGGGAATCGTCCCTCTGAGAGTAAACGGTACATATTCACAAAAACTCGGTGATGAGATGACGAGCAGCATTTGGGTACCTTTCACGTTAAAGCCTAGCTGCAGCACTAGCATTGCATCTACATTCCCCATAACTGAGGTGCATATTGGCGTATTCCTGTACGGTGTAAACAGGTTACTGTCTGCCGTGCTGTCACTACGTAGAATGACGCTGTCCGCCACTCTGTATGAGAAAAAAATGCAATTTGTAGTAACGGGTAGTTTGATCAGCTCGTCTGTTTACTAGTCCTTTTTGCAGGGAATTCATGTTGTTTCTTCATTTTTAATTTTTTCTCTTTGTATTATTACTATTATTATTATTAATTGATTTCTTATTTCGGCGGTCTAGTAATTTCCTCAAAAATATAAAAGTTTAATTTTTCACTGTACTAGGTAGTTATAACGGGTGATTTTTTTAGAGGTATAGGATTTGATTTTTAAAAAAAAAAACAAAAAAATTGAAAAAGCGATTAAATCTTTATTTGAGTCGATAGAACGGTCGATATAATTTAATGTTTAAAGATTATTTCATGTAAATGTTGGCCGCGGCTCCGCTTTAGATGGCCCATGCGCAAGGTCCAATTTTGGCACACTCTCTCCAACATATCGGCCGGTATCTCACGAACAAATGCTTCAATATTGGCTTCCCGTGCGTCAGTCATTGCTGGTTTATCCCTGTGGACATTAGCCTTAACATGGCCCCGCAAGAAATAGTCCTACGGCGTTAAATCACACGATCTAGGCGGCCAATTGACGGGCCCCAAATGTGAGATAAACTGTTCACCGAACTCGCCTCTCAATAGGGCCATTGTTTCGTGTGCGGTGTGGCATGTGGCACCGTCTTGTTGAAACCACATGTCAGCCAAGTCCAGCTTTTCCATTTTGGCCAAAAAAAAGTTTGTTATCATCGCACGGTAGCGCTCGCCATTCACAGTTACGTTCCGGCCATTGTCGTCTTTGAAGAAGTACGGCCCGATGATGCCACCGGCCCATAATCCACACCAAACAGTGATTTTTTCGGGATGCATTGGTAGCTCTTGCAATGCTTCTGGCTGGTCTTCACTCCAGATGCGGCAATTTTGCTTGTTAACGTACCCATTCAACCAGAAATGAGCTTCGCCGCTGAACACAATTTTTCGATAAAAATGTGGATCTTCCTCCAACTTTGCCAGCGCCCATTCATCAAATGGGAAACGTTGTGGGAGGTCGTGTGGCTTCAATTCTTGCACCAGCTGTATCTTATAAGGTTTTACACCCAAATCCTGTCGCAAAATTTTCCACGTAGTGGAGTAACAGAGGCCCAATTGCTGCGAACGGCGGCGAATCGACATTTCACGATCATCACTAACACTGGCGGCTACAGCCGCAATATTTTCTTCAGTCCTCACTCTACGACTGCGTGTTGGTGGTTTAATGTCCAATAATGTAAACTGGATGCGAAATTTAGTCACAAGCTTCCGAATAGCTCCCTCAGTAGGTCGACCAAGTTGCCCATAAATTGGAAGCAGTGCTCGATGCACTCTCTTAACCGAGCATGAATTTTGATAGTAAAATTCAATAATTTGTTTGACAATGACACAAGACACGATTCACGCGTCATCTGTCAAAAGCAGTGTTGCCAAAAAGATACTAGCAAAAAAATCACCCATTAGAAGATCATCACAAGGTGTGGTTTTTTCGATTTTTTAAAGCCTGTAATTTGGAAAGATACGACTTAGTTTTTTATATTTTTCTGATAACTATTATGACTTGACCTATCCCCCATTTCCGGCTTGACGTCGACTTTAGGGGACGCCCTGTAAATGCTGCGACTATAATGTAATGACGTTTCAGGTACAATTTGGGCAAAGTATTGGAAGCACTCGGTGAGTACGAAAAAGCAAGCAGTGCGATGGCAACAGCCCTTATGGAGGAGAAAAACAGTCCTATTCTTCCATTCAATTCAGTTCCACTTTGTTTCGAATAGTGGTTTATCTTAACATGGCATTTAATATTGTTGAATTGGCATTTAATATTGTTAGCCTTTACATATGACAACTCTTTTATTGATGTTTTGGTGAGGGAGGATAATTGTGTAATATTTGATCTTTGAATCACTGTTCTTCCTGAAATGAAACCTTTTAGATTAGTTTCTCATGATAGTTACCCAATATTTACAAATAACGGTTAAGTAAATTCATTGTGAAGTAGATCTTTACGAATAATTACGTTGTTCTAAGAATTCCAAACCATAAACATGTCTTTTTAGTGAACAGTTCGATTTGTTAAATATTTTGGTCCCTAACGGTAACTAAATTGACCAGTGCATGGTGTGGTGGTTATTATTATTGGCAATAAATCCCTAACATGTGAATACCTTATAGTATAATCATATTAACAAATTTTCTCAAAATAATTGTAAAGTTTGGTTTTATTGGTGCAAGTTGTTCAAGGGGGTATTTAAAACATGGACGCATAAAATGGGTACACCAATTTTTGCGAGAAAATTTTTTATTTGACAAAGAATGAGAAAACGTGTTTTTTGGCGATTCAATCGAAAGTGTTGACAGGAACGAAAAACTGTTTATATAAGGTTTTTAGGTATTTATGAGAGCTACAGAGTCCACAAAAATCTTATATGAAGAGTTTTTTCGTTCTTGCCACCACTTTCGATTGAATCCCAAAAAATACGTTTGCTCATTCTTTGTTGTCGAATAAATAGTTTTCCGACAAAAATTAGTGTACCCATTTTATGCGTCCATGTTTTAAATACCCCCTTGAACAACTTGCAGCAATAAAACCAGATTTTACAGTTATTTCGCAAAACAGGGGTGTTTTCGTGTAATATCACTTGACCTCCATAAGACACATACTGAATAAAATTGGTTATTTCCATCAAATAAAGGGTTGTGAAAGCAACCATGTTGTCAACTATAAAAATAATTATTTATTTATTTATTTGGATGACAACGAGTCATCTATATGTTTTTAACATAGCCCTAATCAAGAAAAAATCGTATACATTTTAAAAGCAGCATTTTTATCTAAATAAATTATTACTCAGTGTCAGCGAAAAACTCTCGTTTCATGTTGACAAAGGTGTTGTGTTACTAGGCTATTACTGGTGATATAATGGTTACTTATTCTATATTATAAGATTTTTGTTATTTATGTACAGATGTTTTTAATAATTTATATTTTATGTTGAATATATTTTTTGTCATTTTTGTTGCACATTTTCTATAACCTCGTTAATGATTTCACATTCCCATCGCAGAAGAACGCAACATAAAAACACGTGGTATAATATCTTTGAGCGCTACATAAAGAAAAAAATAAGGTCAAAAGAATATATATTTGTTTGCACATTAAATCACAATAAGACACTTATTAGACTACAAAATAACAAAAACCCTTATCGAGTCACATTATAAAAATTATAATCAAAATATACAAAAATGGAATAATTAAAAATTCTAATAAAAAACTCAATAAAACCTAAACTAGCGAAACCGATAAGAAAAAATTATTTTCTCTAGGCTGTCAAGTATATATTTCTTGACCCAAGAGGTGAATGTTGACATCCGACAATTTTAGAAATATCACAGTTTACCAGAATTTCCGAAAATAGATTTGTTAATGTACTATTTTCAAGACGGATGTTTTGATATAGAACGAAATAATTTATATTGAAAATTTTGTGGATTCTTTTCTTGTGGTATATCTACTATACGTCCAAAAGGTGACATGCAATTTTGGTAGGGGTGAAATATATACAGAAATAATCCAATATTGGGATACTATAAGAATTCATCCAAGTACTCTTATACTGATATTTAATGAAATATATTAACAAATATCTGCAATACTACCGAGTCATAATGGTATAGAAAAACTGTCGGTAATAAAATGCACAAATATGAACGAATCACGCTGTCCAAAATCAAATAATTGTCATTATTTATTGTTCAGGTACATTATTTATAATTCAAATTTGTTCTCAATAAAAAGATGAGATAGGGGTAACATGTACCTTGTGATGTTATAGAGATCAATTATTTTTATAAAGGTATTTTGATAGCACCATAATTAAAAGTATAAAATTCTATTATGCTCAACAATAATTATTGTAATCACATTCCAAGAAAATATTTTTCTCCATATTACCTTGGTCAATACGTGGAACTACCGATTTTGGATTAATTACTTTATTGGTGTTTTGGCTGTAAGATGACATTTCAGTACAAAGTCAAGAAATGTAAAATGTTATATTTTATTCATTTTCACGAAAACGTAAAATAAATTGTATCTTATTTCTTTTTTCACTTTGTTTTTCGAAAGCATGGTACCTGCAGTATAAGGTAAAAAATTAAAATAAGTTTCATGTTGTTCATCATTTTAAAAAAAAATGTGAAACAAATTGTATATCATTTTACTTTTTCACTTTATTCTTTGAAAACGGTAAAAAAATGTAAAATAAATCTTATTTTGTTCTTCATTTTTGTCAAAATGTAAAATAAATTGCATTTTATTTTTATTTTTTGCTTTATTCTTTGATAAAGGCTACCGGGTCAGTCAAAATACCATGAAATAATTCATTCAATACGGTGGTTCCATTCATTGGCTATAAAAATATGGAGACTACCGCAACATGATTTTCAAAAGCTGCGTTTGGCGCATTCAGGTAGTGACAGCAATGTAACGATCCACGGAAGCGTCCATTTGACTCAAATGGTCGCTGACATATGACGTTTCAGTGCTATCGTTTTCTTGATGCGCTCAATAACAAATGGAATACATGGAAAGAACAGAAAGTCTGTTCCAGTCATCACTCACCGCCATGATACCTTTAAAAAAAAAAATTTTGGCACGCACATTGAGCACAATTCACGACATCGTTCAATCCCGTCACCCACTTTTCATCAACGGAGTCTCTAACAGTTGAGTCGTCTGCTTTTTCTCATTCACTACTAAATTCAACGGGTGATTTCTCAACAACCCAACGTCTAAAGGCACTGGAGGAGTGCTGAGAGGAGGCCCCATCGGCTGAAGATGGAACTTGCTGTCTAACTTTGACATCGCCTTAGCATGTCGCTGGTTGCGAAGCGCTCCTGTTTCAGTCTTGTGAGGTAATGCATACCTAGAAAGAGACTCTTGGTACCAAACCTTAAGGAAGTAAGCAAATTAACCAATCAGAACCCAAGTCTGAAGTAGGGTTAGATATACCAGGTGTATCAGAAGTAACGGAGCGGCTCTGCATTTTTCGGATATTTTTTAAAAAGGTCAAGATCAGAAGTCTCTACTAACTTTGAACAAGGAGTTCGATGGTAACCTTGGATTTGGCCTTTCACCTCACTTTCAATGCTATTTCGAGTCCAACTTTTGTATTTTAATGGAAAGCCCCCTTGTTGGTACCGGCAATCAAAAGAATGGAAAATTGTTAATCCCAGTATGTGTTAAAATCTAAGATCAGGGACACCTTTAAAGGTTGAGTGAAGGTCAAATGCGTGAGGCCGGGAAAAATTGATAGAAGTTTAGCAAGATTATTGATGAAAATCAAGGTAAACTTTCAATAAAGATTCCAAAATTTACCTTGAATTTAAACATTTAGCCTCACCTTCCAGGTCCAAATAGTGTTTGGGAACATATATGAACCTACAATTATCCATTGCTGGTGTCAAAGAGACGGGTAACGAGCTATAAAAAAGTTGAGCTTGAAATGGGTTAAATCAAAGGTCACCATTTGAAACTTTGTTAAAAGTTACTGAACAAAAAATATTTCTGCTAAACATCTAGAAAATTTTCCTAGTTGTACCCATTAGACCTTCAGAGGTACTTTCGATTACCAGTGTCAAGAAGGAAACCTTCCATTCAAAAAAAAAGTTGACCTTGACATTTCATTAAATATCAAATCCAAGGCCAATATCGAACTACTTGTCCAAAGTCAGTATATACCGAACCTCGAACTTTTTAGAAAATATGTTACCTGCAAAAGTGCAGAGCCGTTCCTTTACTTTCGTTACGCTCGGTATACTCTCATAAAAATGGAGTCAATTAGATTGAACTTCCCTCGCATTGATATAAATCTAAACATGTTAGCGTTAGTGATAAGTAAAATATGAGAAATGCCGGTTATCATATTTTTTTTGACAACGCCTTCAAGACAGTCGACGAAATTTCGAATTTTTTCTATAACGCTTCCAAAATAAGATCAAAAGCTCAATAAAATAAAGTGTTGTCTATTCAAAAGACTCAAATGGAGTGAACATTTATTCACTTAAGTAGGGTATTTTGTAAGTCTCATTTTAAACTATAGGGAATAAATTTATCGTATATACAGTAATGGACAAAAGTATATAGACAAATTAATATTGTGCTGAATTTCTTTTTTAACTTGTTTTATTAATACACCAACCTATATACATAATTCGTTATAGCGTAATAGTCACTTATACATAAATAAATTCATTAGACTCCCTTGAATAAAAAATTAATTGAAAAAAACTGGAACTATGAAGGACAAAAATATATAGACAAAGCAAAACAACTATAGAAAAAAGAAGCAAAGTTCACTGAATTATAGAAAACCAACCATGTTTGTGTTAATATTTTGTAGCATGACCATTATTATCAATCACCGCGTGGCATCATCTCGGCATAGATTGTAGAAGTTTCTTGATATAAGATTCAGCAATCTGTCTCCACTTTTGTTCTAAAGCGGCAAAAATTTCATCTTTGTTTGAATAATTTTTATCTCATATTTGCTTATCTAAGTATTTCCATAGATTTTCAAAGGGGTTTATATCGGGAGACTGTGAAGGTCATTTGAGAACTGGTATTTTTTCATCCAGAAATAATTTCTTTGCGAGAATTGAAGTGTGCTTCGGGTCATTATCTTGCTGGAAGATTGATCTTAAGGGCATATTGTCTTCCATATAGTGTAACATGACATGCTTTAGTATGTCTGTGAATACAAACTTATCCATAATGCCATCTATTCTATGTAAAGGTCCCATCCCAAACCTCAAAAAGCACCCCCAAACCATAACAGACCCGCTCCATATTTGACAGTGGGCAAAGTGTACTTGGGGCTCAATCTTTCTCCACTAGGACGTCTAACGTAATGAACCCCATCTGATCTATACATATTGAACTTGGATTCGTCACTAAAACATGCCCTCTTCCAGTCACGGTTGCTCCAATCAAGATGCAACCGTGCAAATTGTAATCGTTCCTTACGGTTTTGCCTCGAGTTTAGCGGCTTCTTACTCGGGCGACGTGCAAATAACATCAAATCATTTAATCTTCTACTCGTACTTACAGTTTTCGTAGAAACACTGGCAATTCCTTTTGTCTCGATTTCGGCTTTTATTTGTCTTGGGGTTTTAAACGGATCTTTGGACGAAATTACTTTTATTAATCTAACTGATCTAGCATGTAGTTTTCTAGGCCGACCACTTCTCTTAGAGGTTTCCAAGATACCTTTTTATTTATATTTGTTCAATATTGACCAAACTGCTTTACGCTTCAGCTTCAAATTTTTGGCAATGTCGACTTGACGTTGACCATCTTTGTAAAACTCATGATCTTAGTTTTCATATCGAAAGAAATTTCTTGACCACGCGGCATGGTCAAATCACTCAACTTATTCTACAATACTTGATGAACACAAACTAATCCTCTTCTGACACGAAACTGTACTAAACTAATGTTGAAAAGAATTTGTCTACATATTTTTGTCCATCATAAAAAAGTGCTTATATTCAGACTTGTATGTTCATTGCAGATAATGTTAAAACAAGGAATTTAGTTTTTCTACTAATAACGCATTTTTTTATGGAGCAATGAAGTATGAATTCGTTTTCTAAAGGTATTTAGGTAAATATTCATATTTGTCTATATAGTTTTGTCCGTTACTGTACATATTTAATAGCAAAGTATGGAACACGGTCTATTATGTTTAAAAGGTGTCAAGTATTGTTGGGACGAGAAGTTCAATAGAACGTTTTTCACTGATAGATGAAGATGCAACATTTACAATCCCCAACATATAACACCTCCAAAAAATTTCTGAAAATGAGCAGGAGCCTCTGAGACGTTGAGAAACAGAGTTTCAGCGGTTTTTTTTCAGAGTTTTGAAAACCCATAAATCATAAAGGTTTTTCATCCTTGGCATAGAAGTTACCTTGTAAAGTCGCGAGCGATACTTTCTCAGTAACAGATGACAGACTGAGGGAAATAGATGGTATAATTTTCCGTAATATACATTTCATGTAACATCAAGAAAAATTATATCTCATAGGTACAACATCGTTCGCATTTGCAACACTTCTTCGCTAATTGAGGTGAAACGTAAAACACAATCTCAAAAATACTTTGTCAAAATAGCAAACCAAAATTACCTCAACTTGTTCCAGAACCACGGTTTTCCCCACTCCACGTAAGTGTTAGTTTTGATATACGCCTTAAAATCAACATCCAGTTTTGCCTCATCCAATTCTCCATATTTGACCACTATAACTTTGACGCGGCCCTCCTCAATAGCGTTTTGATGGGCCATTCGGAATTCCAATTTGCCCCAGTCACTCTCCAGGAAGTTATTCGAAAGTACTACTAGGGTACGCCGGGAGTCCATCACAGATTTCACCACCTGAAAAGAAGATATCGAGTTAGATAATATGAAAAAATTGAAGGAATATAAAAGGTCCGAGTTACATTGCCTCAAATTCACACACTGTGGTCATGGCGTCTAGCAACCATGTCAAATACATTGACGGTTGGTCAAATAAGCAATTTGAGGTTAGACAAAATTTGCGTTTCAAGTAAACATTTATATTAAATCATGTAATATTCTCCTTATAACACTAAAACTTACAGGTTTTGAGAACGTTTTCATAAAGCGGGGAGCACTTGCGAAAAGTGTGATTATAAGACTATATATTTAAACAGAAGTTATTCTCAAAACCAGTAAGTTATCACAGCTATTTAATTTTAGGGCCCTGCGCGAAATCTTATACGACTTAGTTCAGTAACAAAGTAACAAAAAAGAAACGACAGGTCGACTGCCGCACCGTTTCCTGTTTCCATAATGCAAAACTTGAATTATTCGCTAGACGTTAAGCTGTTTATAAACAGGAATTTCGCAACGTTGACGCTATACTTGACGAAGTTTTATCTTACTGTCGTTGCCGTTTCCGATTCAACCAATGAAAGGGAACTTGCACATGACGTATTTGTTACGACCGATCAGCTGGTTTTTCGCTTTGTTTGATATGACATATATTTTGTTTCGCTTTTGTAATCAGAGTGACTTCCTTTGAGATTGTTTGCTATATTTTATTTAGTTTATTTAAATAATAATATCAGGATATGTGTGTTACAAGTGATGAAGATGCTGCACCTGATCTGCAGACTAGTTTGGTCTTCTAATATGTGAAAAAGAATGCAATTTTTCAGTTAGTGGCGCCGTAGTAGTTGTTTAATACACATATGTCCAATTCAGCATTTAGCAAGGGTTTTAGATGACATCATTGCTTCGCTTGATAAGGGAGATGCTTCAGCACTTGTATCATTAGATTATTCTAAGGCGTTCGATAAAATAGATCATGAGCTTTTATGTGCTAAATTGAAGTTTTTTGGTTTTCCAGACATACCTCTAATGTTTTTTATAACATATATTTCAAATCGTAAACAAGTAGTAGAGATAGACAACACTATATCTAGTCCGATTGATATAACATCAGGTGTCCCTCAGGGTTCAGTTTTAGGGCCCTTGTTGTACTTAATTTATACTATAGAGTTGGGTAGCTCTGTGAAAAACTCTTTTGTGATGTGCTATGCCGATGATACACAGATATATAAGAGCTTTAATAGTAACACTTTACATACTTCAATCAATGAGCTTAATGATGATTTGGAGGCAATAGTAGGATACTCAAATGGTAACAATCTTAAGCTCAATAAGGATAAGTGCTCAGTGACGCTTTTTTGTCCTGCTGTCAAACGTAACACTATATTGAATTCTCTTGATGTAAAAATCGACAAGGAGCGTCTAGCTGTCGTAAATACTACAAAAAATTAAGGGTTGATTATTGATTATACTTTACGGTTTAAGGAGCATGTTTCGTCTATCTTAAAAAAATGTTATGCAACTTTGAAGTGTTTTTATGTCAATCGCTCTATTTTGAATTTTAAAGTTAGAAAAAAGTTATGCGAGGCTATTATATTTCCAAGCTTATTTTACTGTAGCACTGGGTTCTATCATTGTCTTGATTCTATCACAAAAGCAAGACTCCAAAAACTCCAAAATACTTGTTGTCGATTTGTATTTAATCTCAAGAAGTATGATCATGTTTCCTTAAAGAGATTTCAGCTTGGTTGGATGTGTATAGAAAATGCTTGCAAGTACCATATAGCAGTGTTTACACATAAGATCATATCTTCTCGATCTCCCTTGTATCTTTATGAGAAATTTGTTTTCAGACGAAATAATTCTGACATTGATTTCAGACACAAAAAAAGACTAGAGATCCCTATGTATAAAACAACTTTATTTCGTAGTTCATACACTTACAATGCTATCCTGATTTATAACGAATTAGATGACAATATAAAGGATTGGCCAGTAAACAGATTTCGTAAGCATGTGAAACAGATTTATTTGTCATTGTAGTAATTGTGGAAAAGTTAGTTTTTAATTCTTATATTTTATTTTATTTTTACGTAATATATGTGTGTATATATTATGTATGTCAGGAAGCTATCAAGCTCATTGTTTTGAAGCGTCTTTTGCTGCTTGTCAAAGTTTCCTTTGATTAAGTATTTCAATTTATAGTTTGGGTAGGTTAAGTAGAGTAGCCAAGAGCTAGACTTCGCCTACGTAGAGGTCACATTATGTTGTAGTTTATATAATGTGCCTAATAAAGACATTTTATTATTATTATTATTATTTCATTTCACAAATATTCAAGATACAAACACCAGTTACATATCAGCGACACTGTACATTGAGTATAACTGCCGACGGCAGCGTGATATAACGGTACGCTAGAATTACGACAATGTCAGAGTTTATAAATCGATCTATATCCTTGAAATTCGAATTTTTTCTAACCTCAAATTGATAATACGATCAATCGTCGGTGCATTTGGTTGTCAGTTATCTAGGCAGCTTGGCCTTAACATAAGCAATCAACGTATTAGAGCAACGGTAAAAGAACAACCAAAACTAACCTGTTCTGCAATGTAGTCGCCAGGTACCCAGTCCCTGATATGTATGCAGGTTTTGAATGGATTTGGCCCAGATTCCAAGCCAGGCAACAAGTGGTCCACGATAAAATCTTCGTCCTTTTGAGAATAACTGATAAAGATATCGTACTTCTTATCTTTATCCAGTTCTTCTTCGGTGACAAACCAAAGACAGAGGTTTTTGCTGAACAGCCAAACTTTGATTTCATGGTTATACTTGTAGTAAATTACTGCTGCAAGGGCTAAGAATAATAGTAACACCAGCACAGGTACAGCGATTTGGATCAAGATGTGAAGAGTTGGCTTGCATAGCTGTTGGTTGATCAGCGGTTTTGAGGTTTCGGCACAGAGAATCGTGTTCGTCTTCACCTACAAAAAAATGAGTCAAATAGAGTGTCTCAATACTTCCCACGGGATGATATAAATATATGTACGTACAATTTTGAATGCAAGACAATTCTAAGCGGCATTAGTAAATACATATTTTATTCATGTAGATCCCTATATTTATTTTAATTGAAATATTTAAAGCTGCAATCCCACTAACGTTGATTTTGGCGCGCATCGCAGTGACGTCATAACTCATAATATGTCATTTGACTGTATTTTTAGTTGGGTTACTGTCGAGTATTAGACATACCCTGTGATTACAAAGTATTCTTAGGTTATGGTTATTACTGCCAATTACAGTGAAAAGCTAAAAACATGCCAGGTGGACAACCAATGATCGTGAGAACAAACGCCTGCCAATTTAAAACGGGCAGATTAATAAACAAAGACTTGTCTGGCCACAAGTCGAAAATGGTGACGTCACGCCACTCGCGTTGCGTTTCGACGTTTTAAATTTATAACGTGCTTTTTCCAATTTGTATTAACCCATTTGGTCCCAGTGGTGCGCTTACGCACCGCCAATTTTATGATTTTTTTCCCGGATAGTTCCTTGTTCTGACTGCTTAATACGTGTAGTTTGAGATAATCTGTTGCTACTGTATCCAAATTTAATTTGTTTTTGACCTTGACAGCAAAGGGAAAAAAATGGCGGTGGTTTTTGACATGAATATTATATTTGGTTCCGTAAAACATGTCTAAAATTCAATGAATTATGGTTTAGACTCATTTTTTCCTATAATTACCTGTAAATAGTGGAAAAGAAACTTATGTGGTCTGTATGTTGTTTGTCAAAAGTTTGGCTTCGATCTTATAATTGAAGTTATACAAGAGGAAACTTTGTTGGTGTGTTTGTGCACCATTGGTTTTATCAGTTAAGTATTTTCCTGTTCAGACAAGCGAGAACTTGACGTACGCAGTACGCATTTGCAGGTGTTTACGTTAGTTGCGTTTTAGTTGTGTTTAGTGCATACCATCGAGATATGTGCATACATCCATCTTAAGAATGTCATTTCGAAGATTTCTGACTCAAAGTGAATTGGAAGCTGCCGTTGAAGAAGCTGGACAAGAACTGTACAACTACAGAAAAGGTTTGTGTGCGAAAACTCCTAACCTAACCTCATTTGAATCCCTTTTATTTTTGCGTAGGTGCTCTTGATGCTGTTTACATACCTCCAGATGTAGACAATGTAACTGACGAGGAGGATGTAGAAGATGAGCTACTACCCGAAATTGATGTACCAGGTCCTTCAGACATTGCTGGTACATTTGAACCCCACGCATTTATGAATGAAGATGATGCTGCTGAAATCCCAAACAAAGAGGAAGCCATTTTTTTTGACGATGATGGATTCGATACTTCCGATGATGAGTTTTTGGCGTCAAAAAAATATTGCGACTGGTACCTCCCCCCGTGCCAGTCACATCCACAACTTTTGCTGTGCCGCCCCTCCAGCCAAAGTGGGAAAAGGGTCCACTGGAGTACACTCAATCATCCATCAGCAACGAAGACATTGATATGGAGCATTTAAAGAATGTACTGGCTGGAAAAACGCCATTAGAGATGTTTTTTTCTTTTCTTTGATGATGATTTGATAAATTTGATTTTAGATTTTTCTCTGAAATACGCCCAACAAAACAACAGACATGGATTTTGTTTGTCCAAAGGAGAACTTCTGAACTTCCTAGGCATTATGCAGTTTTCTGGGTATCACACCTTGCCGCAAGTTCCGCTCTATTGGTCAAACGAGGAGGACAAGGGGATAGACATAGTGAAAAAGTGCATGAGTCGGAATAGATTCCAAGCCATAAAGCGAAACATACATTTATCTGATAATAGTAATTTAGATAAGGATGATAAATTTTCTAAGCTTCGTCCATATTTAGACGCTGTAAATAAAAAAAATATGCAGTGGGGCGTATTTGCACACAATTTATCAATTGACGAACAGATGGTTCCTTATTTCGGTAGGCATTCTTGCAAAATGTTTTTAAAAGGCAAGCCAGTTCGATTTGGATTCAAGCAGTGGTGTTTATGTTCGTCAGATGGATATTTATTCTATTCTATTCCATATGCAGGAGCAATCGCTAACAAAGAAAGGACGTCATTGGGACTTGGTGGTGAAATCGTCAACAATTTACTTGCCAACGTGGATTATCCTGCTAGACATAATATTTTCTTTGACAACTTCTTTTCTTCATATCAACTCCTAGTTGACCTGAAGAACAAAGGTTTTTATGCCACAGGAACTATAAGAAGTAATCGAACAGGACACTGTCCGCTAGTTGAACCAAAAATCATGTCCAAGCGAGAACGAGGAGCGTATGATTGCGCGTATGACAAAAATAACAAAATTTCAATGGTTCGTTCAATGCTATAGTTACCATTTGTAGCAATGTATACAATGTTGAGCCTATAAACCAAGTCCGCCGATACAACAGGAAAGAAAAAAGAGAAATTCATGTACAGCAACCAAACGTCATTGCTAGGTACAATCGCTGTATGGGAGGTGTCGATCTTCGCGATAATGGCATTGCAAACTACAGAATTAGAGTCATGGGAAAGAAATGGTGGTGGCCCATATTTTGTAATTCAATCGACAGTATCATCGTTAATTGCTGGAAACTTTATAATTCCGTAAATCAGAACAAAATTTCCCAATTGGATTTCAAATCCTACGTAGCCCTTCATCTTATGAAGACAGACAGGCGTCATATTCCTCGAAATTTGCAACCAGTTGTTGAGGTTCGGTTTGATGACTGTGGCCATACTGTAACTCGTCACCCGAATATGGCATGAAGACGTTGCAGAGAATGTCATAGTCACACAGTGCACATGTGCAAAAGGTGTAAAGTACATTTACACGTATCCTGCTTCGAAAAATATCATCAGAAATGAATATATTTCTGTCGGCCAACATCCCAATGGTGCGTGAACGCAACACCAAAAAGCATGGAAGTTCTATGTACTGGATAATTTTCAACTATGTCTATTATAACATATAATAATTCCACTAAGAATCTCCAATTTTTGAAGGGATTGAAGTACTATATAATATATTTGCACTATTAAAAGTTTGTCTTTGGTACCAGCGGTGCACAATCGAACCACGCATTTTTTGGATGATAAGTATGCAAAAAAAATTGAAGAACTGTAAACGTTTCATTTGCATGTACTAATAAAGTGTATTAAAAAAACCGTGACTTTTACTAGTTTTGTATCATTGGTATGATATGGGTTAATGAATACCCGTAATTTCACAGTGCTTAAGCATAAAATAAGGTTGGAGGCGTCATTCTGTGGAAATATAGACTGTAAATAAAAATAAATAAGTGATATTTGAATGTCATGCATATTCCCTAAAGACATGGAAAGTAATAATATTATGGGTTAGAATGGATAATTCTCTGGAATGTTGTAAAACTACCTTGTTCTTTGACTATCTTCGAAAATAGTCATGACTCAACGCAAGTTAAACAAAATTCTCGAAATTATCATTTTTAATAATAATAATAAATGGCCTTTATTCGTCACATGAATACAAAATAATTGGCTTAAAAGGAATAGTGACGAAAAGGTGGAGTGTCAGCTTATGTTGTTTTTCAACCCGACCTAAAAAACATTGACACAAACTATGAAGAGAAAAAAAAGTACCTACATTTAAATGGCATAGTTCACAACATTGACCACCCAAAAGAGAAAAGCTTAAAATATTACACTTCTCAGAAAAAGGAAACAATCAATTACCCGTGGATATGATAAAGTTAAATTCTTGCCATCCGATTGCTTTAAACTCATCTTTAACCTTTTTTAAAATTGCTTAGGCTATATTCTTTATACTCACTTGACAAGCAGTTATATAGTTTGGGTGCCCAGTACGAGAAACTACGTGCGAACCATGCTGTCGAATGCCGCGGGATAAGTAAGATGCGTTTATTCCTAGAGGATCTTTGATCGTACTGACAGAGGAGGTTTAGCTTTGAATAAAGATAATATGGTGCTTTAAGGAGAAGGGTCTTATGTACCAGAGATAGGCAATGCAGTTTCCTTCATTTTTCATTAACAAAAATCGCTTGTAAAAGCATTCTTTTGCTCACCTTTTTGTAACTACTCATCAAGAAACGTTGGAACTCCAAGTTTGAGCAGCGGCAAGTCCATGGGTTACCAAACAACGTCAGCTCAGTGAGATTAGTATCATTTTTCAAAGCGTTTAAGACTCCGATACTAAGATTTTGCAGTCTATTGTTATCCAATGCCAAAATCTAAAAGAAAAGAAGCATTATAGGCACAAAATTTATAAGAAAACAAATAAGAATCAAGTGCTGGCTGTTACCTTTTGCCAGAATCAATCACAAGAACAAGGTGGAAAAAATGTTAAGATCCTTAATGTAAACTTATCCTTATTCTGAAGTTGTCTCGCTGATGAATCTACTTGTTTCACTAGCCGCCAAATAAAACCACAGATATAGTGTGAGTATTTACTAACGTTTCGGCCACTTCCGAGGATTTTTTCAAAGTACGAGGTCTGTAAATTAAGTGATGACACTGATTTTTTTTTTCATCACTTAAATTACACACCTGGTACATCACAATGTTGAATGACTGTAGAATTTTTATTAATAATGCAGTGTTTGTTTAAGCAATTGATAATGAAATTATACGAGTGAATCATTAGAAATGACATTTTCACATATAATAATTACCTGCACTTTAGGTGGCACCCAATCCATTTTGCTGATCCTGTTGTCAGATAGCCACATCTTCCTCACTTTGTCATATCCGGCATTAACGTCAGGACCAACGTCCAAGAAATTGCCCGTCAAATTGACGTCCATAACATTTCCTTGACTGATCCACCATTTTAACCCTTCCATATCCGGATATGATGTTAGGTTTCGTTGTTGGCACTGTACTATGACAGATCTGTCGAACGGTCTTCTGAAGCAGTCGCATTCCGTTGGGCAGCCTGGGTAAGTGTAGCGACAAGAAATGTGACGGGGCTTCAGCTATAACAAAAAAATGGCGTCAAGTAGGTCGACTCTGTATTTCCCTCGCAATTCTGGACAAATGAACTTTGTACAGGGTGGCCGATTTGTAACTGACTGGTTTGTATCTTGAATATTTGTGAAGTGAAATAAATTACGTACATTTTTTCTATCTTAATTTCTTATTGAAACTTAGAAATTATGTATGACAAATAATATCAGACAAATGTCCGCCTCTAGAAGCCGCGCAAGCCTGAACCCTAATATTAAAAAATCTCCATAAAAAAGTCAGTTGCCGTTAAATCCGGTGACCATGGTGGCAGGTTGACATCACCAACTCGAGAAATTAAACGTCCCGGAATTATTGTTCGCAAAAGATTCACTGTTTCCCTAGCTGTGTGACAAGTTGCTCCGACCTGCTGGAACCACATGCATTGCAGGTTAAATTGTGGGCTTTGCGGAACCAGAAAGTTTTGCACCAAATCACGGTAGAGCTCGCCAGTGACAGTAAGAGAATTATCTGCAGCGACTTCAAAGAAGTAAGGTCCAACAAATATTATTTAGGCAATTCATCGTCTTTCTAAATTTTAACGCGTCTCAGGGCCGTAGTGCCGTAGTGACATTTTTCCGGATATGGGTCCCTATACTCAGATGTTCTCTACTGTTACACTCAATAACCCCTACAAGTTTGATCCCATAGTTCTGAAACACCCTGTATACTTTCAAGTCTTAAGAGCAAATATACGGGGTAATATATGTATGTATGAGTTATGTCGACTAGGGGCTAGAATGTCAAAAACGAAGTTTGAGACCTTTTTATTTTTTTGTTCTTGGTTTTTTTCTCCGCCTCCCCTGGACCGATTTACAAACATTATAAAGTTTGTTCTTTCTTAGCGGACAGACCGACAGACTAACGGAAATGGAAATGAGTGACAGTTTTTCGTCATGTAAATGTCATATAACATCCAAATCACATAATATCTCATTTCAGGATTTCGTTTTTAAAGAAGTATCATGCTACCTTACCTCTTTGATTGCTATATGCCTGAACTCGGGTGGTTCTTCACACGTTTGGTCTCCAACGTGTATCTCCAGCATGCTCCTCACGAGAGGGTTGATTTCGTCATTTAAGTAAGTGACTAAGTCAAAATTAGTACAATCGCACCATAACGGATTGCTGACCAAATTAATGACAGCCGTGGCATTAGTAGATTCGTTCATATCAGCTATCTGCTTCATCATGGCAAAATTTAAAAAACGGATCTGGTTAGAAGATAGATCCACGTCCACTCTTTTACCAAAAAACGACCGTGCAGATCCCACCTGAAATGCAAAATGGCACTGGATTAGATACAAGTAATCATTAAAAATGAAAAACTGTGAACAGAGAATAAGCCATATGTAGTACAATCATTGATCAACGTATTGTCCAAAAAGATGTTGTTTTAGTAAGGCTTCATTTTTCTTTAAAAGAAAAAAAAAGAAGATCCCATAACACGCGGCAACAGTGGCAACTCTGACAACTAAAGATGGTAGTCGACGACCTTCTGGTGAAATATGTTAATCAATGATATAAATTAGTATCATTTTTAATGATAAAGGTAACGATAAAGTTTTAAGAATTGATAATACTCACATCAATCATCTCAATGGCGTTGTGGTCCAAAGCAATTTCTTTCAAATGTGAGAGAACATACATCAAAGTTCCTGGGAACTCCTTGATCTTGTTGTAACTCAGCTTCAAAGTTTCCAAACTGAGACAGTTCTGCAATGGATTGAAGTCTGGTATGTCATATTCCATTGAATATAGGTTATTCGACAGATCTAATGTGACTAAGCTTCTCAAGCCACTGAACCCGTTTGGATGCACAATGGAAATCTTGTTGGATCTCAGATCCAACTTTTCTAAATTATCGAGCTTTTCAAACAAAGCTCCGCTGATTGAAGTCAGGCTATTTTCTTGCACATACAACTCTTCGAGCTTCCTTAGTGGAGAGAATATGTCGTCAGGAAGATACGATATCTTATTGCGACTCAAACTGAGCTTTGTGAGATTCTTTTGACTTTCAAAAAGCTTACTCGGCAGCGTAGTTAGGTTGTTGTTTTGTAAATTGATTGTTTGAATGTTGTTGGAATGAAGAAATATGTCCTCTGGGATTGCTTCAATGTTGGAGCTATCCAAATCCACTCTTTCAAGCTCAGGAAGATCGTAGAATAGTTTGTTCGGTAAGATCAACTGTGTATTCAAGCCAATGTCAATCCATTTCAGCTTTTTGTTGGATGAAAACAGATCCCGTGGAATCCTTGTCAATTTATTCAGCCTCAAACTGATATTTGTTAGGTTTACCATAGGCCTGAATGTATCTGGATGCACTGTATTTATTTGGTTTCTACGCAACTCTAGACTTCCTAAATTGGATAGACCAGTAAAAGTCAAACCGGTCAAAACTTTCAGCTTGTTACTCCAAAGATGTAATCGTTTCAAATTTGAGATATTTGCGAAAGCGTTGTCTGGTATTGTAGTGATACGATTTCTTGACAGATGCAAGTCCAAGAGTTCTGGTGTATGTTTGTAAAAATTAGTCAATTCGGTGAAGTTATTTTCATCCAAAAAGATGCCTAACAGGTTAGGCATGTGCTCCAAAAAATCGTTTTCGAACGCAGTGGTTGTCATGTAGTTTATGTCGAGGTATTTTGTTGGATGTAGACCGGCGAACAAGTTCTTTGTAATAGTATTGTTTTGTTTTCCATCGTCGTATTGTAGTTGTATATGTTCAACCTGGAATCAATGCGTCAAAAAGATAATTATTAGTTGAAACACAGAAACACATAAAACCTTTTCAAAGTTGGCACAAATAAAAATATTGATTAACTTACTGACGTCGTATCGAAAAACAAACCCAGGAAGTAATATACATATACAGGGTGGCTCATCTATGTGTGGACGTAATATTACTCATAAACAAATACATTTTGGGAAAATTTATTTATGGCATGTTATACACGACATTTGAGGACACATTTCTCAGATATTGGCAATTATACAGGGTGTCCCAATTTTGACCTACATATCAAAGTTGTGATTTTTTGAGTGGAATGCCTCAAATTTTATTGCATATTTGGATAAACCAATTTAAACGAAGATGATTGATATAACATACTATGGGGTTTTGGTAATTAGCTACTGAGATGTAAGGTCCAGAAAAACCGTCCACTTCGGCAACCCCTCAATCCGCCATTTTGAAATTTAGAGTACTGAATTTTTTATCAAAAAAACTTACACACCTCAGCTTTTATCTTATTTGTTAATTTTTTGGATTTTCATGTTTGCTCATACAGGGTGGTCAAAAACGCGAATTGTACTTTTTCTCAAAAATTTCAAATGCATCACCCTGTATATTTGTGCAAGTTTGAATTCAATTTTTTATAAGCTTTTTTTTTGGTATAAGGTTTGATTCAGATAAAATCACTATATTTTGAGTTATTAAGCTTTTAATAGAACACACCAAAATTAAGGAAAAAGTCACATCATCCATGGAAACAAAATACAAACAGTGGGCCAGTTCCATATTGCTACTAAGAGTACAGATTTGACGTAAAAAAAACTAATAATAATCAGAACAGTATAAATCAGCTTCAAGCGTAATAGAGACAAACAACTATAACAACATAAACAAACAAGTATAACTACGCAAGACCTAATCTACAAAAACTACTCGAAAATATCTCCACCATGTTGAATGCACAGCCGTAGCCTTTGGATAAATGACCGTTGCACATCCCTCAGCATGTGTTCCCTTATGTTCAGAAAAGCATCCTTAATCCTTTCCTTCATATTTTCCGGGGTAGATGGTATATATCTATAAACCTCTTGCTTAACGTAGCCCCATAGGAAGAAGTCCATCGGTGTCATATCTGGTAATCTAAGAGGCCAAGATATAGGCCCATCACGACCGATCCAACGATTGTTACTCCAGGTGTCCAAATAGTTACGCAGACGATTATGATAATGCGCAGGTGCGCCGTCATGTTGGAAGTACATATGCATCCGATTTTGCAAGTTGACATCCTCCAAAAGTGGGGGGTTTTTCTAGACAAAACACCTGATATCTCAGTAGCTAATTACCAAAACCCCATAGTATGTTACATCATTTTTCTTCTTTTGAATTGGTTTATCCAAATATGCAACTAAATTTGAGGCATTCCATTTGAAAAATCACAACTTTGATATGTAGGTCGAAATTGAGACCAATATTTTAGAAATGTGCCCTCAAATGTCATGTGTAACATCCCATAAATAGATTTTTCTCAAAATGTATTTGTTTATGAGTAATATTCCGTCCACACATGGATGGGCCACACTGTATATGATCTCAAATAAAAAAAATAAGTCATGTAGGTTGACTGTTCACTTCTTACGCAACGCTGTCATTAGTTGATAAACGATTATGTTTGAAACAAGTTAGCCCCTCTGAGAAAAAGTTAGCTACAAACGTGTATAACAAAAAAAAAAGAGGTTTTTAAAAATTAGGGTCAGAACAAAATTATCTCGGATTGTTCACGTTCAACTGTGCTATTGTTTAATTTTGTAAGTCAGTAAGTAACTTAGTGTGGAACAAATATTTTAACTAAATTATGAACAAGTTAAGCTTAAACAATTGTTAAGTTGAAATTTTGTATTCACATTTACAATACACATTGAATTAAATACCGTCGTTTTGAATCTAATATTGCGGATGCTACAAAATTACAATGTGTCTTTCCATAATAACCCTTATGATATGGGTATAAAATGAAAAGGCTTGATAGAGAATCATAAGCAAAGTGACAGCATTTGAAATCCAATATGGTGATTTCGAGTTTTTTTAAAGGCTTCGGTTTTTGGGATATTTTAAAAAGTTCACTGAAAACAGTTTTAATATCGCAAAGTTGAATAAAGGCATGTTCGGACCGTTTTTCAAAAATCTTAGGCGATTTTTTTCTGCCCATAACTTTTTCGAAATCAAAGGTTAGATGGGATGGACTTAAGAATCTTTTATCTGGATTTTCACGACTTACTTACTTTCTCACAATTGGCGCGAGAAATAAAAAAGATCCACAAAAACTATTTACATTAAAAGATACCGCAATTTTAGTAACTTTAAGAAACGTCGCTTGGAAAGTTTTAACATTTTTTATGACCGCTAAAAACCTAGGACTTTTAAATTGTAACCATATCTCTTAAAATTACACGTACCTTACTAGTGTTGAACTGCTTCAGCGTATCTAAAAGCGATCCTTCTGGAATAGGACAAAACCTAACTCTAAACGTCTCAACATCACCGAGGTCCATCCGTGGCAGCAAATCCAAGTAGTACTCATCAAGACTTTCACAATCCACTTGAAGGTACTTTTCATGTTTGGCGTGGATAAGGAATTTACTACTTGAAGATACGTTGTTTTTCCCTTCAGCGGAACACTGAAACTCGTATTCATCTGAACGGAAGCAGCAACAGTTGCTTGGATCGTTCTTCAAGTTGCAGGTGTGCAGTCGGGGGTCACATTGCTCCACTTGGAAATTGAAATCTGCATATGCTAGGCTTAATATCAGCAGTGTAGTGATGTAGGGGGTTAGTTTTATCTCCATTTTCCTGAAAAGAACAACATGAGTTATCATATGCACTAGGAATGCACCGAGTACTACATTTTTCAAAAGTCGTAGAACCGGGTAGTACTCGGTGGGGTAATTTGCTCTAGGTTATTTTTCACCTACTATGAGTGATATTAGCATTCCATTTGCGTTTTTGAAAGGTAGCTTTATTCTAAATTATGGCGTCAAGTAGCTTGACTCTGCATCTCCCATGCAACGTTGTCATCAGTTCATAATTGGCTATCAACATGTATAACAGAAAGATTAAATCGATTAAGTCAGCCAAACAGGCCCATGAATTAGTCCATACTCTATAGTCCCCACTCATATGATAACGCTAACGCTAGTTTCTTCCCTGCGCTAAGTAACGACCATCCGGCAACGGTGTTGAAGTATAGTGACTCGAGAGACCCGGCGATGCAGTCAGAGTCCATCAGACGCAGACAGTGCTCAGCTTATAAAAGTTGGGCTAGTCGCAGCTACAGAGGTATTAGTAAAATCATTCCCGAATAACAGCAAGATTTCACCAAAGGCAAGGAACACAAACGCAACATTTGCGAACAGTTAAAGTCATGACAGATGCACCTGGACAACATCCCGTAGCACCGGTTACTGCCGACCTCTCAAAAGCGTTTGAACCTATTACTCATAGTGCTCCTATTTACAACAAACGGAGATCCCTATCAACGTTAACAAGATTATAGAAAACGACTTGTTCATTCGACACATATGCGCCAAAAACAATCATGCCAAAACAAAAATATACCACCAGCGCTACGGAGACCACCGTGATCTAGGAGCCCCTTCCCACTTCAGTTGGCCCAACTATTGAAACCTTAGTTTTTTTCTTATCAAACACAAATGTAGCAGCTTATTATAGGTTTAAAATACTAACAATGAATATTTTGATAATATATAGTAGAATAACGCATAGGTGGCTGTGAAAAATAAAAGCCATGACAACTGTTTTTATTAATCACAGCTGTCAGAATACGTTTAAAATAGTTTTGGGTAGTTAAGGTTTTCAAAATGGGTAGAGGAAAAATTATTAGTGAGAAAACTCGGTTACTGATAATTAAATTTTTTAATTCTGGGAAATCAAACTCATAAATTGCAACTTTGTTAGACTTATCTCGGTACAGTGTGAGAAATATTGTTAGAAGATATAACGTAACTGGTTAGGCCAAAGAAAAGCCACTATTAACTCCACTGCAAAAGAAAAATCGGCTTAGATGGGCTAAAGAACATAGACAATGGACACCTCAACATTGGGTGCAATACAATGGAGTGATGAGGTCCGATTCGAAGTTTGTGTTGGTGACAGTCGCAGTAGAGTTACTCGCAAAAAAAATGAAGCATTCCATGTTGACTGTCTGAAGAGAAAAGTGAAATTTCCAGCATCCATTATGGTCTGGGGCAGTATGTCATCAAAAGGAGTAGGAAAACTTCATTTTATTGATGGAAATGTGGATACAAACAAATATTTGGCAATTTACATGAAGAATTAGGAGTAAGAAAATTAGTTCCTCGTTGGATACTCCACCTGTTGACTGAAGAGCAGAAAGCAGCCAGGGTTAATTGGTGTCAAAAAACGCTTGACCGTTTCAATTCCGGAAACTCAAAAAATGTGTACAGCATTGTTAGTGGTGATGAATTCGTGGATTTACTGTTATGAACCAGAAAATAAACGACAGTCGGCTGTTTGGGTGTTCCAAGGTGAAGAAAGCCAACAAAAGTCATCCGTTCTCGAAGTGTTTCGAAAAAGATGGTCGCGACATTTGTATCAAAACCGGGTCAAATTGCAACAATTCCTCTTAATGAGCAAAGAACTGTTACTGTGGATTGGTATGCCACCATTTGTTTGCCAAAAGTTATCACCGAGCTTTGAAAAATCAACCCCGAAAGAAGAATCATCCTCCACCAAGACAATGCAAGCTCGCACACAGCCGAAAAGACAAGGCAGCATTTAACGGAAGAAAACGTGGAATTATTGGACTATCCTCCATATAGTTCCGATCTAAGGCCCGTATCGTCAGTCGTCCCTACAATTGTAGGGCGTGTTTATGGCCTCCTTGATTGTCATACTCCTTTCTCTCCTCCAAAAATTTCTAGACTACACTCGTCCCGTGTCAGCGTCAGCGCTCTCCTATTGTGAAGATATGTTTTCTTTTCAAATTGTAGGAAATTTCAGGCTGATAAAACATGATATAACTCAAAAGCAAGCACAATTTGATGCAAATAGATGTTTGTGACATAACCTCAAAATAGAGTTCTGACACGGAGAAGTAGAAAACTATGACAATCAAGGAGGCCATAAAGGCGCCCTACAATTTTAGGGACGACTGACGATACGGGCCTAAGTCCTAACGATTTCTTTACTTTCCCGAAAATTAAAAACAGACTGCGTGGTCAAAGGTTCCAGTCACCAGAAGAAGCAGTTGACTCATTCAAAAATGCCGTTTTGGATCTGCCAGCAAACGAGTGGGATAAGTGCTTCGAAAATTGGTTCGAGCGCATGCAGAATACTTCGGAAAACAATAAAGTCGTTTAAAACTACCTACCGTGTTGTTTTATTTCCATATGCAAAACGTAAAAGACATCCCTCGTACATATTTTGAGTCAACATTTTAATCCATTTCGAAGTTTGTGTGACATGGAAAAAATAACAGCGATAATGAATTTAAAATAAAGATTTTCTAGTATATATTTGCTTAGGCTAGGAAACAGAAAAACCAGCTTTTCAACCATATTCATACAGTGGTTTTTTGTGATATAGTTTGTTAGTACAAAAAAGTAAGTAAGCCTTAGTTGTGTTTTGTAACTACACTTGGAGTTTGATCATCGTACACGCGTTGTGAACAGCTGCTTATGCTTAGAGTGATAAGATGAGAACATTTTTAACAGCTTAACGAGTTTGATAATGGGCTTGTGTAAGAATGGTTGGTCCTTTAGAGAAATAGTCACCACGGAAGTCTAAATACGGTGGTGTTTTGTTGATCAGGAACGCCGTACATGAGAAGTTAAATGTGCAGGGCGTGTCAGAAGCACCACCCCAAAGCAAGATCGCTTTTGGCTATAGGGGACCGCTTTTCAACTACAAGGTCAACTGCGGATCAACGGTTTGGGCCAATTAAAATGCGCACTGTTTATCCTCGAATCAAAAGTGTTGGACTTATTTCATACCGTCCCCAGTATGTCTAATCTCCTACCAACCTAGGCCCCGAAGTAATAGACATGCTTGATTCAGAGAACGGCTGAACTTGGACCTCGAATGGATACCACCGTCTTTAGTGATAAGTCCAGACACTATTTGGGCATGCTCGATGCAAGGGTGAGAAGGCGACGAGGAAAAATAGGAGATTCTCAATTTTCTATGGAATATATAATAAAAATGTGCACCACACTGTTCGAACTATGAGGGATGTTGCTTATAGAAGCCTTTGGTGTTGATTTGAGGAAACATGACCGTAGTGCGCTAAGTCCAGCAGACGAGGTATCAAGTCGATTTGTTGCTTTGGCCCATAGATCTCCCGATCTTTCACCTATTGGGACATTATTACTTCGTTTGCCACAGCTTCCGCAGAGATGTATACAAAAAATTGTTGAAATAAATGGATTATTATTGGGTGTTCTTTGTTCTATGTCAGTATAATTTCTTTTAGATTTCATAATAAGTTCAATGCCATTTATCTAGGTAAGGGGCATTTCAGGACCCATGTTTGCATGAACTGTTCGCGTCATTTTTTGATACAGTCATGTCCCAGATATATTGTCACGTTTTTCTAAAACCCTGTATAGTATATTACTTACATATTACTGCTAACGTCCTTAGAAGTTTGTCCACCTTATGCAATCAGTCGGCTATACGTATTATTGATTTACAAAACACTAAACTTATAACACAGATAAATCACACTTCCACTGGCCGTTAACCTTACTCTATCAGGTACATCATTAGACTAACGCATTTTGTGGAAATTTTGTTTATAAATACCTCAGGAACCACTCTTAATGACCTTAGGGTACCTGAATTAGGGGAGGTGCTTCGTGTTTGTGGCAAGAAACTGAGTTATTCAGAGATCAGGCTGTCTACAGGCGGCAGTTCTAAGAAAACGGCATTTTGGAAAGAAGAACAGGAAAAATGAAATAAAATTGAGACTACCCTGGCAGTATTTTAATCGATGCAAATTCGACAGAAACTTCGGACATTCGGATAATGTGTATGTCTAGACATTGATCCAATATTCTTCTGGTATGAAAAAATACTAGTATTTCTTTGTTGTTAAGGCGGCTCCGACGCAGTGAGTTTCAAGCCATTTACAAGGGTTCAGCTGCTTAGAAACTGACACTCCATTTTTCAATGAAATTTATACAGTATGTTGAGAAGATAATTGCCCAGGGTGCTATAGGAGCAATTTTTGAAATTTTGTTTTTGCACAAGTTTTATGATGGGTTGAAGTGGGCACTTTTTCTGTTCAACTTCGAGATTTTTTTAAAAACAACCTAGTGAAAAAATGAAAAAGTGGCTCTATAGCACCCTGTGGGGTTTTGTTTTCGACACACTGTGAAGATTTCATCGAAAAATATCAAAAAATAAAGCTCGACTTTCAAAGCGCGCAAACCTCTACAAATCGTATTTTGGACGAATTTTGTCTACTGTTTCGTGCTGCCAACCCAAGCGTTGCGGCGGAATGTACGGATTAAGAAAGGACGTATTCAGATAATTTGGTGTGGCCCTATTTCATATAATATCGCGAAGATAAGTCGTTCTGCAAATAGGTACTTATAATCGCGATCATCGATACTCCTCTATTTTAAAGCCGTTTTACTTCCCATGCCATTGGCGAGGAAGTATTGTAATCGCGAGAAATTTCTAAAATGAGATGTTATGTTTTTTTAAGTCATATGACATCTACATCACGAAAAACTGTATCACTCAGCATCAACCGGGAAATTACCGCTCGGATTTTTATGAAATTTTCACACGGGGTTACTAGTATGCCAAAGCTTTGTAGTTTTAGTCCAGTGGCAACGGTGCTATAGGCAAAAAAGAAAAAGTAAGAATTGCTGAAACTCCGGCTTTGACATAAAAAAATGGTACTGCTTAAAAAGGGGGGGTTGAAATCAGCGAAACACGTTCTATTATTAAGAAACTTCTGATCCCAGTGATTACAGGAAATTTAAGTAACGAAAATCCGTCGAATAATGTGGTCACGATTTGAAAAAATCGGTACCTGCTCTATAGGTTTGACACCAGGAGCCAACAGATCTGCAACTACCGTCAGTAGGGAAGAATAAATTCGGATATCACTCCAGTGAAGTATATGGGAATTTAGCGTGGAACTTTAAAATTATCGATATGTCAAGGAAATATGTTTTTGAGAATAATAATTTGGTAGATTTTATACCTGCATTTTCATTTGAATTTCATGACCCGTGAAATGTACCCATTTCGCCGTTACCTTCAATTTGCGTTCTGCAGTTTGTGATGTTTTTCTGGATATAAGCAGGACATAATTTCCTAGGGTGCTATCAGAGCTTTTTATAATTTTTGTCTTTGCGCAAGAATTATAGTGGGTTGAAATGCTTACTATTTGTGCTCAACTTCTTGATATTTTAAAAAGATCCTAGTGGATAAAATCGAAAAAGTGGATCGCTGGCACCCTATGGACTTTGTTTTTAGCATGTTGCAAGAGTTTCATTTCGAAATAATAAGCTGTGAAGTGTAAATCGGGTTTTGGGCGAAATTCATCTACTGTTTCGTCCTCCAGTCCAAGCGACCCGACGATGGGTTCCGACTAAGAAAAAATGTATTCAAATAATTTAATATCTTTCCTAAAATAAATTCAAGAACTCAAATTCAAATTCGTTTATTCAGGGTCATAAAAATATCTTATGCCCTCAAAATAAGACGAAACAGTTAGGTAGTTTTTGCAAACCAATAAACAGGTATGCTTATACCTGGATTAAGTACATGTCTTGTCTACTGTAATAGGTAGATGGAGGTGATGCTGCCAGAAATGGATGTGTGCCATATAAACAAACTACAAGATTGAACTGCCCTGTCCAATGATTTTTGTATTGCCTTTTTTTATTGCCTTACTAGAAAACTCTGTTGGGTATATGATGGAGGTTACTAGAACTTTACAGCTTGTTGTCTGCATTCTTCTACAAACTTCACCAAATCGAGACGCTGTCAACCTTATCCTCCTATGAAGACGCCACAAATTACAGTCCTGTGATTTGGTGACTTATTCGATCTGCAAAATCTCGTCGTCACTTTTTCTAAGTTTCCCTAAAAATGCTTGCTTAGCAACCTCCAAATCAATGTCGTTCATGACAGGTTTTTAACAGAATTCGCCATAAAACTATTCATTTTATTTGGAATTGCTATCCGAATTGTTAGTTATTTTTATATCAGCTTTTTTGGTCTGAGTTTCTTTTCAAGATTCTTGCGTTTGAGTCTGTGTTCCATCTTAGTGATAAGCGAGGTTGGACTAAGCTTAGAACGCAATTTTATTTGGACCACATAGACAGGTCGCTCGGTATTGTGGCTCACCACAGCTGCAGCATATCTTCCATGGTATGACCTCTTCTTGCAATAATTTATTCGCTTACCCCAATGTATTTTGCGATTATAGAGTTGAACTGCTCCACACTATTGTCCTCATCATGAATTAAACTCACTGCATTCGTAATTAAAATTTTCGCATATGACCTTTTATTGTCCATTATCAACCTTGATAAAAAAAGGCACTCAAGAACAATCACACCAACAAGAGTACAGGACAACAATTCAACAACACAATATCGACGAACAGTAACAAGGGTAGAACATTAATAAATGATCTCTTGCTGAGTACCAAAATAGGAAACGATTTACAGGCTAGATCGCAAATCGAAATCCGACTCTGTTATTATAAAAAGAAATGAAACTTGCATCTGATTCGGATGGTGCATTTCCAAGATTTTAGTATTTGAAGCACCGCAGAACAATGTGGACCAACACCAACGTCTAAACGTACTTGTCACCTTGTTTGAATGCCTATATTCGTACATATTGTACATATATCCTGCTGATTTTACATCCGTTAATATTTCCCCGTGTCGATGCAAAAATAAAAAATCTATCGGGCTTTTCTCTTCGGAAAAACAGGAAACTTCGCAGGAATTTGAATTATAAAACAAGCGCTCGAGTAATCTCTATTTATTTGTGATTTCACTATATGTTAGTTCAGTCCGTAGGTACTTTGCACGAAATCCAACCACATTTAAGCAACATCGGAAATTGACCTTAAAATATGCATATTTAGTACTTGTTCACAATTTTATAGAATTTTAGGATTTGCACCCCTCTCCTGAGAAAATTTGCTGCGGGCGCCCTTGAAGGATGAGACTTGCCTGATATGCTATTCTATATACATAATCCAGTCCCGTGTATGCGTACTTCGTAATGCAATAAAAAATCACGATCTGTAGAAGACAAACCGTGATTTCTCTTTAATTCATCAAATCATATTAAAATATAAAGTCACTTCTATTATATCCTTTTGTTATAAGTTGGGAAGTTGACTAAATATCCTCGATCCAAGCCTGTTCCTCCACCCCTGACCTGGTACTGATTAGTGGTTTTCCCAGGAGGCTGAACCTAGCAAAGCCGAGATAAGCATGCCTGTGACAATATTTCGGTACTAATAGTAGTATTTATTGGAATAACACTGGAAATGTCTAAAATTGTTTTTAAAGCTTAACATGCATCAGCTGTTGAATGACTGGTTTTCCTAGATGATGATAATTTTTATAATTATCGCAAATAACGCTTTACACTTCTGGAGATAACTTTCAAACTAATTCAAGTGCGACTAGATTCTATGTTTATACTAGAAATGTATTTTTCAATTTATACACATATGATGAGATCGATGGGGACTCCCAAGTGGTACATTTTTACACCAAATTCTGCTCAACGACATTCCAAGATTTTTTTATGGCTACATTCGAAATAATCTTCCTAAATTATATGTACATAGATGTAGAGGGTTTCAGAATGAAGATAAAACTTTGCACAGTAAAGTCGTATTGTTATTATGAAGTTCTATAGAATTCTTAAAAACCACTGCTTTTCTGTGATCTGAGCAAAAAATTCCCTGGGTAAATCAGGTGCGTGGATTTCGATTCCGGCTTTGATTTGATTCTAAAACTGACAGGAGATTCCAAACGACCCATACTCTACCTCAAATTCGACCTCACGACAAATCACACGATTGTTTGACGACCATATTCGGATTCAGCGCCCGAAATCACCTACATAAGTGTAACAAAATTCCATTCGATTGTAACAGAGTCGTATGAAAATGGAAATTTTGGCCTAGAACGACCAATAATCTATATATATATATATATATATATACAGGGTGTTTCAGTTTATTGTTGTATAACTTTAAGATTCGATAGAACTTTTAAAATTAATGCATAAAGTCTTAAACATGGGTCGAAAAATGCGTGGCTTCCGAAATACAGGGTGTTTAAATTTACTTTCTAAAATAGTTTTTTTAAATATTTCGAACAATATTTAATGTATAACAGTGAAAATTGGTATACAAGGGTTTTTTGGTACGACAAAACGAACCAATGGCATAGTTTTAAGTAGCCGCTAGAGCGCGCTCTCTACTGTACCTATAGTGTATTAAAATGATCGAAAATTTTTTCTTAGTGCAATTTTTTGCTTTTTGAATAAAAAAACTGATTCTTCGCACTTTTCCAACATAAAAACGCTCTCCTGTGAGTTTTCGTTATAGTTAGCCGTTTTTGAGATTTTTCGATTTTTAAGGTTCGATGCATTTTTAATTATTTATGGGAAAATAATATTTTTTTTTACATTTTCGATTTGGGCATTACAAGTAATTAAGATGGTCGTTTAGATTGTGTTTTTAAACATAGCAATAATTCCTAACTCCAAATAAACACAAAAAACAGAATATTAATTTGCTTAATTTTCCAATATTATTTTTAACAAATTAAATTAATTATTTACAACTAAAATGGATAGTTAGGGCAAACATACAAAATCTAAAGTAGTTGCTCGAAATGTAAACCCAATTGTTCAATACACAATTCACATCTACGAATGATCGAACGTGGTATAGCATTATTCAAATAAGGCCTTATTTCATCACATCCATTCCTGATTCTGTCTATTAGCATATCTCTTGTGGTTACGGGAGTCTGGTACACTTTTTATTTTAGAAATCCCCACACAAAGAAATCTAATGGATTTAGGTCAGGGGATCGTGGACGCCAGGCGACTGGTCCTCCACGGCCGATCCATCTTTCTGGATAATTTTCGTCCAGCCAGTTTCTAACTATTCTCGAATAATGAGCTGGACAACCATCAAGCTGGAACCAGGCCAATCTTCTTAAATCTCACATAACATCATCCCACATATTGCATGTTCAGCCTTTAAAAATTCCAAGAAGGTCGCAGCATTTAACCTTGCAGGCAAAAGGTAGGGTCCAAATAGTCGATTACGGTAGATACCAATCCACACGTTCACACTAAATTCATACTGAAAATGTCTTTTCCGAACTGCATGCGGATTTTCATGCGACCAAATATGTTGATTATGAAAATTTACCACTCCACGTCTAGTGAAGCATGACTCATCGGTCCATAAAACGTTACTTAAAAACTCCCTATTATTATCAGTTCTATCAAGAATCCACTGAAAAAATGTGATTCTTCGTTCTCCGTCACCTGGCTGTAGCCCTTGCACAGGTTCCAAATGGTAAGGACGTCTATGGTCATTTCTAAGAACACGGTGAACATGGCTTGCTGAAATTCCCAAGGCACCAGAAACTCTCCTAACACTTGTGGTCTGATCTCTATCAAACTCACGCAGAATCATACGGGTAAATCTGCGCTGACGAACTTTTATGTTTTGATCCCTTTGGAGATTTCCAAAACCATTTTCAATTATTTGGCGATGCACTCTTACAAATACTGAGCGAGTTGGATGTCGTCTGTTTGGAAATCTTCGTGCGTATTCTCTGGCTGCTTTTGCTGCGTTTCCATTTACAAAGCCATACACAAAATGAATATCCGCTAACTCTTGATTGGAGAATAAAAATGGCATTTTTATAAAACTTACAAAAAAAAAACAGGTAAAAGAAACTAAATTTCGTGCATTCACAATTGCAAAAAAACGTTTCAGGTTTTAACAGGCAACAAAACTAACTGTCAACTAACTGTCAATTATTTGGCGATGCACTCTTACAAATACTGAGCGACTTGGATGTCTGTTTGGAAATCTTCGTGCGTATTCTCTGGCTGCTTCTGCTGCGTTTCCATTTACAAGCCATACACAAAATGAATATCCGTTAACTCTTGATTGGAGAATAAAAATGGCATTTTTATAAAACTTACAAAAAAAAAACAGGTAAAAGAAACTAAATTTCGTGCATTCACAATTGCAAAAAAACGTTTCAGGTTTCAACAGACAACAAAACTAACTGTCAACTAATTGACGTTTAACCTTATTCAGCTTTCAATTTCAAAAATTTTTGCCGGCACAGCCTACTTCTAAAAATTATCGAGATAGTGACTTTTTAACGTTATTTTATCATAAATAATTAAAAATGCATCGAACCTTAAAAATCGAAATATCTCAAAAACGGCTAACTATAACGAAAATTCACAAGAGAGCTTTTTTATGTTGAAAAGTGCGAAGAATCAGTTTTTTTCTTCAAAAAGCAAAAAATTGCACTAAGAAATTTTTTTCGGTCATTTTAATACACAACAGGTACAGTAGAGAGCGCCCTCTAGCGGCTACAGTAAAACTATGGAGGACCAGTCGCGTGGCGTCCACGATCCCCTGATCTAAATCCATTAGATTTCTTTGTGTGGGATTTCTAAAATAAAAAGTGTACCAGACTCCCGTAACCACAAGAGATATGCTAATAGACAGAATCAGGAATGGATGTGATGAAATAAGGCCTTATTTGAATAATGCTATACCACGTTCGATCATTTGTAGATGTGAATTGTGTATTGAACAATTGGGTTTACATTTCGAGCAACTACTTTAGATTTTGTATGTTTGCCCTAACTATCCATTTTAGTTGTAAATAATTAATTTAATTTGTTAAAAATAATATTGGAAAATTAAGCAAATTAATATTCTGTTTTTTGTGTTTATTTGGAGTTAGGAATTATTGCTGTGTTTAAAAACACAATCTAAACGACCATCTTAATTACTTGTAATGCCCAAATCGAAAATGTAAAAAAAAATATTATTTTCCCATAAATAATTAAAAATGCATCGAACCTTAAAAATCGAAAAATCTCAAAAACGGCTAACTATAACGAAAACTCACAGGAGAGCTTTTTTATGTTGGAAAAGTGCGAAGAATCAGTTTTTTTATTCAAAAAGCAAAAAATTGCACTAAGAAAAATTTTTCGGTCATTTTAATACACTACAGGTACAGTAGAGAGCGCCCTCTAGCGGTTACAGTAAAACTATGCCCATGGTTCGTTTTGTCGTACCAAAAAACCCTTGTATACCAATTTTCACTGTTATACATCAAATATTGTTCGAAATATTTAAAAAAAACTATTTTAGAAAGTAAATTTAAACACCCTGTATTTCAGAAGCCACGCATTTTTCGACCCATGTTTATATAGACTTTATGCATTAATTTCAAAAGTTATATCGAATCTTAAAGTTATGCAACAATAAACTGAAACACCCTGTATATATCCCGATTCTGAGGTCAATTTGACGCCAGAACGGGCAGGGGGTCCTAAACGACTCATTTTTTACAAATTGGACCCTACGTCACTTTACGAGTACTTGATGGTCATAATTAGTGCACAAAATTACCGCTAACAATGGAATGGGAGGCAAAAATGACAACTTCATATAAAAATAGGTTACGTCGCTGCATAGATGTGCTGTTGAGATTTAGGCTATAGTTGTAGTTGAAACACTGACATCTACACCAAAGTCATATGGTAAAGTGAGGTACTAGAAATATATCTTGCATATGAATAAAATCCTGGAACACGTGGCTTGGCATAAATACGTTTAAATAGGTTTGTTATACCGAAGCACCCGCGTAGGCAGAAGCTCAAATACCGGGGTACCCGAACTGCTATAAGGGGCTCAAAGACATGTTGTTAATCCGATTTTGCTAACTACCTAAGGTTAGTAGAATTAGGAAAACCCTTCTCAGTTCGAAGTTCAACATGGTGAGGATGGCCGTAGTTAGACGGGTCTGTCGGCAGGCTAATCACGCGGCGGCATCATCGAGAACAGCTCTGAGGAGCAAAGCCCGTTTACATCGCGTTAGAAGAGAGCCAGATCGACGACGGACGGTCCGTCGATACGAAAGGGCACCGAGACTATTCGCTAGAAAAGAGTCATCGAACAGTCTTCTGAATAACGTTGAGTATGTGAGCAGTAATCAAGGCCTTGTACAGGGTGAAAAGGAGAAAAGTACTTCTTAGCCATAAACAAATAGTCTAGCTTTTCCCAGCGATTAACGAGATTTGTTCGTGCAAGGTCAAGTTCTCGGTGATCTGGATTTCGACCAGTCGAAATGAACGGTTCCTTGGTAGAAATCGGCCATCCATCAAAACCGGATGAGCACTAGAGCGCTTCTTGTTAATCTAGGTACAGTACTGTGTTTTAAAGGTATTACACTGTACCAGACTGTTATGTACCTAAGCAGTGATAACCTCCATGTCTCTCGTCAGAGAGGAAGTCGCTGCTAGTCTTCTTTTCTCCAGCTCACCAGCAGAAATCGGCTTAACTGAATTCTTGCTTAGAGAGTGCTGTCACCGGCAAGGCAGTGGATCGAATTGATCGTACAGGAAAGGAGGTCGTTGATTTGTAACAGAAGCAATGTCGGAACCAAGACCGCCCCCTGAGGAACACCCGCGTTGACCTTGTGGGATAAAGAGGAGAACCCGTTAATTACGATGGTCTGTATTTGCCAAAGAAATATATCGATGGTAGATCAAGTAAGCCTCAGGTTATCCAAGTGCGCGCCCAATAATGTCCCACTTTTCAAGCTACGTGTTTACTGCACTATTATAAAAATGGAAAGAAGAATTGATTTACAAAATTCTTTGATATCTGTGATGTGGATAAAATATCCCCCACTACGTAGTTCGTGTCAAGATTTATAGTACTGCTATAAACATATGCGCAATTTTTAAGTATGTTTTCAAAGAATCAGGAACGAGTAGGTATGTTCATGTACCAAAACGGGTTGGGTTCTCATTCCAACAAGTTATGCTACATACTTAAACGTGTATGTAAATGATTTACTTCGAACGTTAGGATGAATACCAATTGATGGGTTTACGTGGGCGGTACGAAAAATTCATTGATGAAGAGGCATAATGCATAATTCAAAATTATTTCCAAAAAATATATTCTGGGTGTTTTAACTTCTTGCTGTGAACAAGTATGACATTGATATCTAAAGTTTAAGCATAAAATGTTATGTAAAGCTCTAGTGTGGCGAATTTTTGGCCTTCCCTATCTTTAGAATGAGATTCTACTTCTCTAATGGGGGTTGTGCATACATCAGATATAAAGAATCAAACCTTGACAGTTTGATACAAAATGTATGGCCACATGCTAATGATATACAGAATAGAAAGCAAATCTGTTGCTTGATTTTCTACAGTCATGGTGCAATATCGCACTTAACTGATTCTTACAATGCAATTAACATTGTAGAGCACTATCAATTGTACAATCATGTAAGAACAAAACATTGCAAGATGATTACTTGTAATTTTTTTAACAACTTATTTGTTTCTTTCTAAGATCTAAAACAGAACTGTTGTGTCATTATGACTTAACAGTGTCATGCACCATAAAAATTCTTAGTGCACAATTAATGAATTCAGTGGAAAATACTTTACAATCATTTTGGCAGTAGAACACAGGATGACAGAAAAATGCAATAAAGTGCACAGCAGAACACACCAATAAGAAAATGTGGGAAATAGTACATGCCATTGGAAAACTCTATTGAGTTCCCTTTGATAGCAAGATTTCAAATGTTTCTTTTTCTAATACGGTATAAGTGAGGCCTATGGAGGAAATGGTGTAACAGACAAACAACAACCACTACAATGGAATGCTGCCTGTCTATTGCCACAATGAGAATGTTCAGCCAACATACAGTGTTCCAGCAGTGCAGCACTTTTATGCTAAATACCAATATAATTGTAAGCAAGTGAAAAATCTCACAATTTGAATTATTCAGCAGATTTTGCACATGAACAAAATAAACTTAATCTAAAAAGCCATTGAGTGCAGTGGAAGCTCTCTTGGATCTTCCACCGTTGGATCTGGTGATCCGCGGTGAAGCGAGAGTAGTCGCTCATCGACTGTGGAGTCAGGGCAGTTGGGCTTTCTTGAATCCTGTCAAGGGGCATACTGCCATCTTAGTCGAATTGCAAAGGGAGGTCTGGTACACATTTCTGTCTATCTCTGGATAGAGCCAACCTAAGGTTGCTGGTGGGACTGTTGATTGGCCATAACACGTTAAGGCACCACCTGCATGTGATGGGGCTGGCTGAGGATCCCTTGTGTGAACGGCGCGGGTTAGAGGAAGAGACCTCGGCGCACGTTTTCTGTAGCTACTATAGGAAGACTATACTGGAGTCCATTACTTTGGACCCCAGGACGTCAAGGAGCTTGGACTCAAGGCAATTCTCAACTTCACTAAAAGGGTGAGGCTTGTGATCTAAGGAATGTACTGTTGCATAAGGGCCTGCTTAAGTGGCCTATGGACTGGCTCCTTGTTCATTCATTTATTAATCCAAAAACTGCAAGCTGCATGTGATGACAAATCTCACTTCGATAAGACTGGTCTGAAAACCTCACCTCATTCAACCGAGTGTTGGTAAAAAGAATGTGGAATAAACTGAGAAAAGTGAGAGAGACGTGAACATTTTTGAGATTGCATGTGAAACAAATGTGACTATAAACTGACTAATCACACCTATCAGAAACTATTTGTTAATGCTAGCAAAAGTTTTTGTACCTCTCAAATTATCACCAGTTACAATCTTCAGAATTCGATAGAAATTATATTGAGCTTCAATGTTAGAATGCTGATGATTTTCAATTGCAAGACTCCACCAGTTTTGAACATATCCATTGATTGAAGTATTGAAAATCTACACAATACCTCATATTGACTAGTAGGTACACATTAGTTTTACCATAATAAAATGTACTATTCAACTATTTAAACATATTTTTCAAATCAGCATATAACGGGTCGTCGAAGTTCATAACTCAAACCAAATAGATAATCTTCCATGAGGTCAAATATTCAACAAACATTTGGAATCCTTGATATAGGAAAATGTCGGGACATGTTCAACAGGTGGTTAACACTTGTAACATGTATTTCGTTTTCATACCAATATCTGTTAATGGCAAAAATATATCTGATTATATATAAACTTACCGATTTCAAAATTATGTACTGCAAAAAATATTCATCAGCATCTATTAAATAAACAATTCTGCCATATTGTTGGTTGCAATAAATTCAACGTATTCTTTATCACTTTTTAGATTTTTACTAATGGCATACCGCTTCTCTATAAGAATCACAGAATATACAAAATATGATATTAATTTGTTTAATCTAAAAGAATCGCGTCTCATTAATACAAAACAGACAAACAAAAAAACGTCAATGTAGAAAACTAATTAACTAATTACGTCATACGTCACTTGTCTAGTCCCAGCTAAGTGGGGGAATTTCATAGTGCAGTAAAATAAGTATTATCCGTAATTAAATTATAACGAGCAAGACAGTATTTCCAAAGGGATTGTACGAATTTAATAAATTATAATCAAATCCAAGCTAATAATCAAAATTTCTGTGTTCTGTACCGCGGTTATAATATGATTTAAGATGACACACGGGTTGATGACGTCAGTTACTCAAATCGGTTGAACCCGTTGGTTTTAACAGCAGTTTTGTTGCAAGTTGTTTATTTTAGAAAAGCGCGTATATAATTTCTGATTATTTTTATTGTCACTTAATAATCGGTGCTTTTTCGGCTAAAACAGTGTATGGAAAGTTTAAAAAAGAAACCTTTCATAATATTAATAATGTTTTTTTTTTTCAGAAAATAATTTTTATTTATGGAACCATGGCTTTGTAGCATTTATTGACTTAGCAGAAATAGGAAAAAGCGATGAAAAAAGATATTAACAAAACCGTATACATGTGGACATTATCCAGTGAGTTTATATAGGGCCATATTTTAATATTCTTGTGGTATATGGCTACACACAGGATACTTTTTTAAGCATAGGAACTAGATTTAAAGTGTTCCCAACAACAGTAACGAGTATAACTAATAAGGTGCTCTACTTTATGCTACAATTGAAGTCAGCCTGTATCAAGTTTCACAAAAATGAAGCTGAAGTACAAAAAAAATATCCAATACCCGGCAAAATTCTAACTTGTCACATTTCAAATAATAACCAGAAATATAAAACTACTCATGAGTTGGGTAAATACCACAATTTTGCGGTGATAACTATTACATATAACAGCTGATTCATGACGTCACGGATCTTATATAACCAAACTGAGAACCACACTGGCTTGAACGGATCGGTAAATACCAATCCAAAATGGTAAATACCATTTTCATTTGGTTATTCGCTTGAATTTGATTAATTAGTAATGATATCAAGATCTGTCAGTTTGAAAATGTTCAAAGGGAAATTGAAAAAATATCTCATGGAAAAGCGTTTAATTAATGGCCACGCTTACGCGTTTTATATAAAGGAGTCATAACGCTAACAAATAAAAGCTTTCTTTTGGATCCAGCCTTTGAGTCAAGGGGCGGAGGCGTTATGCCTCTCTTATCTTCATTTTATTATCATTATCATTGATTAATTTCACGTTGCTAATGAATTTGGTTGTTGTTTCCATAGATGCCACGTGATTAAGAAAAAAAATATTTTCCGAAATGTCACCTCATTTTTTTTCTTAAACATCTAGTAAATGTCAATAAAATAAATCAACAACAAAATTTGGTGTTTTTTTCTGGACTTCAATGCTCATCTAAATTTTGTACTTTTATTTAATTATTTTTGTATTCGGAAAGGTACCTCTACCATCCCAGGTACATGCTGGCAACGTTGCCTGAAAAAATGGGAGTTCCCAAGCAGTATTGACACATTTTCCCATAGTGATTTACTTTACGTGCATTTCACTAGTGACATCAATTAATTTTACATATTTTTTAGTTTCCCTAATTATTGTGCGATCAGGTTTTCCATATGCACAATAAAATTATTGTGTATTAGGTTATAAATTCTGAAGATTATTACTTATGGACGATTTAAATAAAATTGTATTGTTCAACGAATTTGTCAATCTTAGAGGTGTCATCTCCTGAATAAAGTCTCATAAAAAATGAAATATGTTTCTGTGGGAATTCACCTTCCCTCTAGTAAGTTTATCTGGCTTAAGCAAGGAGATTTCATTGCAGATAGGAAGATAATCCCTACAAGAAACCATTACAAGGTCATTAGCACAACCCAAAGTTTTATACCTACATCCTTTCTCCTGTCTAGACTCATCCGATAAATTTTGGATGTATTTTTTGATCTCCTCTGATGAATTTAAATATATTTAAATAAGCCTGAATTTCAGAATTATAAGATATTTTGGATTTCTTCAATTAATACCTCATTTTTAATTATCATATTTCGTAATTATTTTTTATAGAGAAGAATAATTTGCGTAAAACCAGATAAATAAAAGATATTAGTGTTACTTTAACTTAAATTTTATTTCAAAAATAATCAACATATTACAAACAACTTTTTCTGTTATAAAAGTGTAACATACGTATTTATATATACAAATTTTACATTTACACTGATAGGAATCTAACCTTATCAGTCTGCAAAAATAAAAAACTCCTTTTGATTGGCGATGAATTGAAAACTTAATCAAACTTTCTCGTAAACTTTTACTTTACAAAAAAAAAACAGTATTTTTCACTAAAAATAAAAAAGCGATGGTTTTATTGATACCACAGCCTCGGTTGAAACATTTGTTCACAAGACATATGGTGCATATATAGAGGGTACATTTTCTCGACTTTGTCAAAAGCCTCTCCAATAGTAGGCTTTTGACAGAGGCAAGAATAATTAATTCCTATATTAAAAAGATTGCAAAGTTTGATAATTACATTTTCACATTTTTTATTTTAGTCTAATGTTTTTCATCCTTCTATTATTGCATTTACGATCGACATCCTATTTAGCTATTCTAAGCCTCTCTGATCTCACTGATCCAACAATCGGTTGGTAAGCCTTTGAGATGATGCCCAAAATTTGAAAGCGATAAAAGCTCTCCAGCAGAGTTTCACTGATCAAGAACAAGTCATTAAATTAAATGAATATGGTATTGGTACGGCTTCTTTGAATTCACATTGCGCAACGTAAAAAAACACGTAACAAATCCGCATCTGAGCTGTTGAAAAAGGTAGTACGAGACAGTTTAGGCTTTTAAAATTTATTAGAAACTAAAGTAAATGATATGAACAGTACATTCAAATTGATATTACCATCGATAAATGTTGTAAAATGTGACATGGAAGGAATAAAAACCAAGATATTAGTAATTAAAAAGTGCTGCTTTTTTTTGTCACGGCTTTGCAAAAACAGATAAACCTCATGTTGCATTTCTACTATTTATATAGCAATGAAAACTTGAACAAAACTGTAAGTTATCAAACAGCTATTTGTGAAAAATCTGATTTTGGAGGCAAGGAAATCCTGCTAGTAAAACTCCTCATTTTTTAATTGTAAATCAGATATATAGGAATATGTAATCCTCAGACAAGATTGTATTAATTTTTTTGTTGCCTGGGGTCTGGAAATCGGATAAAGAGGAACGTTGATAGTGGTAACTACTAGCAACGCCGTAAAACACTTCATAGGTCACCAGTCATTCTTTAACACTAAACATAAGATTCACTGATCAAAAGACCGCTTCTACACTTTTGTACTGAAAATGAGCATAGTATTGCACATTTGACTCCATGATTTGTTTTTATTATGTGGAGTTTATATCCTATTTGTACTTGATCAACAAGTGTACATATTGTTGCCGACTATAACCGGTCATTTGACCAGCTATGGTATAAATAGGTATGAATCAAGTGTTGGTATATTTAGTGCTACAAACAACCTACAGATTGCAATATCAATTTAATAAAAATTAACGTAGATGCCTCTGAAAAACATCAATGCAATTAAATGCAATTTTTCGTTTTATTCACCATTTTTTTTACACTTAAAAATAGCATCACAAAAATAAAAATCGTTAGCAGAATACGTATGAGTACGGCGATCGCGGAGGAAAAAACACTTGACTTAGAGTTACAAAAAAGTGGGATTGGATCAACTATAAACCGAAGATTGTAGCGAGGTATGAATGTTATATAATTTACGATACAACTGTGATGTTATTAGCCGATTAGCCAATATGCAAAATATCATCACGATTCTGCAATGGAACTGCATCCTTTATAAGGTTGTCTTGTACAAAACAAGCAGTGTATTTTGAGATATAATAAATTTCAAGTATTTTGACTCTATTATTTAGAACAGACCAAACAGAAAATGAAATCTTTTCACATAAAAGCTTCAAACTCCCATGCGAAAGATATGAGGTTTCCGGCGTGATCATTCTTACCTGTGCCCCTTAAGGTGGCCATACACGCTAAAATGTCCAATTTGTAAACTTCAAACAAACAGCGTGTATGGCCAACTTAAGCTCGAGTAAGAGTGACAACAGATACGCTATTTCCTAGCGAAAAAACCTCTATCGGTTATGTCAGCATTCCCACTTCCGTCTACTCGCTATTATGACTTTTTCCAAGCACCGTTACTACCCTGTGGTTTGCCGACATCGAGACTAGGAAACTGACTATCAAGTGTATGATAACTGTAGTGTTCTGTCAGCTCCTTGCGGTAGATCACCTGTTTGCAATTTTCACAGATAACTAGAAGTTTTTTCCCCTTGCCGTCATACACTCTGAACAACTCCTGTTGCTTGTCTATGTCTGGAAGGAGAACTAACAGCTCTGGAAAGATTTCTTCAAAATTGCTGCCCAACACTTGCTTGCAATGCGCGTAGTAATTGTCTGTGGGGAAGCCCCCGTTGCGGAACAGGTCCGAATACGTTTTGAATTCCTGTGGAAACAATGTTGTCAAGTAAGCTAAGATGACGCTAGAGTTCAAGATCCCAGGGTTGGCAGACATTACTTATTTTCTGAAAGAGGTGTTTATACGTACTTTCAACGACTAGTGATAGAGTCTGAGTAACAATGAGACTAACTATTCTGATATAGTTGTCGCCACCGTTCTTGTCGGGTCAAAGTAAGGTTGGCAGAATTCCTTTATGTATCTCCATCTCCCTCATACATAGAGATGCAACCTGCCCAAAATCAACTTTATTTGATATAAGTTTTCCGAGACATACTGTTTATAAATAAAACGCAGCACGACAAAATTTAAATTAGATCCACAAAGACCAAACATAGGAGGTTAAACTCATAGATGAGGGGTGAAGCCAAAAGTGTCGACAATGAAGTCGGGGCTCTCTCGTAGGTACACTGCGCAGGAAAAGAATATAAGGTACTGCGCATGTGACATCTCTCTCATATCTAAATATATCTATACCTGTCATCTTGAACATAAACAAACCCCACTTTTGACAATTCAGACAAGTTAATATTAATAAACCAACAAAGCGTGTCAAAACGCGAGTAAAATGAGAAACCTTGGAAATCAGGATATTGCCATGTACGTGATAATTTTTCCCATCATTTCTGAACGGCACTCTTGGCAACTGAAGTTACTCTTCATCATTTTCAATGACAAGAACTTGTAGAGGATCAACAACTGAGCACCAGTACGTGGTTATGGAAACTGAATTAATAGGTCAGATAATAGGATTAACTGTTTTTCCTCCATATGTACTAGATATACATAATACCAACCTTTTCACAAGAGTGGCAAATATAACTAAGAATTTGGAAATAGAAAATTTTATTGTAATATCGTCACAAAACAAACCGATCCAAACCAGTCTATGTCTCTGTCCTCATAGCAATACATGTGTTCTCTTAGGCAGTTTAACCTCCAATATTTAGTCTTCGTGATTAGAGGCTGTCAGAAACTTTTTTCTAAGCCGCCACACCATCAAGTTAGAGAGAGGTCTCTTTTAAAACATCTGGCAGAGATTATGTCAGGCCCCAAGTGTCTGGCAGTGTTAAATATTAGGTTTATATTATAATAATGTTTCACAATCCCTCTTACCTGTCGCCTGTAAATAGGCCCTCTACCCAACTTAGCAGGTAGGGACGCCAGGAAAATACATATAAACGCCATTCAATGCCCCAAGGTTTGCCTTTCAGGAAATAATAATGTCTGACCCCTCTGGGATCTTTATATCAATTTGAAATGAACATGTTGTGGCAAATAACCTGAAAATAAGCCTTGTTTTTTTTTTCATTTCGACGCAATATGCACGTAAATAAACTGTTTCTCTCTAAAAAATATATTTTCAGAGTTTTCATTTTTTTTCTATGAACCAGAATTTCAAACGTAACATTTTGCGCCAAAGCTGTAACTTAAGAGCTTTGTCCATCAAGAATACCGCACACGTAAAAGTCAACGATAACCTATAATCCTTTGACTTCTTATGACATAAATAGTAATGTTTTCATATGCATTATTTGTGACTGCCAAAGCTTTCTGCTAGAGTACGACGAAATAAGTCTTTTCACGTCATGCCCTCAGAATGAGACCCTAACTCTTCTACGCAGGTTAGGCTTCTGTCAAATGTTAGGAAAATAACATTTATTCTCTGACATAAAATATAATTGCCACGCCCTCGAAATCTGTAGGAGATTTAAAAGTACGAATTAATAAATACCGTTTTCAAACACAAGAGCACAAAAACAAGAATAAGCTGCATAATCCTGGAAAAAATGGATATAAACAAGCAATTCCGACTGAAAAGGGTGCTAAAACCTCATGTTTATTCGGCCAATGAAACCACATATACCTGAAAGTTTTCTTTAATGTACTATTGACCTTCTTCAGTACATGACACTTTTGACAATATTTTATTTATCTGGAAAACAGATACAAATAATATATTGTCAAAAGTGTCATGTACTCGTACTAAAGATCAGAGATCACCATTGTGACCGAAACTAAAGATTGAATACATTAAAGAAGAATTTCAAATATATCTGGTTCCAATGGTCAGACAAACATGGTGGACTACTGACATGAAAACTACAGGATAAGTTTCAGATGTTACAGCGCAATTCCCTTACCTTGATTGTATCACTATTCAAAATACTCATAACTTTCTTGATCAAATTCTGGTTGCGAGCATGAAAGTTAACTGGTGGATGATATTTTATGCTGGGCGTTATGGAGTAACTTTGGCCGCTACTTGACGTGAATGTCAAATCATTGGCCACTCCTCCTAAGCTGGGAAAAGAGGCGGGACTTAAACCTGGAGGGGGTTTGATGGTAAAGCCAGGAGGAGGCTTTGTTGACTCCTGAAAGGAAATTGTATATGAACATGCTTTATTGTCTAAAGAACACATTCTTAATGACAAAGCTAACTTTAAACTATATCAAAATTACATGAGTAAATTAATTGTATAACTCACGCAATGTACAATATGGTTTACATATTGGACAGCTTATAAGTTCACGACACACTATCTTCAAATTTTTTACTGTTCTGATAGTATCATGGAAGCGCATGTACATTTTCAGAACATTATAAATTATCTATCTTTTACTTAGGTACTACTAATTTAAAAATTTCTTTGCGTCCAATACGGTAACTTATAATGAATAATTCAAATTTAGATTAAGAGTTGCTGTTTCTAAAATGAACAATAATACGACAAACTTTATTTTAACTTTAAAGGCGTGCGTATAGCTGTAGGATTAGTCTTAGCTATATGTCTAATAGTTCGTTTGTGCATAACAAGCACTTTTACAAACAATTTTGAAACAGACACAAAAAAGGGAATCTCAATATACTTACAAATAAGGCAAAGCAAAATCTTAAGGCTGTGCTTTTCCCTACGTTGTAACTACATGTTCTTATGATAAGGGAAATATTTGCTAGTTGAATGAAACTTGCCCATTCTTGGTTATGGAAGACACCCAATTGATTACTATGTAAAAAATTACAATCTAGCAGTTGCGACTGCAACATTCGTCCTACTCGGCTCAAATAGGCCACTCGACGTGCACCAGCTACAAGAGAATGGCGCAATGGTCGTTTAGCAGTTATTTGCCTAAATTGCTGCACCCCTCGTTTCGCTAGCATGTTTTGTGAGTTGCAGGCTCGTAGGATAGTATATGGCGTATACTTTTGGAACAGGAAATGGCGTAGGAAATTGACAGAGTATAAAAATCGCATTTTACTGCTTGCATGTGCAACGACAGGCATGTGTACAGATTCAGTGCTAGTTGGTTATTGATGCTGAGGAGCGAGAAGGATGTGCTGGCCATGAGCCGGAAGGGGTTCATAGTCTTCAAATTGGATTGGATGCCAATTTAAAAGTAGGCAACGCATACAGCCAGTTCAAGCTTCTGATAGCTATACTACAACTATTTAAAACTGTAATGACTCATACGCGTGATCAACACGTGATCGGAGCTCTATCCCGGCTTCCTTCCGGTACAGCCGTATAGCGTACGACATATGTCGTTTCTGTGGCTTTGCGGTGGTCAACAGCATAGACAGAGATGGAAATAATGGCTGATTGTTCTCCGCCGGTAGAACCAATGAAATCAAAGACGCGCCTCGACCGGCAGACTCATAGGCGTCGGCAACACATTGGAACGTGTTTCGTTGAGCGATCGCATATTGTGTGTTTTTATAAGAATTGTTGTGTGATTGTTATTGTTGTGGTTTCTGTGGTTACTGTTTTGGTTATACTTAACCATGGAGAGTACAAATGGCACGAGTGGAAGTACTGAAAGCCAGGGAACAAGTAGACGGCTTCGTAAAGCACTGAAGAGGGACGCGAAAGAAATCGTGCTCAACGTGTTCAATTATCTGAACAGAACTATGTCGCAGGGAGATGCACTCGCGCGTTGTGAAAGTATGACAGGCGTTCCAGAGTGGACCATTCGCAGGGTGGTGCATGAAAAGAAGAAAACTGGAGCTACTACTGATCCAAAGTTTAATTTGAAGGGACGAAAGGCCGTTAAATTGGACGACGATAGCAAAATGGCGTTAAGGCGAACCGTACATTCATTCTTCTTTAGGAATGAGATACCAACCCTCAAGGCTGTACATGCAGCGATCAAGGAAAATGAAATTATACCCCAAATGAGCGTCGAGGTAATGAGGAAATCCCTGCACGAAATTAATTTTCATTACGAAACGCGTAATCGGAAGTCAGTATTGATAGAGAGACCTGAAATAGTCGCCTGGCGTCGAAAATACCTACGCGAAATGATTGAATATAGGCGACAAAGCAGAAAAATCTATTATTTGGACGAGACATGGGTAAATGCAGGTCACACAGTTAAAAAAACCTGGATAGACAAAAACGTAGTGAGTAACCGACAAGCAAGCATTGAAGGTTTGTCATTCATTCATTCAACACAACCCTCAAATTACCAGACGTTAAGGTTTTACTTGAGACTTCCATACAGCTAGTAACGCCCGAAGCTTGGCAGAATGCTATCCGTCATGTTGTGAAGGAAGAAACAAAAATGTGGCAGCTTGACCACCACATCGACACCATCATAGAGCCAGTTATAGTCAATTTCAACGAGGAAAGCGATAGCGACAGTTTATTACTGTCAGATGTAAGTGGAAGCGACGATGAATAAAGGTAATTCCCAAATTTTTGACTTACAATATGTTTCAAACCACTCTTTATTAAGCATGTGACAAATCTAGTTCACCCATGTTAAACATTCATACCCCGCCTATGAACAGCCGACTACTGGAAGTTAAGTGATGTTCACGTGAACATCGATGAGTCATTACAGTTTTAGATAGTTATAGTATAGAACGTAGCACGGTTATGAAAAAGTCGTAATCCGACATCAAACATCCCGAATAAGGAATCACAATCTGTTAGTAAGAATCCCAGTTACAAAATGAGGGCACCGACCAACAAAATAGTTGCTTTGGAAGTGCACATTTTCATACAAACATGTATATTTACCTCTGACCTATTAGAAACAACGGACGATTCACCAGTATTACGCAGGTTCCCGATTTTGATTTCAGAACGCTTTTTTATCATTCCATTCTTGATGATATCTTCATTGTTGTTCGACTCATTTGCAGAATTTTGTTCCCCTTTCTTTTTCTCAGTGTCCAAAGGTTTATCTTTGCTTTTTTTCTTCTTCTTGCCTAAACACGGGAGAAACGTAAAAAATTACATAAAAAGGTTCTTAGAGCCGATATATTCGGATAATGGAGTCTGATAGATTCGATTTTTCAGCAAAATGTTCGGGTATGGATACCTTTACTAAAAGGTATGTGAAGATTGACAATAATCTGTTTTGAGGCTAGACATGAGTCGTATTAGTATCCGGGGCCGGCTAAAAAAAGGCAGATTCTAGGAATGTGATAACAAAACACGTGTCGTTTTCTATATTCTAACCTTTATTTTCGGTGTTATCCTGCTTATTTTCAACTGGCGGTTTGGGCTTCAAACTAGCGGCCCTAGCCTCAGCCTCTCTGTTTCTTGCCATTGCACTGTTCATACTGTTCAAATTCACCCAATTATTCCCTGAAGATGTGTTGGTGTTGCCCTTTTTCGTTTTTTGTAAGCTAGGGAATTGTTGGAGGTCACCGGGTGGTAGCGTAGGCGTAGGAGTCACCTGAAAAAAAAGAGAAATATACAGGGTGCTTCATAATTTAAGACCAGATTCAGCGCGTAAAAAGTTTTGAAGGAATCCAGGTAAGACATGATTTGAATACGGAGAATTTAGATTTTTTACCTATTAATGTGACCTTTGATAATATATTTGAGTGTACTTAAACTCATTACAATCTGTTTTTGAGAAATGCTAGATGACGTTCTAAAAACGTTTACTACTTTAACGTTCTGAATCTGTCTTCACTTTTCCTGACAACATTCTGTGTCGGCTGTGTTAGAAGTTAAACATATAAAACGAATGAGTTTATTACCTTAGGCGCTTTCGATTCCTGCTTTTTGTGCTTGACCTGAACCCACTGCGGCTGTTCGGCACCGCCTTGTTGGGCTGACCCTAAAGCAGGAAACGCCTCTGTGGGGCGGGACGCGCTGCTATTGGACGAGGCACTTGTGGTGATGTGAGTAGTGATGCCACCATTAGGACGATGGTTAACGTGAATAGAAACCTTCGGGCTGGTATGCGAGTCTTGAGAACTATAAGAAAAATTAATTTATCGTTTAGATAATCGGAATGATGGAAAAATAGTCACGGAAAATGTGCCAATAAAACGCCACAAAGTCATAAAGTACAGAAACATAGTTTAATTATTCAAAAATCAGCATCATAATTAATGCTTTTAGACACTCTATCACAGGTGATCCATAACAGCTGTGTAGGTCCATTCATGCGGGATTTTTTTCATATTATCATATTTTCAGAGTTATGCATACAAATCGTGCAAAATTCAATCAAATAATTTCCAAGTTAAAACTTACTTAACACTTAACCTAACAGTGCTACTGCCAGTATTGTTTGAGCTGGTTCCGCTCAAAACGGGAAAGTCATTATTTCGCCTAGGTTGGCCTTGTTGTTGACCCCTTACAGTTCTAGTTATGGTAACTTCGGGTGCTCTATTAGACCTTGTACTCGCAGAGTTGGTCGTTATAGTAAGGGCTGATGGTCCTCTTGAACCACCTGAACAAAAATATATTCAATATTTTTCCGTCGAGACTAGCATAAATCCGTTAAAATGGCAACACTGGGTAGGTACTGCCTGTTCTGGTGTGTGTTTTGGTGAAAGAACATATGATTAAGTACACTAGGTAAAACGGAGGTCGGCTCCCTTATTACATAACTGAATTGTACGTCGCAACTCATGTCAAAATCATATTAGCTATCTGTGAGTTGCACTAGTTCTGTGTTGTTTATTTTGAGATTGCGACACCGGTCTAGACCCTTTGCTAACTATATTGTACTTTATACGACTCATATGCATACACCTCTCGCACATTGGAATCAATGATCAATAGCACTGAACATGTCCGTTCTTGTGCAGAAAAGCAGCTAAATACGATGTCCATACTCGGTCCTCCATCACATCTTGTCCAAAAAGTATACTCCATGTGGAATAACTCACAAAAGATGATACTGGAATGCGGGTTACAGCAGGTAAGGCACATAACAACAGAACGGCCATTGCTTTATTTCCTCATAGCTGGGCCAATTCGTTGATATAAAAAGCATAGTACCTAGTGCAAATTTAACATTGAAACCGTCAAATGTCGATTTTTGACGTAATAAGAATACAACTATCGACAGTAGGTGGGTAGTAAAGTTTCAGACAGTGTTGTCGCTTGCTGATACGACGTGGATAGTACCTAACCAGAGTTGCCATTTATGACCTTTGTAATGTTTGAGCTCTGTGATAGCATAAATACATACCTAAAGAGGGGAAATCCTCTTGCCTCAAATTGGAGTTGTTCCTGGATGCAAAATTGACGGAAGCGGGTCGAAAAGTGACACTTCCTGACGCCGATCCTAACGCCGGGAAGTCCTGGGGGGTGAGGGGGTTCACGAAGAACCTGCCGGAACCAACCTCCCCCCCGCCACCTGGGCCACCGCCCGGCTCATCATAAGGATCATTGTCAATGCTGAAAACATAGAGTCTAGTAGATTGACTCAGTTCGTCCGACGCATTCAACTAAATGCAACAGTTATAAATGACATATCGTCGGTGATGCTGCAATACCGCGTAACAGACAGTAATTTATGAATATTTTATATATAATTGCATATTTGAACGACTGAATTGCCGTTTTACCGTGTGTCGATTAGCGTTTTGATCGACGCGCCACCTGACCTCATGGGATAAAGCTTTTGTAACTGGGACCTTGAATAGTGAACAGATACTTTCGCAAAATTAGGCAACCAGAGTTGCACCATCATATATTGCAGCTTGCGAAGCTTCCAGCGATCCAGAAGCGTTGGTTGCCAGAGCGCGAATGTTCTGGATTACGACTACATGATTATAAACTGTCTTAAATTAGTACAGTCTGCGAAAACTAAAAGTTCGGCAACTTCAAAATAAAGGAATATCAGAATACATTTCGGGGTTTCAACTTTAATTTAAAAAAATTACAATTTACAACCCAGCTTTTAAGCTTTGAATATACCCATTTTTAGCGCTTTTCAGACATTAAATCGCTTATGACTCAAAAATGTTCAGCTTCGAAGTAAAGTTAATGGAAGCCTTTTTTGTTCACAATGATCCAAAAACATCGGATAAAAATTGTCCCGACAAAAACTTGTAATTTATTTAAAAAAGGTGTTTAAACAAATTTGATCTGGGTTACCGTGCGCGTATATTTAATGCCGGAAAATTGGGTTAAAAATTATAATCTTTGAGATCGCCAAGTATATAAATTAACGATAAAATCTTGCTCTACAAGATCTTGAGGAGTATTTTGAAAATAGTTTTTTTAGCACTTTCAAACTTGTGTTTTCAGGCCAAAATTGGCGGGCTTATCGTTTTCGCAGACTGTACAAGTGTAGAAGTAATAAATTAGACACTGATGTTATCATTACATACTTTGTTCGTACAGTGGTCGGTGATCTGTTGACAAATGTGTCTGGGATCCGGCCGTGTGAATTCCGTCTAAACAACATAGCAGAATGAACGGAATTTGTGTGGCAGGATCTTGGACACGATCACTGACAGGTTGGCGACAGCTGTACGAACAGGGCTACAGTATCGTTGTCAAGAGCCTATGCGCATGAAATTATAATTTTGATTTTTTTTGTAGTTACGTGATTTGAGCTACTGTTGGTTACTCGGAAATGCAGTATCACCAACGATAAGAATCATAGTAGTTTCGCATACTTTAAAAAGTCTGACTCTTACAAATTCTTCTTGACCACGCTCAGAAATCATCAGAAACTCGAATAATGAACTTTGGGAAGGTTCTGGAAATCTCTCCCATGACTCGGCCTCATGTTTTAAAATGAGATTAAAAACTTGTTTCGTCATTGGCATGGTAGTTACGTTATTTCAAAATTACATCAATTTCCGAGCAGCGCTTTCCGTGTTTACTCCGACAACGTAGCATTTCCTCGTGAAAGAGGATCGATACAAATTGTTGGTCGAGTCAGACGATCGGAAGTGGCAGCAAAGTAAAGTTTTATCAATGATTAATCGTTTATTAGATACATAAATCAGAAAAAGTGTACCTATTTTACTTTTCATTGAAAACGTTGCAAATCAGTTCATACCATGATCATCATTTCTTTAGATCATAACGAATAATATAATTAAAATAACAAATGCTGAAAAAATGGGATTCACAGATAATCAAAGTAATGGCTTCAAGGATATTGATGAGACAACAACTGTGCCCCCCTGTAAAAGCTGAAATCATACTTCAACCAACTGTACAAGAAGAGAGATTCTCTTTCTCAAAAGGTAAAGCTGAGATTTGGATAATTGTAAAAACACGTAAACTTTTATACAAAACTATCACACTTACCGCCTATTATCATATCTTCTATTCCTATTATTGTCAGTTCTTGGTCTAGGGGCTAAAGTAAATTCTAATTCTAAGGTCCTTGCTTGCTTTGTAGCAGACTTACTCATATGTCTACTGTGTTCTGTAGCAACGTGAGCTATGAAATTAGTAACATTAAACATTATCGTCCGTATATTTAAGAGAAAATTAAACTAAACATGTTTACACCGTGATGCGCTAGCCACACCAGGTGAAGTAAACTAGTGCTTAGCATAGTAACCACACTTAAGCTAGGTTTACACGGGGCAAAAGTAGAGAACATTGCACGCCTTCGGTTTCTCTGTCGTGACTCTTGCTTTAGTGGAGGATATAAACCAGGCCGGGGTCGTGGTCGCTTCGCACGATCAAGATTTAGTTTATTCCTCGAAGTCAACCATAGATTAGCTTCTGGTGAGAGTCACGCACTTGAGTTCAGATTTTAGTGGTATGTTGGCGAAAAGGTTGACAGTCACGTGGACAGATAAAAAAATAGAAAAAGGCTTGTTGGGTCAGGATACTCGCACAATGAATTTTAGAGGTACATATATGATGTAGAGAAGCCATCTCTTGACAAAGAGCAGTGTAAACACAGAAAATCACGGATGTAGCTAGCTCAGCCTGATGTAAACATGCCCCTTGATTGTAGTTAATAATACCTGCAGGCAGTGTTGCCGAACTGAAAAAGACAAAATCGGCAGACAATGTCGTTGAAATTCGGTAGATTCAGAGACAAAATCGGGAGGATGAAAAACAGGACCATCACAAGATCAGTGATGGATCAAAGGACGCAGCGCTCCCTGTGAAGAAACGTATATTTTTATATTGCGCGAACATACACAACACAGGTTTTTCTGAGCTCATCTGTTCCTGAAAAAATCTCAAGTTCTCTATTACAACTTGTACAATGATCATACTGGTCGCTCTATGAACTCGTCTGCAACCATCAATGAAACTCCCTTTGACATTCTTGTTTATAAGATTCAGAATATGTTTTGTTTTAATTTAACATCCAGTTAAATACAGATGAGCTTTGGTTTCCTTGTTACTGGCTGTAAATGTTGTACACAAAAACCAATATACGATAAGCGGAATAAGGGATGTGCGTACGTAATTGTAGGTAACCCAAATCTATGTCCCTCGTGTGCACGACTGCCCAAGCGTACGCTTATGTATGACTCGCATGGGGCATAAAACTGCATAAACTACAATAGAATTCATTTTTTGGCTTTAATTTTTCTATCAGCTGTTTCTCGGTATTTGGAAATACCTGAATTTGTTTAAAAAATCGTGGAAAATGAGGACGTGTTCGGTATATCGGTAATTTAGGTCTCATTTCGGTAGAAACACCGAAAAATCGGTAGGTTCGGCAACACTGCTTGAAGGACCTATTGCACCTCAAATATTACCTTTTAAATCTATATCCGACCTAAAAACAGCAGTCAAAGGCATATTCCTGCAATCCCCCTCCTCACATAGAAAATGCTCCTCTTTGAAATGCTTCAAAAGATCGTCCATGCAGACGTAGTACTGATGTTTGCCGTCCGCATCGCACAAATGGCAAAACAAATGAGTGCGCCGAAGATGGCGAAACAGCTCGTCGTTGTCCATATAGCGGGTGTCGCAAAACTCGCACAGAGGGTGCCCTCTATTAAAAAGAATATATCAAAACTAATGGTAGATTAATATATCTTTGAGAGAGCAATCGACTTTTCTTATCGGGCTGCAAACTCACCTCGATTTCAAGTCAACGGTCCGCGTCAGCATCTATTAACAGTGCTGTTGATCTAAGTCACAGGACATGATCTAAAAGTCGTGCTATAAGAAAAGTTGCAAGTTTGCTTTTTCATGATGAGCGATACAAATTGCGTGCATAAAATGGGCACTTAAAAGTAACGTACATCGCACATACACATATTTATTATGTGTTGCAAACCCATGAATTAACGCATTCCTACGTCCTAAAGGGGATCTGGAAGATACTAGTGCTATCTATGCTATTGTTTCATAGATCGCGCTAAAATCTTTAATCCTTTTTTGCCTCTCTAATGTCTATTTTAATTGGTCATCTTCAGATGGAATACGTTAATCAATGCCTGAGGATATTCAATTAGAATAGGCATTAGACAGGCCCAAAGGAACCGCATATCCTAGCGCCATCTATGACACAGTAGCAGAACCAAATACTGTAATTCCTTCCAAAGATTTGTAAATTATTATTTCTGATCTTCTAATGTCTCATAGCTGACACTATAATGTTTCACTTTAAATTCGACCCCATGATGATGCAGAATTTTTTGAAAGCAACATTCTGATTCAAAATTCTAAAAAGTACCAAATGTTCCTCAATATTAGTCATACATGACGAAAACGGAAATTTTGGACTACAATGTTGTATAAATAGTTATCCATATTAAGAGAAGGATTTCAAACATCTTTGGATATGTGTGAGCTGAACAACAAAGATTCATCCCCTGGGTAACTTGAAACCATGAATTCAGAATCCAATACAGATTTATAACTGGGAGCAACATTGGTCCTATGATACTACAGAAGATTATGATCAAGTATTAATAGCCAGCATCCCATATTACCCAGACATACCCAGAAAAAGAAAATTTTGCCCGACAAAGCCATATACTTTTCAATCAATCTTATTTGTATGAGTTTTGTAGAACATTGTGTTCGCTGGATAAATTGTGTGCATACGTTCCAAATATGACATCAATTTGTAGTTTTGTTCAGCTAAAACACCCGGACTTGAGAGACAATGTTTTTCTGACATTTCTATTTCTCACCTGTGTGATGTGTTGTCAGGATCACCCTTTCTCCTATGATGTCCAAGCTCCTGACGAGTATAGCAACGCCTTTCAAAAGTGAAAATCTTCAGGTTTTCCACACATATGTCACAATAGAACAGTTCATGCTCCCTAAGATTAAAATTGTTACAATATCCAACTAAAAAATGATAATTATATTTTATCTACCTCCTCATGTGATCTTTGAGTTGTTGATAAGTCTTAAATGGCCATTTTCGGTCATCATACTTGTCACAGATGTGACAACGATGCTCCAACAGTTTATAGTATGCCCGTTGGGCCTCAGAAGTGCGAAAATACAGGCCAAACTTGCGATCTTGTAAGCTGGACTTCTCCAAGCGTGGAAATAGAGAAGCAAACTGCTCCACTTTCTTAGTGAAGATCACCTATTTAGTACAGTGAAAAATGTTTTATCAATTTGTTCCTATAAGGTGACAAAATTGTTAAAAGGTTAGTGTGTGTAAGAATATATTTTATTTATAATTAAAGCAGTTATTTCAAAAACCTCATAAGTCACACAATGTGAATTTTTCAGGAATTGATGAATGTGTCACTCACAAATAATGTAGCTCAGGGAGTGGTGGAGATATGATGCTTTTCAAATCCTAAATAGTCAACATAGTGTGACAAAAATTATGCTTTCAATTGGATGGATGAACATAACATTTTTTTTTTATTTTTATGATATTTTCACAATTTCCGAGTAGCAGACCCCAAAGAATAAATATATTGAAGGCATTGCCATGTTACCACCAAAAGACTGAAAACTAACAGTAATAGTTTTGTGCATTTTTCAGTCTTTTTGATAACATGAAGAAAAACATTTGGTAAATAAACATGGTTCTCATTAGGAAAAGCCAAAGACTTATTTTCTGGTTTTTACCAGGGAAATAAACATATATTTCCTTGTATTATGACACATTGCAAAATGAACATTTATGTGCATGTAAAAATAAGCTTAAATGATGGAGGCTACCATCTATCAGCTTGAAGAAGTCATGTACACAGTTTGTAACACCATACTGATATATCTAATGGCAAAGCATGAAACAAAGATATAGTGGCAGGTCTGCCCCTTAAATATGCCACCAATGGAGTTTCAAAGGTCTTTTTTGGGCTTAATATGGTAGTGTCCAAAAGGAATGAATGTATATTATAACCAGAATACACATCTATGTTTAAGAAAGCACCTTCAGCAATTAAATTAAATTCAGAAAAAGTATAACTTAAATGGTTTTTCAAATGACCAGTTTGGTTGTCAATTACAAGAAGCAATTAGCAGTCAGCCAGAAGTGCTGTTTGCTAACCTAAACAAAAAAACAAGATTCCTTTATGCGATACTTTATGATAGATGTAAAAAATGGTGCTACTTCGAATTTCAGTGCTACTGAAGGTTATGAAATTTGATGACCACTACTGTTCTGAAAAAAATTGAATCAGCAGTTTTGATAAAGGATGAATTTCTCAAGTAATTCTTATCTTTCATCAGTTTCAAGGTCTTTGATTGTAGATGGATTGACAGACCTACCATAAGGTATAGCAAATCTGTGCAATAGCAAAAAAATTGCAAGTAAGCAAAAACACAATTTGAGCAGGTGTTTTCTATGATTCTATAAATATTATATAAGGAATCTTTCTAAAAATAGCCTCACTATCCTGATAAGGCACCATATTTTTCATGGGAGTCCAGAAACTGTAACAGCCTTCTGTATGGGGACTGCACATTACCTTGGGCATATCCGACCTGCAAATGGGGCACTCATTCTGGCGGCAGAGCACCCTCATTCTCGTGGAGCACTCAAAACACACAGGGTGATCACAAGGCCCGATCGAGTAGATGTCCACATTTTTGAAGCAGACTACGCACAAGTTCTCGTTGTCACTGGAATTTGCTTCCTCTCGGCTTGCCATACTCGTTGATAGAGTTGCTTCGATAGTTTGATTTAGAAAAGTTCGGGAAACACAACCTATATTATTGGAAAATATGAACAAAAGTGACAGATGGACAATTTTCCAACAGTCCTCAAAAGATAGTTCAATTTGAGGTGGGTAGATGGCGCACTGTAACATTCCACGTGGAGAATAGCTGGAATCATTTTAATTTTGCATAATATATCATTATAAATCAAGCCATTGATCACCCAGTGACACGCAAAAAGCTAATTTAATCTCACTTTGGAGTTGTATTGAAAAATTTATAATAGATTTATATTAATCAAATATATATAAAAGTAGAAGGCAGGCAACCAGTGCGATACTGCCTTAGGACTGGTTGTCTGAATCCTAGAAGTTGACATAAAGTAACATAAAATCCGACGTTGCCAGTAAGTATGATTATGGCGCATAATCAGGTATAAAATTTTTCAATACGCTATTTGCGTCATATAGGGTAGTGCAAACTTTTCTGCGTAATATCTTTGTATATAGAATCTGCATCGGCGCACCAGGAGGGCCGTAGCCGCCCCTAAGAATCTGACTGGACCTTCAAATTTGCATGTCTAGCATGATTTTGTGCACAATTTACTATCATTTCAGGATTTGCGGCTTCTGGGGAAATTTTCTACTCCACGCTCTTTAAAAAGCTTGGGATCAGCTATAAAGTTAATATCGATAGTCGTTCCAATGAGAAAAAACCTGTGGGTGACCAAGAGGCTCTGGCTTTATCGTGGCCGCTCAATACTCCGGTACCGAAAAAGAAAGAGAGTAGCAAAATACATCGCACACTGCTGTCAGCCTGGCATTTCTCTGAATACCTGCAAATACCTCTCAAAAATCAAGTTTAAGTAACAATGCAGTCTATGTTATTGCGACTACATGGCTACCGTCTAAAAACGGCCGATGACGAATCAGAACACTACCTGTGATACTATACTATAGGCTTCTGCTATAAAAGTTTAATTTTGCCAAGGTAGAAAATGGAAGTGCTTCATTCCCATGTTTAGACTACCACTATCACTCTGTATAAAATATCTAGGGAAATACTTAATGACAATTTGGCAGCGTCGCTTTTGGATTGTCATCTGCGACCTGTCTCTCTTTTCCTTATCCAATTTCCAGTTCTTGGGAGGGCCGAGTAGAGAGTGAAGGTGTTTTGCTTTGTGTTCCTAAAATAAACAATTCAAATAGACCAAAAAGTGAACTCGAAACCAAAGACTTCAAAAAAACATTACCAGTGTGATAGACCTTTCGCGTCCGCAGTCCTAATATGTGACCTCCAATGTGCGTTTAACCGTCGTCTGTATTTTGATACCCACTGGAAAGCCAAAACGGTAAGTCGACCTTATTCTACTGCCCACGGCTACAAAACCTAAAAACAACTGTAGTTTCATTCAGGAGAAACCCCCGGGAGAAAGGATTTTGCACCCAATTCTTGAATTGGTGACAAAGAAGTTGCCCAATGATCAGCTTACGGGTCATTTTAATTAAGAATTAATAGATCCTCAAAAGGGTTTTATTGATGAATTGACTTGAGTACCTAATTAGCATTTAAGCTATGTTAGAGCTTTCACGCACTAGGCCAATTAATTGAGTTCGTGGAAATTGGCTGGACGAGAAGGCGTACGTTGATATTGATTTTCTTTGTAATGTAAACAAAAAAATTGCACCTATGTCTATTGTTATTTCAATCTGCAACTATGTTCAATATTCGTTCTGAAGAATATTTCACACAACACAGACTCAACATATTTCATATTTTGACAAAATCCAAAATGTATTTGGGCTTCAAAACCAGTTACCAAATGCTAGACCTAGATGACTGTACTTTCTGAAAACAGGGATAGTATTAAAATGATGGAACTAAGAAACCAAGTCATCTTTCGAGCTGTACTTCTCCATACTATAAAAAATAAATTTAAATTGCTGTTAATATAAAAACAGAACGCCTTTCACTGACACTGAATACGCACCATTCACAACCTCCCAAATCTGAATGTTCATCATCTAAAAATTTTCTGAAAATTAACAGCGATTTTATTTATCATGTTTTTTGCTGTAGAAGGATCACCATTGAACTAATTTTTCAGGCTCATACAGCTTTTTGGTTCTTTGCACAGTAGTAACCTTATGTAAAAATCGTCAACAAATCAGTATTTTCCAAGTTACAGAGAAGACTAGGATTAGAGGACAGGCAGACAAACGACGGAAATGGGTAACATTGTTTTTCTGTACACGTCTATCTGTCCAAAAAAAACGCAATATTTTCGTCTCGAAATTTTTCGCGATTACATTCTCGCTATTTGCCGTTGTAAGTATAAAAGAATTCATTATATTTTTACATGCAAAGCCAAATATTCATTCATTATTTATCTCGTTGCTCGTAATTTTGTAGCTATTATGAAAATTTGTCTTAAACTCGATGTCTCAACACTGTATAATCTATTCTATAAACTTGCTCTGATTTCTTAACTAATACTACACCATATTACTACATGATCTGTGTGTTGCAATACGGTTATTCTATAATATCCATTTATAAACCTGTTTTTATAATTTTTAATCAGTACCTTATTGTTACTTGGATATAATTTGACATGGGTTATTGTATCACTACCGACTTTAACTCAAATATTGTAAAAAAACATTTGAACCATTCATTTAGGTTCTGAGCAGAAGTTGCCTCTTAGTTAATTGTTTGTTGATCCAGAAGGCGAGAGTAGCCCGAAAGGATTCGGGAAGAAGTTGCCAACTAAGATGATTTTCTCCATCAACGCACAATTGTGGCTTCTTTCTGCATAAAATGGGTAATATTGATAACCGTAAAAACGGTGCCATACGCCGTGTACCACTTTTATATCAATTATTTCTTTACGATTTCAAGGTTATCCTGATTACCGTGTTTACATCCATGAACAAATTATTGCTAGAAATATTTTGATTTTTTATAGGTATATTATGGTTTTGATTTTGAGGTGAATCTCGTAAACATATACCATATTGTAGCTTTATCAAAGTTCTATGCTTGAATTGAATAGTTGTTCAATATAAAGGAAAGGAAGGAATTTGACGTCCAACTTCGTAAAAATTAGAACAACTTCTAACTGGGTGATCCGCTGGCCAACGCATTGGCGAGGACATTGGACTATCTGTCCTCATGTTGGAACTGTTGGAAGGACGTTCAGTTTGTTTCGACATAGGCCAATATGAACAACCTGGAGATCATGAGAGTAGCAGGATTCCAAATACAGTTTTCTGTCTGCTAAAGTTCTATGAATTGAAAAACTTCTTCGTTACTCATCGTTACCATAATGTACTATCAAATACACAATGAACAGTCACAAAATCTCTAAGCACCACAGAACAAAAGCACTTAAAAACACGCGTGCCCTACAACATCTGATCACATACTAGGCCAGTGAATCCCCAACCTGTGGACGAGAATACCAGGCCAACGCCTTTGATGCGTCTTGAAAAACCGACACCACGACGAAGCGGTCACCAACGCTTGGACCAGCTCTGCCAATGACGCCAATACGACCAACAGTATCCTCTACACGCTGGCCAATAAGCATTGGTCAGCATGTTGGCCAACGCATTGGCCAACGTGTAGAGGAGCCTTTATACATTTGAAATTGGCCATGAACTCAATTCATGAAGAAATCTCTAGATTTATTATCAAGGTAAAACAGGTAAAAGAGACAGATTTGATAGTGGACAACTGATCAGCAATTGACAATTGTCTGTTTATGACCTTAGACACCACCCGCAACTATTTAATTTTGTTCACAGTGCGGCCTTGTGAGCTTACAAAGTTGCTCGACTGTGTAGTCAACTGAATCGCGCAACAAAGGGTTGCTATGCGATTCCGATTTACTATAAGATAGTTGCGCTTGTTGTTTGATGTCATATAAGGATTGTCGAGGTTTCTGTGATGGGTGTCATTGGAGACATAGCCATTGGGCGTTGGTGATTGTACTCAAGGTTCTGTTCTGCAAAACCTGCAGACCACGCAAATGTGTTCTGGCAAGCCGCACATGCGTAAGTGAACGTGATGAAGTATCGGGAAGAAAAATTGGTCAGCTGTATGTCAAATCTCTGTCTTCTACCCGGTTTGCATTGACAATAAATCCACGGATTTCTTTATGGTCACATTTCAAAAGTATAAAACAGGAGCTGGACGTCAAATGAATTCATGGATTCGTGGATTTATTCACGCAATTAGAACTTGTTCTAATTTTTGCCAAGTTGGACCTTAAATTCCATGGTGCCAACCTTGTTTTCCTTTCCATTATATTGAACAAGTTTTCAATTCTCGTTTCTGATAAGCCTCAAAATGAAAGCTACGATACATATGAAAACTCCAAATGTTTCTAGCAAGAATTTGTTGTGTGTTTGGCAGCACTGTGTACCATCAGATAATACATGAATTTGACCTTTTATGCAGGGTGTTTCAGTTTATTGTTGCATAACTTTAGGATTCTATAGAACTTTTAAAATTAATGCATAAAGTCTATATAAACATGGGTCGAAAAATGTGTGGCTTCCGAAATACAGGGTGTTTAAATTTACTTTCTAAAATAGTTTTTTTTAAATATTTCGAACAATATGTGATGTATAACAGTGAAAATTGGTATACAAGGGTTTTTTGGTACGACAAAACGAGCCATGGGCATAGTTTTACTGTAGCCACTAGAGGGCGCTCTGTACTGTACCTGTAGTGTATTAAAATGACCGAAAATATTTTCTTAGTGCAATTGTTTGCTTTTTGAATAAAAAAACTGATTCTTCGCACTTCTCAACATAAAAAAGCTCTCTTGTGAATTTTCGTTATAGTTAGCCGTTTTTGAGATATTTCGATTTTTAAGGTTCGATGCATTTTTAATTATTTATGATAAAATAACGTTAAAAAGTCAGTATCTCGATAATTTTTAGAAGTAGGCTGTGCCTGCAAATATTTTTGAAATTGAAAGCAGAACAAGGTTAAACGTCAATTAGTTGACAGTTATTTTTGTTGTCTGTTGAAACCTGAAACGTTTTTTTGCAATTGTGAATCCACGAAATTTAGTTTCTTTTACCTGTTTTTTTTGTAAGTTTTATAAAAATGCCATTTTTATTCTTCAATCAAGAGTTAGCGGATATTCATTTTGTGTATGACGACATCCAGCTCGCTCAGTATTTGTAAGAGTGCATCGCCAAATAATTGAAAATGGTTTTGGAAATCTCCAAAGGGATCAAAACATAAATGTTCGTCAGCGCAGATTTACCCGTATGATTCTGCGTTTGATAGAGATCCGACCACAAGTGTTAGGAGAGTTTCTGGTGCCATGGGAATTTCAGCAAGCCATGTTCACCGTGTTCTTAGAAATGACCATAGACGTCTTTACCATTTGCAACCTGTGCAAGGACTACAGCCAGGGGACGGAGAACGAAGAATCACATTTTGTCAGTGGATTCTTGATAAAACTGATAATAATAGGGAGTTTTTAAGTAACGTTTTATGGACCGATGAGTCATGCTTCACTAGACGTGGAGTGGTAAATTTTCATAATCAACATATTTGGTCGCATGAAAATCCGTATGCAGTTCGGGAAAGAAATTTTCAGCATGAATTTAGTGTGAACATGTGGATTGGTATCTACCGTAATCGACTATTTGGACCCTACCTTTTGCCTGCAAGGTTAAATGCTACGACCTTCTTGGAATTTTTAAAGGCTGAACATGCAAATATGCGGGATGATGTTATGTTAGATTTAAGAATATTGGCCTGGTTCCAGCTTGATGGTTGTCCAGCTCATTAGGGACTAGTCGCCTGGCCTCCACGATCCCCTGACCTAAATCCATTAGATTTCTTTGTGTGGGGATTTCTAAAAGAAAAAGTGTACCAGACTCCCGTAACCACAAGAGATATGCTAATAGACAGAATCAGGAATGCATGTGATGAAATAAGGCCTTATTTGAATAATGCTATACCACTTTCGTAGATGTGAATTGTGTATTGAACAATTGGGTTTACATATCGAGCAACTACTTTAGATTTTGTATGTTTATCCTAACTATCCAATAACATTTTAGTTGTAAATAATTAATTTAATTTGTTAAAAATAATATTGGAAAATTAAACAAATTAATATTCTGTTTTTTTGTGTTTATTTAGAGTTAGGAATTATTGCAGTGTTTAAAAACACAATCTAAACGATCATCTTAAGTACCTGTAATGCCCAAATCGAAAATGAAAAAAAAATATTATTTTCCCATAAATAATTAAAAATGCATCGAACCTTAAAAATCGAAATATTTCAAAAACGGCTAACTATGACGAAAACTCACAGGAGAGCTTTTTATGCAGAAAAGTGCGAAGAATCAGTTTTTTTATTCAAAAAGCAAAAAATTGCACTAAGAAAAAAATGTTTAATACACTACAGGTACAGTAGAGAGCGCCCTCTAGCGGCTACAGTAAAACTATGCCCATGGTTCAATTTGCCGTACCAAAAAACCCTTGTATACCAATTTTAACTGTTATACATCAAATATTGTTCGAAATATTTAAAAAAAACTATTTTAAAAAGTAAATTTAAACGCCCTGTATTTCGGAAGCCACGCATTTTTCGACCCATGTTTATATAGACTTTATGCGTTAATTTTAAAAGTTCTATCGAATCTTAAAGTTATGCAACAATAAACTGAAACACCCTGTGTAAACACCCTAAAACATAATCAGGATGACCTTGACGAAATCCATCTGAATCAATTCGTGAAGAAATTGTTGATGTATAACGGGTATTTTTCACGTTCTTTTGACAGTTTTTTTACCGGGAGTAAAATTGGTCATCGTTGCTATTGCTGAATGTAGCATTTCCTGATTGTGTACTTTCTTGTTTCGGTGATCAGAATTGGCCGCTACATCACAGTATTTAAGCCCATTGGATTTCTTTTTAACGGGTTATTTGAAGTCAGAGATCAATGCCAATAAGCCCGCAAATACTCGTGCATTGCAGAACTAACTTAACGAAATTCACTATAGTTTCTGCAAAATGAACATGGAAATTTCGACAGAAGAGTACCTATACGAGTACATGTGCCAGCAAAGCAGAGTAGGCCATTTGCCTGGTGTGTTATTCCACACGTAGCCGTATTTTATTATGATATAATAGAAACAGGACCCAGTTCAAAACTTTCGTAAATGTTGGGACGCCCTATAAAAATTAGAGGAAGCATTGCACTTGTTATGCAGCGCTTTAACATCAGGTCAATGTCACAATATAATTAGAAATTTCTCTGACTTTATTATTACCTGGATAATTTGGTGTTATCTTGGAACAGCATAGCAATAAGCATAATCAGCAAACCTGGCATTCTACACTGTTATCTTTATTGGTTTGCAACCTGCATTGTATGTAGAACTCACGTGTTTGTTTTGGACTGAAACATCTGCTGAGTCAGAGCCTGAATACGGAAGTTCCTGGACCAGAAGTAAGAAAAAATAAAAAGAAAGAAACCTCATATATTTCAAACTATCTAAGGCAAAGTCGGATGTCAGTAAATCCAGGAAAATCATTTCTGGCAGGCTGTTCCACATTATGTGGAAAAAAGGTGGTTATACCGGTTAGTTTTTCATTTACATCGCTCAACCAGCTTTTAGTAATCGTATTTGACTATTTTTTGACATTTCAACTAAATTCTGAACATAGCGACATACAAAACCAAAATAAAATAGCTCTCAAAATGCCCCAATGCAATTGGAGCGATTTCAAGAGTGCGATGTTTAAAATGCGGTAGCTAGGAATGTTCCTGCTTATAAAAATAGACAAGGTCTATTGCGTTATAAAAAAACATTTACGTGTCAATACACGCATTACCTGATGTCTACTGAGCGAGCTTATACGATGCTCAACATAATATTGATGTTATCAGGCATTTGATGACAACTTGTTTCTGTAAATCGGATGCGTATATTCCAAAACACAGCACTGTATCTTGTCTAACTTGATGCGCCCTGGTGCTCATCCGGTTTTAATGCGTAGCCGAGTTCTGCCAAGGAGCTGTTCATTTCGGTTGGTCGGAGTTCAGATCACCGAGGACTTATCTGTCACGCAAACATCTCGTCAATATCGGCAGCTGCTGAGAAAAAGATAAGCTATTTGCTTATCGCTAAGAAGTATTTTTCTGCACATAACCTCCTTACTCTGTATAGAGCTCATATATAAGACCTAGCCTACTGCGTACTTCTCATATGTTAGGGGCGCCCCGACTACATTATCCATGCTCGATGCTGTTCAGTGGATGGTTGTCCGACTCATTGGTGGCTCTTCTCTAGCGGACAGTCTCGGGACTCTTTCGTGCCGATGGGCGTCGTCGTCGTCTTATAACGCTATTCCAACAAGTTTTGTTCTTCAGCTACCTGGCAATGATCCTGTCAGGCAGACCCGCCTGACTTTTGCTTCCCATCCTAACCGTGTCGATCGTACATGCAGAACTGGCCGATACGTCCGCTCCGTTGTCCCTGGGGTATCGATATTGTTGAACAGTATGCCTGAGGAGGCTATTCCCAGTTCTACGAGGGATATCTTTTAAGTTTTGCATATAGAAACATAGTAGGCCGCGCGGATTGAAGGTCAGTACTGAATCTTAACCTCACTCTTTAGTAAACTTAAATTCAAAGTTTCACAACAATACGTGCAGTGTTCTCACTACAGTGAATTTTTAAGTGTCACCAAGTCATTAGAAAAATGCAACTCAACAGAGAACATTTTCGTCTCATAATTTATTACAACTTTCAGAGACAAACTGTTATCGCAACAAGAATGCCTTGCTCAGTTACTATCTGTTTTCGGCAACGAAGCGCCACATCAGTCGACAATTTCCCGTTGGTATGGAGAATTCAAACGTGGACGGGTGAGTCTTAGCGACGATCCCAGGGTGGGTGCACCAGAAATGGCAGTCACCCAGGAAAACGTCGATGCTGTGCGCAAACTCATCATTGAAGATAGACATGTGGCATATCGCGAGATTGAGGCGTCCTTGAAGATCTTAAAGACCTCAATTCAGAAAATTTTACATGAAGAATTAGGAGTAAGAAAATTAGTTTCTCGTTGGATACCCCACCTGTTGACTGAAGAGCAGAAAGCAGCCAGGGTTAATTGGTGTCAAAAAACGGTTGACCGATTCAATTCCGGAAACTCAAAAAATGTTTACAGCATTGTTAGTGGTTATGAATCGTGGATTTACTGTTATGAACCAGAAAATAAACGACAGTAGGCTGTTTGAGTGTTCCAAAGCCAAGTGTTTCGAAAAAGATGGTCGCGACATTTCAGTCAAAAGCGGATCATATTCTCTTAATGAGCAAAGAACTGTTACTGCTGATTGGTATACCACCATTTGTTTGCCAAAAGTCGTCACAGAGCTACGAAAAATCAACCCCGAAAGAAGAATCGTCCTCCACCAAGACAATGCAAGCTCGCACACATCCCAAAAAAAACAAGGCAGTATTTAACGGAAGAAAACGTGGAATTGTTGGACCATCCTCCATATACTCTAACTTGAAGTTTGATAGACACATCAACCGGTTTATTTTAAACTTTAAGACTAGGAAAAAATTAGTTGAAAGCTTGATCCTGTCATCTTTGCAACATTATCTGATTTTATTCTATTCTTATTTGGATTCGTCGGATCGCTAAACGTTACATATTAATTTGTTGGCTCATATGTTTGGCTAAATTTCGCCACACTGATGTATGTGTATTAATAAAGACATTTATTATTATTATTATATAGTCCCGATCTATGTTCTAAGGATTTCTTTACTTTCCCGAAAATTAAAAACAGACTGCGTGGTCAAAGGTTCCAGTCACCAGAAGAAGCAGTTGACGCATTCAAAAATGCCGTTTTGGATATGCCAGCAAACGAGTGGAATAAGTGCTTCGAAAATTCGTTCGAGCGCATGCAGATCTGTATTAATCTTCGTGGAAAATGCTTCGAAAAACAATAAAGTCATTTAAAACTACGTACCGTATCGTGTTGTTTTATTTCCATATGCAAAACTTAAAAGACATCCCTCGTACTAACCTTAGGCAGCTCAAAAGTCGGATTAACAAAGTTTATTTAAGCTCCTCATAGCAACTGTGGTGCCCTGGTATTTAGGCTTCAGTGTATAAAAAAACGCGATGAGACTTATTTTATACTTTAAATAAGGCCCCTCGACATTTCATGGCTACGTGATGGCCATATTAGAATTTGGCGCTCCAAGAGTACTAAGAAGTATCATTCACTTTTAACAACGTGAAAAAAATACGGAAAGTTTGACCTACAAAGATTTTTGAGATTTAAAAGGCAAATATCATGCTATCAATATTTACTGTGATCAGTTTTTACCGTATAATATGATACGTCAGTAAATAGTGAAATGAAACATTGGCCTAAGCGTTTCTAAGAATTCCTGCATATATGTAATCTGGACCGAAACTCGTGTCCAGATTAAATCGGGTACGTAAATTCCATATCTGATGTCAAATTGACGTTAGGACTTACGATATGTCCGATTTCATACCTAAAATTCGACACCACAAAACTTTACGATATTTTGACGATGATATTCGAATTTAGCGCCCTAAATTACCCAGGTGTACAGATATCAACGGAGGAGGGGGAGGCGGTATACTGGGGAAAAGGCCCCCTAAAAGAACACGGGAAGAAGAAAAATGCGCAGAACATTCTTGTCACAAGGGCATTTGCTGTCCGAAGTACTAATGAAGCTGTCACTACCCCCTCCCTCTTCAATTTTCAATCGCCGGTACCCCCCCGCTGTCCACTTGTCACAAGGGAATTCGCTCTCAGAAGAACTACAGTATATTCAGATAAGAGATAGACCGGATGTAAACAAAAGGTTCGGGTGATTTTCACGCTAACGCCGCCGTCTCGACGTAAAACAGGAGCCCTCATTGGTCAATTCGCAATTAAATGCCTATGCCGAGCGGCAGAGCAGTCGTATCAAGGCAGAGTCACATTCAGGTTCAGACGTGTTACGTATGTCGTGTGCATCATTGCAATTTGATATTTCTTTGGACGTTTTCGTTTGTTATCTTATTAAGTTGTTGAGTTTGTCGTTGTTATTGTTATACCTTGTTATTGATTGTTATTGTTATCAACTGCTTGCGCAAAATGCCCAGTAGTACAGATACTGCCGATGAAGTTGTAAACTCCTGTAGTCCACCTAGGAAACGCTCTAAAAAAAGACACCTGAGTGCAGAAATGAAAGAGGTCATTTTGAATATACTCGTATATGAGATCGAGCGCGAGGAGAACGAGGCATCAACCATCAAAGAAATTGTTGTGAAGGTTTCTCACAAAGTTGGGGTGTGTCGCGCATCAGTGTTTAATGTGTTAAGACAATACAAAAAAAATCACACCTTTTCTGAGCCAATGACCAGTAAACATCGCAAAAGTATTGTTAAATCATTGGATGAAGCTGATAAGCATGCGATTAGGAGGAAAGTGCATGAATTCTTCTTTAGGAATGAAATACCTACTATAGATAAAGTACTGCAGGAGGTAAATGGAGATACAACGTTGCCAAATTTCAAACGATCAACTTTCCATGCGTTACTGAAGCATTTAAATTTCAAATGGAAAAAACGGGGTCGTAATAGTTTATTACTGGATAGAGAAGAAATTGTGCTATGGAGGAGGGATTATTTAACAAAAATTGGGAAATGTAAAAATCAAAACAGGAAAATTTATTACCTTGATGAAACGTGGGTAAACGCAGGACACACTACAAGTAAAGTATGGGTTGATGATTCTGTAACTTCATCCAGGAGGGCCTTTCTAGATGGACTGTCCACCGGATTAAAAAATCCAGCAGGTAAATACGAGTAATAGACAACAATCGGATGTTTTTCAAACCTTGGGAACAAGGTTCTAAACATTAATTCCAGGGGGCAGATAAAACATATTACAAGTAACAAAATTTTTATAACTTTCGATAAAATGCGTGGATGTTTTATTGTCATTTTCATTTGTTAGAACTTTTTTAAGCCATGTTTTTATGTGTTTTCGATATTTCAATAATTTTTTTAATATAATCTTAAAATATGTCGAATATTATAAACTTAAAAAAAGTTACTAAGTTTTATATTGTGTACCGTTCCTAATATTTCTAATCATTTTAATTCATACTTTAAGCTTTATAAAGTTATAATTTGTTAATATTAACATTTGCGCGTATTTCAGGTTCCTGATCATTCATTTTTTAAAGGTTTATAACTTTAAATTAAATTGTGAAGCGCTGAGTAATCATACGACGTTCAATATTCTTTCTTTCAATATGACTAAATAATCCCAATTATAGCAATCTGATACTCATGTCTCAATGTTTTTTCGCTGAATGTGATGAAAACATTTGAAAAAGGTTCGCTTATTGAAATAAATCTACACCTGTTAGTTCTTCGATTTCCAGGTAAAGGGAAAAGGCTCATTATCTGCCATATTGGCAGTGAGGATGGATTTGTTGTTGACGGTCTGTGGTGCTTTGAGTCTAAGAAAACTGGAGATTACCACGAGGAAATGAATGGCGAATCGTTTGAACAGTGGTTTTCAAAAATTTTACCGAACTTGGAGGGAAACGCAGTAATTGTGTTGGATAATGCGCCTTATCATTCTCGAAGAATGGAGAAGGTCCCAACAACGGCTTCAAGGAAAGTTGATGTTCAAAATTGGCTCCGCTCGAAAAATATCAGCTTTGAAGAAGCAATGCTGAAAGTACAATTATTAAGAATTGTCAAGGATCACAAGGCGGAATATCAAAAATACGCCATTGACGAAATGGCAGCAAGTCAAAATAAAACTGTGCTCCGTTTACCTCCATACCATTGCGAGCTCAATCCCATTGAGCTCATATGGGCAGAGGTTAAAAATTATATAGCTAAGCACAATACAACTTTTAAATTTTGTGACCTCAAAGGACTTTTCAAAGAAGCACTAGAATTAATAACAGCGCAAAAATGGGAAAACTGTATTAAGCACGTGAAAGACAAAGTTGAAAAGAGAATGTGGGAACTGGACAATATTTTAGAGGAACAAGTCGAGCCATTCATTATTGACGTTGGTGCTTCAGGCAGTAGCGATGATGAAAGCTCATCAAGCTCATCTTTCCAATAAAAGATGTCGTTCATCAAATTCGGTAAGTTATAAGTAATTATAAAGCTACTGTATTTTTTAATTAATTATTGACATTTTTGTACCCATTTTGGCAAAACCTATTCAAGAATCTACTTTCTGACAATGTTCAACCATGCACATTTTTTTACGTTTTGAACGTTTTAATTTGGTTACATATTTACCTAGAAATCAAAAAATATACTAATCAATATTCTAAAAGCAATTTTAAGAGATATACGATTATTTTTAATTTAGGCTAATTTAAACGCCATTTTGAGATTATATTCGACTGTATTTCACCAAACATCAGACGGCATCCGAAGCTGGAAATCGAAGCGAAAATTTTGAAACCCTTATGTATATTTACATCATTATATATTTCTTACCCCACCCCCACATGATCCTATATCCATCACCAATCGTATACACATCGAATTGTGCTAATTTACTACAAAGTTACGCAAAGCAGCATCTACTATCTAAAATATGTACTGCGTGACTCTTAATACGTCCCTGCCGAATGTTACAGCGTTCGATGATCACGTGGTCTTGTTTATGTCCGGTCTATCTCTTATCTGAATATACTGTAATGAAGTCACCGCCTCCCCGTCTCCCTTCAATCGCCGACATTAATTTTTTCATTCCATTTTCCTTGTCCCCCCCTCTCCAAAAATGTGCTCTAGCTACGCCCTTGATAAAGATTCATTCGATGGTAACTCTGTAACACCCAGTGCTGACATTTTTTTGCAATAAAATGTTGCATATTGATGCATTGGTTCTTGGGTGAATCGCGCATATACAGAAAACGACGTCAGTGACATATTATGCAGCAACAATAACCGTCAAATGTATTCTCATTCCCACGCATAAATTGATCCTACGATGCATAATAAGTAAACGCATATCTTCAACGAGGCATGAAGAACGTATTGTTGACTTTCATATAAACATGCGAAAGTATTTTTACTTGCATCTAACCTTGATTTTGAGCTCGATTCGAAATTATTAGGGTATTACAACCGTGATATTGCGACATTGTTGAATAGCATTGTCCGCTGGCAGTTCTATCGCTTTCAAAGGACAGGATGCTGCATATCACACGAACACATCTCATTATCACTATTCATCAATGTGTTATGTTGTATAGTAAACACTAGATTATTTAGGTTGTTAAGTTTTATATGAAGGCAGTTATGTATTTATTGTACATTTCGATATTCGCGCTATGATAATAAAGAAAATTAGTTTTTTTTCATATTCATTATCACAAGGCTGTATATCTGATACAGTTGTTGATTCATAATTTTCTAGAGTACGTCTGATTTCCTCATGAGTGCCTCAAGGATAAGCTATTGGACCACTTCTATTTTGTGTATAGCAGATATAAACAGGATTGTGAAATTTTATAGTATTCAGGTTCTTGATGACGACCTACAATTGTATCATGTTTTCAATAATGAAAATTTAGAAATATCGGAAGCACAAATAATACAGGACCTATTGTTGTTGTATCTGTTTCGTTTTCGATGCCCCACCCTGTATAATGCATAATGCATTACCATCGACTGCTAAACGTCTTGATTTTAATAATTTTAAAAAGCAAATTCCATCTTTCCTCATATTATATAAATTTTTTATATTTTTTTTTTGTACACAAATGTGCACGCTGTATTTAATTTTTAATTATCGTTTAAAATTTTGAAGAATATTAGGTTTAAATTGTTTTCAATATTATAGTACTGGTTTTTTTCAAGGTTTAAGTGGTGGAAAATATCCAACGGTTAGACATACGTTCATATAAAATTTTCTTCTCAAAATTGACCAACAAAAATCGACCACTTAAATATTGACATTCAATCAGGATGTTCACGTAGAATCCGTTAATCAATGCAAAAATCAAACCTAAAAGCTCAGTAAATAAGCAACGTGACACGAACATTTTAGGTGTATGTCAGGTTTTAAGTCCTATAGTATGTCCTCTTTCGTATGTTTATAGGACTTTCATGTCATATTCTGCGTCTTCAGTTGCAATGAAGCATCTAAACCAGCAATATTTATGGTCCGGCTATTATATCTCGGATATATCAGCTATATCTATATATGCTATACTAACTTACGCGGATGATACGCAACTTTCGTTTCATTTTGACTTGTCTCATCTGGATAAATGTCGTATAAAGTATTTATTTGTATTGTATGAACATATTTCGTCATACAATAGGGTTGGGTATAAGAGTAGCTAATTGGCTAACCTTTGCCTTATTGTCGTGATTCTCATAAATACATTTTATTATTATTTACAATACTACGCATCCCAGCAGCTTACATTGCATATATTACATTAATCAGGATTAAAATAATTTGGCAATTTGACAACATTACATGAAAATATGTCATGAAATGTCGGCTAGAAAAATAATGTAATTCCTGAAGCTTTTCTTGTGGTTTTCATGTTCATAGGTCACCATTAAATCAACCTATATGAAGAATATTTGGTATGTCGAAAACATTGAGCGAGATACTGCGTTCACACAATCCGAGCGTTTTACGAGGGATGTCTTTTAAGTTTCGCATATGGAAATAAAACAACACGGTAGGTAGTTTTAAATGACTTTATTGACACCAGTTAACCCTGGCTGCTTTCTGCTCTTCAGTCAACATGTGGGGTATCCAACGAGAAACTAATTTTCTTACTCCTAATTCTTCATGTGAATTTTTTGAATTGAGGTCTTTGAGATCTTCAAGGACTCCTCAATCTCGCGATATGTCACATGTCTATCTTCAATGATGAGTTTGCGCACAGCATCGACGTTTTCCTGGGTGACTGCCGTTTTTGGTGCACCCACCCTGGGATCGTCGCTAAGACTCACCCGTCCACGTTTGAATTCTCGGGAAATTGTCGACTGATGTGGCGCTTCGTTGTAGTAACTCAGCAAGGCCTTATTGTTGCGATAATTGTCTCTGAAGGTTGTAATAAATTATGGCGCGAAAATGTTCTCGGTTGAGTTCCGATTTTCTAATGACTTGGTGACACTTAAAAATTCACTGTAGTGAGAACACTGCACGTATTGTTGTGAAACTTTGAATTGAAGTTTACTAAAGAGTGAGGTTAAGATTCAGTACTGACGTTCGATCCGCGCGTCCTGCTATGTTTCTATATGCAAAACTTAAACGACATCCCTCGTATTATTTGAGTATCTGTACGCTAATTTTTTATCTAACAAAGGCAATGTGCAATGTGAAACCTGAACGACTTGAAATTATTTCCACTGATAAATAAGAGCGGTCCCAGTGAGGGTCCCTAACATAACCAGTTTGTTGTGATATTATAGAGGGAGAAGGACGGTTAGCTTTATACCAATTGATGTTTATTTTGTATTATACGTTAGTTGATGCTAGGTACTTATTGTTGCCATTAGTCCAGGTCGTCTTTTCCCATCCCATGATACCAGTGTTACCAGGTCTACCAATTTTTCGATAGATCTACCGATTTTTTAATACTAAATCTACCGAAAATTTTTTCAACTTCTCAAAAAGTTTATTACTGATATTAGCTCGTGAACGATATGTTTTATGAAAATAGTCCACGTAAATTTTCTCTCACATAGTAGATGCAGCTATGAGGTATCGTCTTTTTTCGATCCGGACTCCGTCAGAAAGAGCGACTAACTTCAGATTACTTTTTTTTGTTTCCTTCCGCTGGATTTCGATAATTTTATTCCATTATTTTAGAGTATCGATACTTCCTAAAACGATAAATACTTTTCGTGCACATTGTAGAAGTTGTAATATAGAACTATGTTTTCAAAAAACATGTTGTATGCGCGCCCAATACAATAACAGACGTTTTTCATGACTCAAAGGCCTTTGATCTACCACTGATCTTGGGACGGCATTTACCTTATACCGAATTCAACGACACTATTTACCGACTCCTTTTTGTTTGCCGTTTCGGCAACACTGCAGATGTGCAGATCACTTTAAAAGCAATTGATATCCCAGACGTGTTATAATAATAGAAATAATAAGAAAATATAACAAGGTTTGGCGATATATTTTCATAAATAGGTATTTTTGATTCTGACTTATAATATCTAGACGATGAATAATATAGTAGGAGGATGCGGATACTTTTACAAATATGGATGTTATAGGACACAGAAATGCAAAATGAGCTGTTTGGAATAGCGCTTCAAATATTTATGAAATTAAACGTTCTACCCTATTCCGCAATGTTATATCTGCAGCTGTAACATGTATTGTCCCCGTTGCAATTTACAGCTCATGACATGATTCTCAGAAGCATCGTATTCATCATCTCAACTTCAAGTCCGTTGACCCTATTTTTGATCTCACACTTTATCCGACAGAAAGTAGGCGTATAATAAAAGCAGTAACTATTATGCTCAAGTACAATTATTTCTAATAATATCCCCGTATTTCTATTCCCTAGTAGATGCGTTTACAGCTAGGCAATTTATACTATACAGTGGGATATGATAACGTTTAGTCTTTTAGAACGTTTTTGTTTTGAATATTAAATTAATATTTACGGGAGCATTCACATTGTTATTTTGATTTATTTGATATCATCAGTAATTGATTGTTTCTAGTAATTTTCTGGTTGACTTGACAAATGAGTATAGATGTAACAACCATCATGCATTATTACTGGTTTTCCAAATAAATTAGCAAAACAGATGACTCGTAATTCGCGATCGGTTGTTACGAAATGAATTTTACTTTCCAGTATTGTCAAATAGATTGTATGTCGGTATACCGCTAGAACTTAAATCAGACAAAAAAAAAGAATTATGAGTGTTCTGTTTTTTATGCCAATACCTTAGGTTATTAAAATGACTGCTGACCAACATATGAAAACAAATTAAATTGATCTTAGGTATCATTATAAAACATCTCATAAACGTGTCAAGCAAAAATCGAACAATCTTCCTATACTATAACTATCTAAAACTGTAATGACTCATCGATGTTCACGTGAACATCACTTAACTACCAGTAGTCGGCTGTTCATAGGCGGGGTATGAATGTTTAACATGGGTGAACTAGATTTGTCACATGCTTAATAAAGAGTGGTTTGAAACGTATTGTAAGTCAAAAATTTGGGAATTACCTTTATTCATCGTCGCTTCCACTTACATCTGACAGTAATAAACTGTCGCTATCGCTTTCCTCGTTGAAATTGACTATAACTGGCTCTATGATGGTGTCCATGTGGTGGTCAAGCTGCCACATTTTTGTTTCTTCCTTCACAACATGACGGATAGCATTCTGCTAGGCTTCGGGCGTTACTAGCTGTATGGAAGTCTCAAGTAAAACCTTAACGTCTGGTAATTTGAGGGTTGTGTTATGGCTCGCAATATAACCCTTCACTTGAGCCCAGATGAGCTCTATTGGGTTCAGTTCACAGTGGTAGGGCGGTAACCGCAGCACAGTGACACCACATTGACGGGCCATCTCATCAGTCACGTAACTAATGTTCGCAGCTTTGTGCTGTTTAATTTTTTCATACAATTCCGCTTTCACATATTAATCGTCAAACGGGATTCCTTTTTCGCGCAACCATTGCTGCATGTCACTTTTTCGAGATCCCATAGTCGGTACACGTTGAAGCACCCCTTGAAACCAGCTCTCGAAGCAGCTGGCATTCATTTTGTCATGGTGATCACCTCCTTTCTTAAAGACGAAAATTAAGTCACACTCTTCTAAAAAGCCACTATCGCTACCAATATGAGTTACGATCAATCTTTGACCTTTCCCTGACGGTCCACGAAGACCTGTTGACAAACCTCCAATGCTTGCTTGTCGGTTACTCACTACGTTTTTGTCTGTCCAGGTTTTTTTAACTGTGTGACCTGCATTTACCCATGTCTCGTCCAAATAATAGATTTTTCTGCTTTGTTGCCTATATTCAATCATTTCGCGTAGGTATTTTCGACGCCAGGCGACTTTTTCAGGTCTCTCTATCAATACTGACTTCCGATTACGCGTTTCGTAACGAAAATTAATTTCGTGCAGGGATTTCCTCATTACCTCGACGCTCATTTGGGGTATAATTTCATTTTCCTTGATCGCTGCATGTACAGCCTTGAGCGTTGGTATCTCATTCCTAAAGAAGAATGAATGTACGGTTCGCCTTAACGCCATTTTGCTATCGTCATCCAATTTAACGGCCTTTCGTCGCTTCAATTTAAACTTTAGATCAGTAGTAGCTCCAGTTTTCTTCTTTTCATGCACCACCCTGCGAATGGTCCACTCTGGAACGCCTGTCATACTTTCACAACGCGCGAGTGCATCTCCCTGCGACATAGTTCTGTTCAGATAATTGAACACGTTGAGCACGATTTCTTTCGCGTCCCTCTTCAGTGCTTTACGAAGCCGTCTACTTGTTCCCTGGCTTTCAGTACTTCCACTCGTGCCATTTGTACTCTCCATGGTTAAGTATAACCAAAACAGTAACCACAGAAACCACAACAATAACAATCACACAACAATTCTTATAAAAACACACAATATGCGATCGCTCAACGAAACACGTTCCAATGCGTTGCCGACGCCTATGAGTCTGCCGGTCGAGACGCGTCTTTGATTTCATTGGTTCTACCGGCGGAGAACAATCAGCCATTATTTCCATCTCTGACTGTGCTGTTGACCACCGCAAAGCCACAGAAACGACATATGTCGTACGCTATACGGCTGTACTGGAAGGAAGCCGGGATCGAGCTCTGATCACGTGTTGATCACGCGTATGAGTCATTACAGTTTTAAATAGTTGTAGTATAGCAAAGGTGGCCGCAGTAGTCGACTCTTCGGTCTCCTGATCAGTCGCCGTGTGCTGTGCGGGTTCGAGTCCCGTCCCAGGAGTGGTACACGGTCTCTGACTGCCGAACGCGGAGGTACCACCCGGCGGATATCGTAGGCGGAGCCAGAATGTGTGCATGTTGCATTGCACACGTGTTCCCTCACCAGAGTCCGTGTGGCGTCCCCCCCCTTTCGCCTGTATCCCCCTATAGCCCCACGGTACCCAATGGGTGTTTAGGCCTTAGGCCTTCGTGGTAGCTGGAGTATAAAAAAAAAGCTAAACGATTTACAAAAAATAAAAGCTGTTTCAAAGATTTTGTGTGAATTACGTTCTGTGGACAAAAATATCGCAACAGAAGTAAAACCGAGACTAACATTTGATGCGATGCAATAGTTTGAAAATATATTATAAAAGAATGGGTCAACAACCTGAAATCTACCAAAGTTGTGGTAACAAATGATGTTTACTTTTACACAATTCGGAAATATACTGTTGTTTGGCAAATCGTAGCTATTCTTTTTGTGATAAGAGCTTATTTGCGGCGGATACATCATAAAATATTTCATAACAATACAAAAGGAGCATTAAAAATGTAATATTGGGGTTCTCCCATGACTATGCCCGAAAATGTTTATCAACATATCGGAACCTTAGGGACGTACAAAATAAAATTTGTATTTTCACAAAGGATCAGACGTTGACATTTGCAAAAAAACGTACGTATTTTTAAAATTGCACATTTAACAATGAATTAATTGCTCACAATATTTCTAAGAATAGATTGATCAAGCATCGAAACATATTTCAAAACCGCATTGAGAAACTGTATATTGTAGCTAGTTTCAATTTTCCTTCAAACTTTCACGAAATACATTATGTATTACAGTTACCTATAATTAATTTGACTGCAAAAAACTCATTAAATAAAAAAGTAACACTGGGCGAAAAATGCCAATTCACAGTGTCCAATCACTGGCGCGGTCATTTTTGGGAAATAATTAACGCTTTAAGTACATTATTAGACAATTAATAGGAAGTTATGTTCGAGATATTTTCATTGTTGCATACTGCGCAATATTGGTTTTCAAGATTAAGCTCCAAGTAATGGGTCAATTCAAGTTCATGTTCTGCGATTTACCAATGATTAACGTATTCTACCTGAAGAAAGCCAACCTAATACTATATTCGGGCGTTCAAAAAATCATCCGAGATGAAATGAGATATCGTAACGTTATTTATGATATTTTCTCTCAGCTATCTTTCTCCTCTCCGCAATAATTTGAAAAGGTTAGTCTGTCGTCGATGGCGCTGTAGCTATATGCTCGTATACACAAGTCGTGACCAAAAATGAAACATCATACACAGGACCGCATTTTAATGGAGGTCACATTTTTTCTTCCAGGGCTCCATTAAAAAGATACGGGGTGTTGAAGTTTAAAAATAAAAAACATTTTTTTAATATCTTCTAAAACGTCAACTGGAATGTACTAAAATTTGGTATGTGGATACAGGTGATTAGTGAAATTACTTTTCCAAATAAAAATAGTACGGCACAGTTTTTTTTCGAAACGTGCAATTTTTCGTGTTTTTTCCTAGAGTGCATTGTTTTCGTAAAAATAAAAAAAAACAAATTAGATAATCAGAGGTTTATTTCAATAAATGTTCAAAAAGACCACCATTCTAACGGATACAAGTGCGGTATCCGCAAAATTTGTTGTGGCTTGAATTTGATGAAACGGATTAACTATTATTCTTTCTTGTAACATCAACAGTATTAATTTGTTCAGCATACACTAGTTCAGAGTTCCCCAAACTGTTTTGTATCGTAGACCCCTTGCCATGATTTTCCGTGTTGGGTAGACCCCCTACTTACCTGATATTGATTTCCTCTAAATTTCTAACTGTAGTGAAGTTTACTGTTAAATACTAAAAGTAAAAACACATGTTAATTATACATTTATTAATTGATTTTAAATTAAAACTACTTAAAATAAAATTTTGTATCTGTTATGTAAACTATACGTAACATTAAATAAACAGGTGTCTGACCAATAAGTGCCCGCATTGAAAAAAAATAAGAGGGATAAAATAAAAAAAAAAGTGAATAATAATAAAAAAAAAAAATTCAACTTAAAATAGTACAATAAGCGATCGTTCGTTTATTAATTATAACATAAACGTATGTTCTACAATAATTTCACTGTTAGTTTGATTAAATTACGCTTCTTATACGTTTAAGTTATCTAAAAATAGGCAAAAAATTAACGAATTTTAGTGTGTACCTATCCTTGAATTTTCAGAATAATTTAAAAAATATATTTTCTATAAAGGGGGGGGGGGTTATTTAAAAAAATCAATGCGGGCACTTATTTCCAATGCGGGCATTTATTGGTCAGACATCAATAAACATAAAAGAAACTATAAATAAAATAACATAAGCAATATGTCAATATTTTTAGTGAGAAAGATGAACCTGATGCTTTAATAAATAAATTATCAACTTTTGGCGTCAATTTTGTAAGGGTTAATCTTAAATCTCCTTGGCTAATGATGTCCAGTCTGTTTATTTCTTTCGTTAGGAGATTGGTAACAGCGCTGAACCCTCTTTCCACTAGGTATGACGATGGAAAGGAAATTAAAAATGTTGTTTTGCAGCCAGAATTGCTGATATCCGTTTTTAAACTGAACCTTAAGTTCTTCGATTGTACTTAGTTCAGTCAGTTCCTCTTGTATTATGACATTCGTTTCTTCTATGTCACCATATGGACTAATTATCCACGGTGGTATTACCATAGCAAAATATCCTCAAACCTAGATTCAAAATCTGAATAGAGGGCATTTAAATGTTGAACGTAAGTTGAAACGTCGTCTTCCTGGCAGCTTGTCTGTGACAAATTGGGGAACTGAGAAAATTCGCCCCGTCCAATATTTTGCTTCATTAGTTTAACTCTGGCAAGAAACGCTGATAAGATGGACTTTGTTTTAATCAAATTTAAACTGTCGCCTTGTAATTGCAAATTAACCATATTAAATTTTGTAAACAAATCTGTTAAATAGGCGATGTCTGTTTTCCTCTTCATTAAATTTTCTTTTAAAATTTTATCTTTAGTATCCAGAAATTCTAAAATAGTCTCAAAAAGTGCAAAAAATCTTGTCAAATATAAGCCTTTCGACAGCCAGCGTACTTCAGTGTGAAGGAGTAATTGATGAAAGTGTTCGTCATTTTCTTCACACAACTGCGCAAATAACCACGTATTCAATGCGTTGCTTCGGATTCGGTTTACTGCATCAATGACTAAATGAAGTGATTCATGCAATCTAACACTCAAATTTTTAGCAACTAAATGTTGTCGATGGATGACGCAATGTATTGCTAACACCCCTGACACATTTTGTTTTAAATAGCTTATAAATCCACGATAACGTCCAGCCATGGCAGGTGCTCCATCTGTAGCTACTGATATTATATTTGATAAAGGAATTGATTTTTCAATGAAGTAATCATTCAAAACATGAAATATTGATTCACCTTTAGTGTCGGTTGCGAAGAGCAGTTCTTCGTAGATTTCTTGATTCATAATAAAACGAACATATGCCAATAATAATGCTACATTATCAGGTAAAGTTGACTCGTCCAGTTGTATAGAGAAATGGGTCGTTTGCAAATAATTACATAAGAAGCTTTCAATATCAGAACTCATTTCATCAATACGTCTTTCAACAGTATTGTTGCTTAAGGGAATTAATTTTAATGATATCAGATGCAGGTTTGTGTAAAACAGTTTTTAAAACCCCTTCAACGGCTGGCAAAATTAACTTCTCTCCGATAGTAAGCGGTTTTCCGGATTTTGCTATAAGTAACGAGATATTGTAAGACGCCCGCAAACCATCATCATTTCTTTGTGACGTCGAAGCGAACATTCTGTCCAGTGTAGGCCTCTTCTGAAATTTATCTTCGAGTGTTTGAAAGTATTTTAAATCTTTCTCTGTTTTATCAGGGTGGCATCTTCTCAGATGATCTTGCAGTTTAGATGGTTTCATAACGTCATTGCCCAAAACTTTGTTGCATAAAAGGCACATAGGCGATTGTTTGTCCGGCAATGATGGAATAAAGCCAAATTTTAAATAATCAACACTGTACTGTCTGTACTTTTTAGATTCGGACATGGCATCAGTCATCTGTGGGCAAAATTAAATTATTTAAATAAGACAGAAAATCCAGCAGCTGTATATTAAAAATATTTTTTAATTTTTCGGAAAACGTTCCATAATTCCAACATCTTGCAACAATTAGCTCGAATTACGGAGATTGCACTGTAATTATATTACCGATTGCAAAAAGTTTCAAAAAGAAACTATTGAGGAGTACTAGTGTAATTTTGCATGATTGAATATTTAACTACTAGTAACTAAAGTCATGATTGGCGTAATTTATCTGTCTTTGCTAACTACGAGTACAAAACTAAAATTTAATAAAAAATAATGTACTTACTTTTCTCCAGCACTCTAAAACAAAATAACACTGACTCACTATAATTTGTGTGATATACTATCTGTTTATATTTTTTAAAATATTTTCATAGCAGTTTCCTTTTCAAGATTCAGGAAACGAATAAACGTATTTGTCCCATATTCGTATTTATAGAGTGACCAATTGAACAAGTCAGTGCAAGGTAGCGAAGCTCTGAGACTGCGACTCTCAGGTTTTTACAAGTTCAAAATGTATTGCGACCACAAAGCGAATACCAACATCCTACAACTTACACAATTTTATAAACATATATAATACATTTTTTACTTCATAGGTAGATACTTTTATAAATAATGTATATGTTTTGATATTATAAGATAGCATGATGTAAGTAAATAGGTACTATCAGTGTATGTGTTGAGATCCATTATCGTGGACCCCCATATTCATTTCATGAACCCCCAAATTTTTTTTCGCTGACGTAGACCCCTTGCAGGTTGTCATAGACCCCTAGGGGTCGATATGGACCACTTTGGGAATCAATGATTTAGAGTAACCACTCATAAAAATTTCGCCGGGTTGCAGACATTGCTCTTTTTGCCGATGGTAAGGACGTAAAACTTTCCGATTTAAAATTCTCCACGCAAGACTTTGGGAACATGGTAACTGGGCTAGTACTTGTACTAGGATCCTCCAACGCCAAATTAATCATTTCCAGTTCCTCTTGGACAGTGTGCCGGACACCGTGGTCTCTTACTACGGGAAGTTTTTAGGCTGAGGCCATGTCTTCCTCCACAGTTAGTAAGATGTGATGTAGTCAACTATTGCTCAGTTTTTTTAAAACATTTCTAAGCTGTTTGAGAACTATGTATATGGTGAGAAGCTTACTTCTTGGACAATACGCATCGTTCCGAATAACACTCTGGGAAGCAGACGAGCTACTTCCCGACACGTGTCCCGTTTTCTATCTTTCAAAGCGAAACAGCGCTCTATAACGTACATCACTTTGGCACCGCTCTCTCTGCTCTCTCTCTCCTTTCTCTCTCGACGTGTTCTCTGCATCGCCGGTGTTCTGTTATTTAGAGTAATTGCAGACTATTATTGCCATTGTCAATTTCGCGAGGAGTAGAGAGCGAGTGTGAGCTAGATACAGCATACAACGTATGTGTACAACGTATACACGACAAGTTACATCTCGTTGGCCCCACTGCACATCAGATGTTAACAGCATCGCACAGGATGCAGGGCAAGCAGTGGCGGAACCATGGAACTGAGGCCGGGTTTCAGGATAAAAGTAGGGATCTGTCGAATAATGTTCTACATAAATCAGCCCCTCTTAGAAAAGACTCAAACTGCGATTCTGTAATATCGATACAGCGCGAACCCAGATCCACACCTCCGCGATTTATTATACAATGTGTTCCTCGATGTTCCCCGTCCAATTTAAAACAAATGATCTCTCTTGAATTGTTTTCCTTCGATGCGCCATTTTTGAGTAAAAAAATAAAAACCGTTCTATTATCCAAGAAAATTAATGTAATAATTGAAGAATGCAATTAAGCAATAAATATCTAGTTGCTCTGGAATATGTCACTGGCTTTTGACATCTGACAAGCCTCTGTTATTCAAATCTGTTCGCTGTGACATCTTTTTCATTATTTAGTTTTTACAATCTTGTTAATAATGGTGAATTATTCAAATGCAGAAATGACGGAAATGCATTACGTATATGGCCTTGCCAACGGTAATGATGAGTAAGCCAGACGGATTTATCACCAGAGATATCCCGATCGTGCTTTGCCAGATAGTCGAACCTTTTCTAATATTCATCGTCGTCTTGTTGAAACTGGTTCTGTCCGAAAACGAACAGCTGAAGGTAGACGTCTAAGTCTGAGAACACCTGAAATTGAGGAAGCAGAGCTGGACGAAGTCGAAGAATATCCTGAAACGGGTACGAGGAAGATCGCTAGACACTTAAATATTTGCCATCAAATTGTTCGGAGAATTTTAGTGGATTTTTTTTATATCCAAGGCGTGTGAGTGGTATCTTCAAAAAATTACACAATATCCACAATTTGAATCAAATGATTCTGTTCACGTACGAAGCTAATTTTTCTCGAAATGCCAGTTTTTGAGTTACCGCTTGAGCAGATTTCCACATAATAAACATGGTTCCAGCAGGATGGTGCTACTTCACACATTTCACATCTTAAGAAATAAAAATGGCATATTACTAGCTTGTTAATGTTATACTGTATTTTATTTAAATTAAATTGCCTTTAGAATCATAAAGTATTTTGAACTTCTCGCTCCCGGGGACTACCTTGCATTATAGAATCGCAGCTCCGCCAGCTGCAGCGTCCAGGTTTATTTTCTAAGTCGTAAGGGTAATTGTAAATATATCTAATAGGGGCGTATAATCACGGAGGTTAGGAGGGTATGAATGTAAAACTCAGAAATATTCTGATATACCCTCTCCCACCCCTAATTATTTTTTATTCCTTATAATTTTTTCAAAAACAAGCAGGATTTTGTGCAACTGCAAAAAACCCGTAGCTCCCCCACCACTGGATCTATTACCAAACCCTATAGACATTTTTCGTCCTTGGAATAGTAGTAACCGTGTGCCAAAATTTCATCAAAATCCGAGCGATACTTTTCAAGTTATGAAGGGGCCAACGATCAGCGGAGAGACCGACAGACAGACACACCAATGGAACTGAGTGACATAGTTTTCAGTGATATATACTAAGTTTCCGAGGTCCCAATGGTCGAATTTGAAACGCTCGATATATACTAAGTGACATATAAATCCGAACACCCAGTTTAAATGGTTTTATTTTAATAAAAGTTGGTGAATGTATACTAAGTGACATATAAATCCGAACACCCAGTTTAAATGGTTTTATTTTAATAAAAGTTGGTGAATATATTTATCTTACTGTAAATAACAAGTGAAAAAATTTTCAGCCTCATCAGTTAGACATTCCGGGTTTTATACTGCTTTTTTTAATTCACTAACGCTCTAAAAATGAATATTTCAGCCGCAGTAAAGAATCAACGTTGGCGGATTTTGGTTCTTGACATCCTTTACGATCGGTTACGATGCCTAGAGTACGGAGACCTGTACGATTTCGTCAACTTAGTGAGTTTGATAGGGGCCGTATAGTGGGACTTCGGGAAGCTAGACTTTCTTTTCGGGCAATTGCAGTTAGAGTGCAAAGAAGTGTAGACACTGTAGTTAGGTGTTGTCAGGCATGGCTTCGAGAAGGCCGTACGCAAAGAGCAAGGGGCACTTGGGCAAATGAATGGTTTGCAGAACACGGAAGACCTATTGGCATGCGAAGTGTTTACCGACGAATGAGAAGTTTTGGCTTGTTTTCATACCGGCCACACTGGGTCCTCCCTTTAACTCGAGAACACCGACGTAATCGCCTTGAGTGGTGCAGACAACGGTCACTCTGGGATCAGGAATGGAACAGTATTGTCTTTAGTGACGAGTCTCGATTTTGTTTAGGCATGCACGATGGCCGTGCCAGGGTTAGAAGGCGACGTGGTGAAAGGAGGAATCCACAGTTTTTTGTTGAAAGACATGTTCATCACACTGTTGGAGTTATGGTTTGGGGTGCTATAGCTTATGGTTCCAGGTCACCTTTAATCTTCATCAGAGGTAACATGAACGCGCAGCGTTATATCCACGAAGTTCTAGAACCCCATCTTTTACCCTATCTTGACACCCTGGCAGATCCAACTTTCCAACAAGATAATGCCCGACCACAATAGACTTCTTTCAACATAATGATGTCACATTGTTACCATGGCCACCAAGATCTCCCGACTTATCCCCAATTGAGCACGTGTGGGATATGATGGGTAGGAGATTGCTCAATTTACAACGTCCTCCTCAGACTCTAGAAGCACTTCGAGAGGAGTTGGTGGTTGCCTGGAATGAGATACCACAGGAGGACATTGACCTCCTGATCAGAAGCAAGCCTAGGCGCGTTGGAGAATGCGTAGCACATCAGGGTGCATCCACACATTATTAAAGGTCAAAGGGCTTTAAAGCAGTGCAATCATTTTGAAATTTTTATCATTTACTTATTATGCTTCATTGAGTACTTATACAAAATTTTATTAAAATAAAACCATTTAAACTGGGTGTTCGGATTTATATGTCACTTAGTATACATCCAAAAAACATAATGTGCAAGTAGCTCCATCAAATCCGAATAAGGGTTGGGGCGTCACTTGTTAGTTAATGTTTTTGAAGCTTATTGCCCCAGTTGTAATCCCCGGGTCTTTGATCAGAGACAAGAAATGGTAATGTTTCAGGGACCAGTATTTTTATGTCCTTTGGTACTCTATTGCGATCTACGCCCATGATGGAGGATGATTAATTTATTTGGGCCCACCACGATGCATCAGTATCTCGCGGAAACGATGCCTCTTTGTTTTTACAGATGAAACATATGCAGGAAGGCCTTCGAAAGCTTTATTGCCATTTAAATTTGGAATATATGGTGTTACAAACACGATAGCGATGTATAAGTGCTACGAATATTATTTGATGAAAACATTGCATCGATGATAATTCATAGTTTGAGGATTATGATTTTTGAAAATGGACTAATCTATTTTTTGAAACAACTGTATGTTCACGTCGTAACAGTTATTCCTCGGAGTGCAAAATTCGAATATAATAATAATCATTATTAGGGACGAAGCTTAGCATAATGGTACTTGTTGCTTTTGCAAGTGCAGTGAGATTTTCCAAACAAAGGGCTATAAGATCTGTTAAAAGTTTGGCTCACTTCAAAGTTCCAAAAGAAATGCTGAACTGATCGTCATCAGTACAAAACCTAAAAGATGACGCTTTTCTATCTTGGAGCTACACTCAAATTTCCAATTAAGTTCAAATGAACTCCCGTCCATTTCTCCATGCTTGTCGGTCGTTTTCTTCGACTCAAATGCCCATAGTGCAGTGAGCACAAAGCCATTTTCACTGCCAATGTGACAGATAACAAATCGTTTTCCTTTTCCTGGAAATAATTATTTCATATAGTATTCAAGAAAGCTAATAATAATACAAGCAGAATATCCAACAGGTGTTGGTTCCAAATCTATTAGGTATAGCTAAGTTTACTGTAGCTAAGTTTTCAGCGTGGGCTCATAGATAACACCATTTTTACAACAAAAATGACGAATTGGTTAGATACACGTACCTGACGGAATGGGCCAGTGGGTAGTCCATTTAAAAAGGCTTGTCTTGGTGATTTAATCGTAGAGTCAGCCCATACTTTAGGTTTTGTATGTCCTGCATTTATCCAGGTTTCATTCAAGTAATATATCTTCCTGCCCTGGTCGCGGTATTTATTACTTTTAAATAATTTCTTCTCTATAAGATAGTCTCTTGGCTGTCCATCAAAATTCTGTTTCTGCCCCGTGCTCTATACTCCTGCCTTCACAAGATTGATGGAGTTTACGTCTGGTGGCATTGTGACCAAAGATATATCAACTGTAGTTTCGTGTGGTGGAGACAATTTTTTATTTTTTTATATTCTTTAACAATGTTGAAAATTGTCTTAGGATATAAGCCAGGATGCTCTAAAATTTCGCTCTTATATACGTTAACCAGGGTTGTTTCGTTTTAAACATTGTGTTTATATCAATTGTTTTAAATATGTTTTAAACATTCGCTTAGGTTTAAAACAGTTTTTGCTTAAAACAGTTTAAAACATGTTTAAAACACTTAAATTAAACAAGCGTTTTTTTCTTCATTTTCTTTATTCATATAATAAATAAAAATAGGAAATGTTCTCAAATACATTATACAAACTGTTCAACATAAATATTATTTATTTATTAATAATAGGAACACAACAAAAATTGGAAAACTTAAACATTTTGCATAAAAGTGTTAACAAATTCCACATACTCTTTCAGTCTCATAGTCATCTAAGTCATCAATCTGATATCTGATCAGTCACGTCATCACTAATGGAATTAAGCCCTTTAAAAATTGATACCATGAAGCTGTTGAGCAAGTTCCAAGGCTGTGTGTGGTATTTATATTTTTCATAGAACGCCACCATGGTTTTACGTTCTCAATTAGACGTTTAGAAAACATATATGGTTTAAAGGGTACACACTTTGCCTGGTAAGTAATAATAATTGGCAATGCTTGTGGATGATAGGTTTCTACATATTCCATGCCAGTTTCTATTTGCTCTTGACTAAGTTTATTGCCTCTAAAGCGATGGTCAAGCAAATTTGCCAAAAAAATTAGCTGGGGTCAAAGCCATTTTCATAAGCTCATCGACTTTATTCGTGTCACTTACCGAAAATTCTCCATTTGCTTGTTCAGTCTCGAATGCTTCTAAAAATTCTAGCAAATGCGACATGCTTTAATTTTTTTAAATAGTCTTGGGTATTTATCTTTAAATTGGTAAAAAATTAAAATTCAAAGTTATTTGTATTATCTGGGTAAGCATTATTTGAATATTTTTGAGTTTTGGATATCTCATCTAGCGTTAAATCCTCATCTGACTCGGAATCATAGATAATTGACATTGGTAGCTGAGAATTTTCAGATGGAACACATTTTTGAATATGCTTCTTCATACGCAGCACTAGTCCAGCCATAATTACTTTACATTTTTTACATTTAGCAATCACTGATTGTTATTATCTTTAACAACATCAAAATAGATCCAAATGGCATCTTACTTCCTTCCTGTAGACGACATTTTTTAAAAAAAGAACACCACAAAATAACTTAGACGTTATTGCAATAGCCAACTTGCAAGGCGAATTTATAAGTAGTAGTCTGTGGTTCCCCCAGGCCAATAGTTCCTCATTGCAATTGGTCTAAGTTTTATTTGTTTAAAACAAAATTTAAAAACAAAAAACATGTTTAAAACAAAGAAACATGTGTTTTGTATAAAATGAAAAAATACAAGTTTTTTTTCAACCCTGACGTTAACGTTCTTTTGCCTGAATATTCAAATGTCCCTTCTTGTCAGGTTTTCGGGGACGAGACATCACTGAAGAGGAAGCAGGGCTGAAGGATCCATTGGGAACATTCTCAGTTTCATCTGCTGTATCCGTAGACGACATGCTAACATATCGTCGATGATACAAGAAAAAATCGTAACTCCGTTTCTGAGAATTTTAGAGGAAAGCGTAAAACAAATTGAGTTATGCATTATGTTGTTTTAGGAATAATAGCATTATTGTGATAAATGCAATATTATAGTTTAGTTGAGCAGTTTCTGAATGATACTTAAAGAAAGCTGAAATTTCAAAACAAAAGTGGAAAATAGCTAAAATTAGGAATTACGTGTTTTTCCTATTTCAAACGCCAGATAAAGTGGAGTTACGTGGTTTTCTTGTGAACAACGATATAAGTTCTATCCTGACGAATCCTGCAGTTTTATGGCTGAATGACCAATTGCTATTGCAACGCTTAGGCGGCTGCCGCTTTGCCACGCTGCATCTTTGTTGTGCCGGGGTGTAAATGGACTACGAATAGGGTATAGTGCCAGTTTCGTTTAACCATAAAATTAACCTCGAAGTCGAAATTTATGCATCCGATTTACTCATAAAAATGCGTTTTCACCCGGATCACGATACTCATGAGTACTTGAAAAGCATAGTGTAATGCAGGCTTTTCTAATCTATGGGATTTAGAACACATGACATTTACGTAATAATTTGAGATATCATTTTTCTGTTTAGCATGCAATTCGTATAAATTCCTACAATTCCTTACAAAATTACTTCAATAAATCGAAATCAGTACGTTTATTGCATTCCAAAACGCAGGGAAAACTAATTATTCTAGCAAAGTAAAAGCGAAAGCTACATGATCTGTTTAACATGACCTTAGAAATTTTTACCATGCATATTTAAATGCCGTGAACAGATGTTATAAATGTTGATTGATATTTGCTGATATGGTTGTTAATGAAAGACATTTGATGTCGTATTTTACAAGTCGGTCTATTTATAGTAGAGATAAAATAATTATAAAGATGACGATTGTTATTTGTCAAATGGAGTGCAGTTTCATTTTTCATTCATAAGCGCAGATCAAATATCGTAGTTGTGGAGAATCGTATCCTACATTTAGTATAAACAGCTGTGATCTTTTCTGCAAATTTGGGTTCAGAGATACCTTAAGCTATGTACAGATATGTTACAACACCGCGAACCGAACCACGCGGCGAACCGCAGCACGCGCATTTTGACGAACAACACTGCAACGAACGAAGTCGTGCAACCACATCGCGCAACAAAATGAAGATCCAATTTTGATGTTTGTCGTTCAATGAAAGATGAATACTAGCGGAAATGGATATAGCAGTAGCAGCAGCTGCCTGTAAAACAAGCGATGACGTCGTCCGGGACGATGGTGGCAAACGCAGTTATATACCAATAGATCACCACACGGTTGCAACAATTTGATAGCGGAATTGAAATTTCAACAAGTGGACAGTACAAACATTTTACGAGGACGTCTCCGACGGATTTAGGATATCTTCTCACGTTGATTGGACCAAAAATACGAAGACAAGATACAAAATGGGGAGCTGCCATTAGAGTACAAGAAAGACTTGCAGTCACTGTGCGTTTTTAGTGACCGGTGATTCATACAGTAGTTTGCAATACATGTTTCGAATTTCAAAGCAATCGATCAGCTACATCATTCCAGAAGTTTGTGAGGCATTTATCGAAGTTTTAAAGGAAGATATACAAGTAAGAAAAATAATTATTCTACTTCCAAGTACATTACAAAATAACACATTGGTGCTCGCCGCACCGGTATGCCTGTCCAAATATGTGCAACTTCATCGCGAGCCATTCCTTTGATGTTGTACATGGCTTTACAATTTAGTGCTTTGAAGATGGGATGTTATTGAAAGAGATATAGGAAGGTGACGTCCCAGCTACATGGTCAATAAAAATATCATATTCCATGAAAAGTGACATGATGTCTGTTTTTTCAACAAGTTGACATTTTATCGATTTGTTTTAATAATAATAATAATAATAATGTTTATTGGTCCAATTACAAAGTTTTCGTATAAATAATAACGGCAATGTCCAATAAACATAATATACCCAAAAAAGTGTACACTTGTGCTTGGGTTTCAACCCAAGTTGAATTATATTAATACAACAAATTCTCTATAAGTATACTAGTCAAATGTATAAATTTGCATCATTTTATTATCAACTAACATAGGTATAGTATAGGTTTTTCGTGTCAACAAACTTTTATGATTTAGGATCCATAATGACATTATACACTGGAAACTAAATGTCACTGACGTCGAAGCGTGCAGTACATGTGCTGGAAAGAGATAGAAGCACCTCGTTGCCTAGCAACCCGAGGCCACGGACGCCATCGGCGCTTCTCTCTCGTATACATTACGACGTTAGCCAAATTTTAACCTCACATTATAGGTTTTTTTACGAATAACCATGCGGATCATAGTAAATAGCGATCGTGTGAGATTCGCGTTAGGTCTAATGTTTGCCATGAAATTTGAATGCTGGATGTGAAGTTAGATTTAGTTTGGGTATATGGGGCTGGCAAAAAGGGCCTGAGGTTACCCTGTTACTAGGATTTTCCCATCTATCATTAACTATGGCGATAGTTAGAACTGAGATTGACACCTTCCTACCTTCCACTGATTTAAGCATACTGAAGCGTGTATAATTCCTGCACTAATTATATCATGTATGAAACATTTTTCATCAAGAACTGCAAGGTATAGAAATGCACCTTTCTATTTAAACGTCCAATCAACGCAGATAATAAAGTCCCATTAACTCTGTCAATATGTCTTTCGATTATTATTATAGCTCTGTTCTGACTAACGCATACCACAACTTATCTGATAGCTATCAAAGACAACAAAGCGTATACACAATGGCATTTATCATTTGATACAAAATCAGTCAACGTTGAAGGTCAATTTTGTGAGTATTTTATCAGTTCCAGTAATTATAATGTGCATTATAGGCACCATTGATTAACATATTCCAATCCATTTTTTAATAGCCAGGCCTACACAAAAATAAGCATACGTGCCGTGACACCTCCAGCTGGTTATGCTTGCTATACTTATATATTAGGCAGCAGCGGTGGCCGCAGTAGTAGACTCTTCGGTCTCCTGATCAGTCGCCGTGAGCTGTGCGGGTTCGAATCCCGTCCCAGGAGAAATTTTTCTCTTAGCTATGGATGTTGTGATTGTCCGTAGGTGGTAGACGGTCTCTTGACTGTCAAACGCGGAGGTACCACCCGGCAGATCTCGTAGACGGGGCCAGAATGTGTGCATGTTACATGCACACGTGTTCCCTCGCCAGAGTCCGTGTGGCGTTCCCCCTTTCCCCTGCATCCCCCTATAGCCCCACGGTACCCAATGGGTGTTTCATCTCGACTTTATGGAGTTTTTCGGCATGCGGTAGGTACACTTAGGGCCGTTATCGTCAGTCGTTCCTACAATTTTAGGACGCCTTAATGGCCTGCTTGATTGTCATAGTCTTTTCTTTCCTTCAAAAATTTCTAGATTGCACCTGTTCCGTGTCAGCGTTCTCCTATGTGAAGTTATGTTTTCTTTTTGAATTGTAGGAAATTTCAGGCTGATAAAACACGATACAAATCAAAAGCATGAGCAATTTGATGCAAACAGATATTTGTGACGTAACCTCTAAATAGAGCACTGACACGGAAAAGTAGAAAGTTATGAATATCAAGGCGGCCATAAAGGCGTCCTACAATAATTGTAGGAATGACTGTCGATACGGCCCTAATTGTCATTAATGTGTAGGTATGAGGTTTTGATTGTAGCCACAGTTTGTTGAACAAGATAAATCAAAATGATGTTTTATTATTTCAACTTTGAGTCACTCGTTGGTGTGAATCCAGTTGCCAATCAGATCGCAATGCTTTCCATTATTAACAACTACACTTTCTCTATATGTTTTTATATTCACGTCAATATATACAGTGGTTGAAGCTTGAGATGCAAATGGGTATTATTTCACCACCGATTTTCCTCCCTCCTTTCATACATTTTCAATTCCCAAATTGTACAGAAATCTATTGCCTTTCTGCGATAGGTTCGCATTTTTTAAATCGGCACTGATACCGTTTATCCGTTTACAGTGGCTAAAAAAATGAAACTTTTGTCTTAATTTAAGAACACTCTATAATAATTTCATGCTTCCTTCTGAAATGCAGGGTTAGGGCAATAAACATATCTCCCTTATCATCAAATTTTGTGTTTCTTACAATTCAAGCGAGGATTGTTCTTTTGGAACGCAACACAAACATTACAAATTTTTATCAGTACTATACTCTTTAGATAGGCGACTTCTAGTGCTTTTCGAGAGGAATATTGCTCTTAGATAATATTTGCTTCATTATATACTAAGTGACATATAACTCCGAACACCCAGTTTAAAAGATTTATTTTAATAAAATTTTGTACCTATAAGTACTTAATGAAGCATAATAAGTAAATGATAAAAATTTCAAAATGATTGCACTGCTTTAAAGCCCTTTGACCTTTAATAATGTGCGGATGCACCCTGATGTGCTACGCATTCTCCAACGCGCCTAGGCATGCTTCTGATCAGGTGGTCAATGTCCTCCTGTGGTATCTCATTCCAGGCAACCACCAACTCCTCTCGAAGTGCTTCTAGAGTCTGAGGAGGACGTTGCAAATTGAGCAATCTCCTACCCATCATATCCCACACGTGCTCAATTGGGGATAAGTCGGGAGATCTTGGTGGCCATTTTTTTTTTTTTTTTATATCGAAACAGCCGCGCAGGCAGAAGCCTAAATGCCGGAACACCGCGGCTGCTATGATGAAATTTTGTTAATACGATTTTTGAACTGCCTAAGGTTAGTAGAACTGGGAAAAGCTTCCTCCCGTAGATTGTTCCACAATCTAGACACCCTCGGGACAAAGGAGCGGTCGTATCGGTTAGTTCTGGATGTACAAAGTTTGACACGGTTAGGATGGGATGCCGAAGTCAGGCGGGTCTGTCTGGCAGGCGCATCGCGCGGCGGCATCATGGAAGAGAGCTCTGAGGAGCAAAGCCCGTTGGTGTAGCGATAGAAAAGAGCTAGATCGCCGACGGCCCGCCGGTGCGAAAGAGTCCCGAGACTGTCTGTTAGAGAAGAGTCATCGATCAGTCGGACCGCCCTCCTCTGGACAGCATCGAGCATGGACAGTGTAGTCGGGGCGGCAGAACCCCAAATGTGTGAGCAATACTCGAGGCTAGGCCTTATCTGGGCCTTGTATAGAGTGAGAAGGTCATGCGGAGAAAAGTACTTCTTAGCCCTAAACATATAGCCTAGCTTTTTCCCAGCAGCTGCAGCTATTGAAGAGATGTGTTCGTGCCAGATCAGGTCCTCGGTGATCTGGACTCCGACCAGCCGAAATGAATGGCTCTTTGGTAGAACTCGACCGTCCATCGAAACTGTATGAGCGCTAGGACGCTTTTTGTTCGTCAAGGTACAGTACTGTGTTTTGGAAGCATTGAACTGTACAAGGTTGTTGCGTCCCCAAGCAGTGATAGCCTCCAGGTCTCTTGTCAGAGAAGAAGTCGTCGCTAGTCTTCTTTTTTCCAGCTCAGCGGCAGAGATTGGCTTGTCACTCTGAATTCCTGCATGTAGAGTGCTGTCATCAGTGAAGCTGTGGATTGGGTTGATCGTGCAGGAAAGGAGGTCGTTGATATGTAAGAGAAACAGTGTTGGTGCCAAGACCGATCCCTGGGGAACACCCGCGTTGACGTTGTGGGATGAAGAGGAGAATCCGTCAATTACGACGGATATCTTGCGGCCAGAGATAAAGTCAGCCACCCATCTGCAAAGCTTTTCTGGGAGGCCGTAGGATGGAAGTTTGCTTAAGAGGGCAGCGTGCCACAGCTGATCGAACGCTTTCGTGATGTCAAGAGCAAAGACATGAGCCTCACCATGAGACTGGATGAGTTTACTCCACAGTTGCGTGACGTAAGCTAGGAGGTCCCCTGTGGATCGTTGGTGCCGGAAACCGTACTGCCTGTCGCTAATCAGGCTGTGACGTTCGAGGTAGTCCAGAAGCTCGCGATTTATGCACCTCTCCATCACTTTACTTATAACAGAAAGCAGAGCTATAGGCCTGTAGTTGTAAGGGTCGGTTTTAGATCCTTTTTTGGGATGGGCTGTACATGAGCAAATTTCCAGTTTTCTGGGAAGGTGCCGGATTCATAAGATATCTGGAAGAGACGCGAAAGAACTGGAGCAAGCTCCGCTGCACATCTCTTCAGTACAATGGCAGGAATCAAGTCCGGACCAGAAGCTTTGTTGATGTCGATCGACAAGAGCACTCGTCTTACGGTCTTATGCCTGAATGTTACTTCCCGCATAGTGTGGGGAACCCTTTGAATTGACGGCACTTGGGCGTTGGTGGGGACGTCCATGGTGGAGTTGGCAGCAAAGATCTTGGCTAGCACTTCCGCCTTGGCCTTTGGGTCGAATACAATAGTTCCATCCTGACACGTAAGTGGTGGAAGGCTACTGTGTGAGAAGTTCTTTTCAATCTGCTTGGCCAGCGTCCAGAAAGACCGACTGCCATTGCGCTGCGACATTACCCTGTGCCTAACTTTTATATCATGCTGGTTTTTGGCATTGCGAACCGCTTCGTTATATTTGTTTCTGGACTCGACGTCGGCTTGTCTGTTCTCTACAGTGGGGTTTTGTAAGTAGGTTCTGTGGGCCTTGATCTTCTGCTGGCGAGCAGTGTCACACGATTTGTTGAACCAGCCGTTGGACCCTGGTTTAGGAACTTTCACTGTGTGAGGGATGTATTCCTCCATTCCAACGTGGATAATTTCGGTTATTGAAGAACAGACAGTCGACGCATCTGCGTCAGTGTAACAGACATCTCTCCAAGGAAAGCTGGAGAAGAAGTCTCTGAGCCCCTCCCAGTCGGCATGTCCGTAATGCCAAGTTTTGCGGCCTGTGCGAGTTTCTGCTGCCACAGCGGCTTCTGACCGAAACCTAACCTCCACAACACCGTGATCTGAATCACCCAGGGGGGACAGGACAGCAGTGCTGTAAGGGGCAGGATGCGTGGTCAGAAAGAGATCTAGCAGGCTACTGGCGTGTGACGAGACGCGGGGGAAAAAAGTAGGGCTCGTCACCAGCTGGGTCAGCCCTTGAGTAAGAGCGAACGCTTCGACTGCACGACCTGCTGCATCATTCTTATTTGAGCCCAACCAAAGCTCATTATGGGCATTGAAATCACCGAGAAGAACTACCTCTGACGCGGGGTGATTGATGTTCAGGAAGTCGATCTGGACGGCGAGGTATTCGAGTAGGTCATCCCAGTTATGGTTCGAGGGAGAGCGATAAAGGCAGCAAATAAATTTGGGTGATGTTTTGGAGTTGAGGCGAAGCCACAGAATGTCCTTCCGGTCTGATTCCAAAGAAAGATCCCTGGAGCAGGAAAGACTGCTGCGGACAAAAGCCACAACTCCCCCGTTCTTTCTCAGATTGGAGTGCACCTCGTAGTTTGGGAAGTTGAGATGGTTAATCGGTGCAGTCTCTGAGATTTTTGTCTCCGCCAAGAAAAGCACGGCGGGACGATTGGATTGCAGGTAGTGATGAACAGCATCAATGTTGCTGTTGATCCCGCAGATGTTCGAAAAACAAATTTTATCTTCGATGTTGTTCCCTCGAGCCCACCCTCCATCCGGACATTCCGAGAGTGGAGTGAGTTTACGTCCGGAGTTTTTAGTGCTCGAGGGATCCATCATCATTAATTTCTTTGTTTTGGTAGATAACCGACTGCATAGCTTAGGTGTGGAAACATGCGGACATTTATAAGACACCCTGGGAAAAGCTAGCGGGTGGTACTGCCTCGGTCGACTGGTCCTTGTCTACCACCTTCTTTTTACGTGTTAGTGATGTTAAATAGACCTAAAGTGGCCCGTTGGCGGACTTGTACCGCCACCCAGCAATCGGTACTGAGGTATTCCTTAACGCGTGCACAATCACTTGGACGGGAAGAAGTTGTATACTGGATACAACAACTTCCGGAACAAGCATTTGCCACGGCCCTCGCTCAGTAGGGGCGGTGGGGCCATGGTAACAATGTGACATCATTATGTTGAAAGAAGTCTATTGTGACTCTTGCAACATGTGGTCGGGCATTATCTTGTTGGAAAGTTGGATCTGCCAGGGTGTCAAGATAGGGTAAAAGATGGGGTTCTAGAACTTCGTGGATATAACGCTGCGCGTTCTTGTTACCTCTGATGAAGATTAAAGGTGACCTGGAACCATAAGCTATAGCACCCCAAACCATAACTCCAACAGTGTGATGAACATGTCTTTCATCAAAAAACTGTGGATTCCTCCTTTCACCACGTCGCCTTCTAACCCTGGCACGACCATCGTGCATGCCTAAACAAAATCGATACTCATCACTAAAGACAATACTGTTCCATTCCTGATCCCAGAGTGACCGTTGTCTGCACCACTCAAGGCGATTACGTCGGTGTTCTCGAGTTAAAGGGAGGACCCAGTGTGGCCGGTATGAAAACAAGCCAAAACTTCTCATTCGTCGGTAAACACTTCGCCTGCCAATAAGTCTTCCGTGTTCTGCAAACCATTAATTTGCAATGGACCTGGTAGTGGAGAAACGGTCCCTTAAGGCAAATAATCTTAGGCGGCGATCTTCACGGTCTGTTGTTCTACGGCGGCGTCCAGTGCCCCTTGCTCTTTGCGTACGCCCTTCTCGAAGCCATGCCTGACAACACCTAACCACAGTGTCTACACTTCTTTGCACTCTAACTGCAATTGCCCGAAAAGAAAGTCCAGCTTCCCGAAGTCCCACTATACGGCCCCTATCAAACTCACTAAGTTGGCGAAATCGTACAGGTCGCCGTACTCTAGGCATCGTAACCGATCGTCAAGGATGTCAAGAACCAAAATCCGCCAACGTTGATTCTTTACTGCGGCTGAAATATTCATTTTTAGAGCGTTAGTGAATTAAAAAAAGCAGTATAAAAACCGGAATGTCAAACTGATAAGGCTGAAAATTTTTTCACTTGTTATTTACAGTAAGATAAATACATTCACCAACTTTTATTAAAATAAAACCATTTAAACTGGGTGTTCGGATTTATATGTCACTTAGTATATGTGAGCCTGATTTAGGCATACGTTCCATTATACAGAGCAGCTCATTTTGGCAGTTGGTTATCCATCACCTTCAATATGCAGTTTCAAAATGAACACCTCTTTATAATGCAAAATATACCTAAATCATGCTCCCACACATGCAATGAAGGAAACATTATTTGGGAGCAACATTCGACCCGAAAACGACTAGAAGGCGTCTATCTGAAGAGTACAGGTATAATACTGATTAAAGTCTGTAAATTGTTGTTACTTTCATCCTGCTCCGAAATAACAATACTCGTTCGAATTTTGATGAATCCAAAATCACAGGATGAGGGAGATATGGTTATTGCCCTGACACTGGATGTCAAAAGGGTAGTGCTTGAAATTATTATACAGCGTGTTCTTAAATTAAGTCAAAGTTTCTTCGCCATTGCAAATACACGGAAGCAATGACGATGTAAAAAATGCACAGAAAGGCAATTGATATGTATAAATTGATGAAAATTTTTTTGAATTCTTACGGGAATTAAAAAAGTTATGAAGCAAAATTGGTGATAAATTCTTAATTTGCCTCTAAAACTTCAACGACTGTATATATTGACCTAAATAAAAAACTAGATTATAGAGAAAGTGTGGTTCCTGATCATGGAAAGCATTGCGGTCTGATTAGCAACTAGAGTCACACCACAGAGTGACTCAAAGTTTGGGTAACGAAATATCATTTTGATTTACCCTGTACAACAAGTCAAAGCGTGACTACAATCAAGCACTTGTATTAAAGTGTGCGTCCAGCTTGCCAAAGTAGTTAATGAAATCGGGTAAAAAATAAAAAAGTTATGACGTTACAAATTGGTCCAAAAGTTACCTTGTTACGTTTATTTAAACCTGGCCAAATTTAGGTAGTTCATATAAACATGTGTCCTGAAAAACCTGGTTTTCAAGATGCGGGCTGTCAAAGTTTGAAAAAATGTTATGTTTGACAGTATTGCTTATTGCAATAAGACGTTAAGTTAGCTCCAACTAAAAGATAATTATAATGCCAGTGACGTCGGGGGACAATCTCACGAATTTTATGGACAAAGAAGTGTGCGCCACTGACTTTTCGAGGGCTCTAAATCCGTCCTTGCTTCAAACGGAAAGCTTAACTTCCCTTCGCGTCGCACCAGTAAGCAGGCTCTTATTATGTGTAAGAGTCCCACTATTGCCGGATTCCTTCTCACACAATCAAATTGCACGTGCACGTGGCACATGGAGCGTTGGTTTTCTATTGATAATGTAAGAGAAACTCCGCTGGGTGGTGTAGCCATCTTTGACGTAGCTGATACAGCCCTGAGTAATCTCTGGAGTAGAAGAGATAAAATGGGGCTTACGTTGTGTAATCTTGGGTGATAAGTCCTCCTCCTATTTAGAATATAGAATAGATGAAACATCATTTAGTTCGTTGTTTATATCATATTTCATCATAGTCCAGCGATGTTGTAATGAGATGCACTTTGTTACTTGTACCAATATACAATATGCTTCTTCGATTACCGGAAAATATGATATAATAAATATAATAATAACGTTCGTAATACACAGTTCAATACGCAGCAGCAACGTGATTTTTTTCATGGTCAAGTTAATTTAATGACTGGCCTTGCTTTAGCACAGAAATATACTTCCTCTTGTACAGAATGTCTTGCAGTAAGTTATAGAGCCGTTAATCATCGAGAGCATGGAAGCATGAACCGTTTATCTCTTTGATACGCCACTGTGATGGTCTTTGGCCATTAAAACGGTAGCTATTATAAAGTGGGACATAAAAGGACCCAGCTGTGAGTATCTACACTCTGTCAAGAAATGATTCATGTACATAGCGGGAATAGAATAAATAGGAAGCTTGTATAAAATGTAGCATTTTTTTTTAATTTTTCATTATTGACTTTGCACGTTAGCGATTCTCCGTAATCCGTTATCGAAATAAGAAAGCCCCGTTGTTACGGAGAGTAGGGTCTTATTTTGTAAGGATATATGGGGTTGTCCAAAACGGACGCAGGAAAGTAAACGCATATTAAAACAAGAAAGATTGATATTCAAATCAAGTTGGGTACTTTATTTTGAAGGTTCATTTATACCATTTATGTACGAAAAATAAAATCGCTCAAATGTTCACCACGACTGGATTTACAGACGTCCACGCGATGGTCGAAATTTTCAATGACAATTTGCAACATGGTCGGTTCTATGGCATTTATCTCGGCAATGATGTTGTTTTTGAGTTCTTGGAGGGTGGCTGGTTTGTTGACGTAGACTTTGCTTTTCAAATATCCCCATAAAAAGAAGTCCAAGGGAGTCAAATCGCACGATCTTGGTGGCCATGGCACATTTCCTCTGCGCGAAATCACGCGATCACCGAAGAAGGACTGCAATCGATGGATATTGACGTTGGTTGTGTGGCATGTTGCACCGTCTTGTTGGAAATAAACATCGTCCATATCCATTCCTTCAAGTTGCGGCAAAAAATAGTCCTCTATCATCACGTGATATCGCTCAGAATTGACGGTAACGGCGTCCCCGGCCTCATTTTCGAAAAATTAAGGTCCGATGATGCCTTTTGACCACAATGCACACCAAACAGTCACTTTTTGAGGATGTATCGGCTGCTCTTGATACTCACGGGGATTTTCGTTCGCCCAGATGCGGCAGTTTTGCTTGTTTACCGTCCCATTCAAAGTGAAATGCGCTTCGTCGCTGAACATGATTTTTGATGAAAAATTGGCATCAATTTGGCGGTGTTCAAGGAGCCAATCTGAGAACGTTCGGCGCGAAAAATGGTCGGCAGCTCTTGCGTCAATTGGATCTTGTAGGCGTGTACATTCAAATCCTTGTGGAGAATGCGGAGCAAACTGGTTCTCGAAATGCCCAATTCTTGTGATCGACGCGTTGTTGATTGTTTCGGATCGTCTCTCACACTCTCCTTCACAACAGCAATATTTTCCGATGTGCGAACGCTCCTTGGCCGGCCAGAGCCTGGCAGATTTGCCACAGAACCTGTTGCCTCGAATTTACGCACCAGACGACCGATGGTTGTTTCGTTTGGGCGGTTGTTGCGACCGAAATGTTCACGAAGCGCGCGAAACGTGTTTTTTATTTTTGCTCTTGAATAACTTTAATGCGGTCTTCAATCGAATACGACTCCATAGCGATCAATGGTAAACATTCAACTAACAAAATGACATGTCGGTGACAGAAAACAATGATGGCGTCTATGTCAAATTGACGTTTACTTTCCTGCGTCTCTATTGGACAATCCTTTATTTTCCTTATTTAGCGCTATTGCCGGAATTTCTAAAGCTGGACAAGCTTAATTCAAATAATTTCAACGTATTGGTTAAAATATAATAGTTTAGTTTCTTATTTGTATTCCAACATTATTGGAAAAGAAACGCCGCAATCAACTTCGACTTTCTTAGTACAAAACTGCGAGGGTGGTTGTCTCCCAATCTGAATCTACTTATATTGCCAAAATAATTTTCTCGTTTGGAGATTTTTCTCGGAAAGTATTTTCAATATCATGTTCGATTTAAATCTTCAAATTTTGTTGTGTGATTCCTTGGTTTTGACATGAGTTGCATTCAGCAACCCCACGCATTTTACCTTTACCTGACGTTGACACTTATGGCCACGTTCTAATGATATCCAGAATAAAAATCAAATTGTACTGGCTGATTTTTTGAGTGGGAAATACGAGCGAACTGCATAATCCCCATTCTATTTTCGACTGACAGACTTAGGATGTAAAACCGAATTTTTGTTTTTAGACATGCTTGGATGCTAATACCAAATGTCATCCCCGAAAACACCGTTTTCTAGCGATTTCTAAATAATGGCAATTAGACGCAAACGTAACGTACAAGGTTTTCGGACTATAATTTTTCCATCCATATAAAAATTACTTGAGCTAAATGTCGGCACTCTTGGATTATGCCGGGTGTTTCAAATTCGAGCCTCATCATTGAGATCTCGGAAAATAAAGATAAAAAGACCCTTAACAAAATGCCGCTTAGAAAGTTTAAAAATTCAAAGTGCTTCCCAAAACCGTTTTAATTTTTTTCCGGCTTTATTTGTAATTTTAATTGTGATTTCAAAACAAATTGCATATTAATATTGCCAGTTTTTCTCATCTACTAGATGAGATTAAATTAGAGTTTCAATATTTCGTTTGGTCTCGTGTCCTGCATCAACTTTATTTTTCATTATGGACACCGTATTGGATTTTTGATGAATAGAGTTTTCACTTCTGATTCCAAAAATACGTCATATATTGGCATTGCCAAGCCGTAGTTATTCAAAAAAAAATTCCCTAGACAGGCCTTAAAATTATCAGATGGTCATATGTTTCGCATACCAGATTTCTCTCAAATCATTTTTATTTTTCCTGACTATTTCAGATGGGATTTCAAAATAATTTGCATGTTGTCATTGTTACTTATTGTCCTCTACAAGATGACCTAGTCAAATCTTCAATTCGGTATTTAATCTTGCGACATCCACCACCAACTTTGTTTTTTCACATTGAAATTTTGTACATTTAAATGGTCTTTTCAATCTTAAATTCAATGATGTATTTGTATTTCTTTAGCTGGCCCTGAATTTGTTGTTGGATGAAAATTGTAAGAAAACAAACAGGTATCAATATCAATGTACGACAAATTATACATTTTTGAAAACAGAATTAAGAACTCTATTCATTTGCGAAAAAATCCAATATGGCGTCTATAAGAAAAAAATAAAGTTGATGCTGGAGGACAAGACACAAAACGTCAGATTTATAATTATAAATAAAGCAAGGGGTTACTTTTTCTCTCTCTCTGGAAGTACTTTGAATTTATAAACTTTCTAATCAGCATTTTGTTAGTTACCTAAATATGTAACTTTGCCTCCATTCAAGGGACTTTGCGCCTCTTACAGTTTCCGAGGTCCCAATGGCCGAATTTGAAACGCTCGATATATACTAAGTGACATATAAATCCCAGTTTAAATGGTTTTATTTTAATAATAGTTGGTGAATGTATACTAAGTGACATATAAATCCGAACACCCAGTTTAAATGGTTTTATTTTAATAAAAGTTGGTGAATGTATTTATCTTACTGTAAATAACAAGTGAAAAAATTTTCAGCCTTATCAGTTGGACATTCCGGTTTTTATACTGCTTTTTTTAATTCACTAACGCTCTAAAAATGAATATTTCAGCCGCAGAAAAGAATCAACGTTGGCGGATTTTGGTTCTTGACATCCTTTACGATCGGTTACTATGGCTAGAGTACGGAGACCTGTACGATTTCGTCAACTTAGTGAGTTTGATAGGGGCCGTATAGTGGGACTTCGGGAAGCTGGACTTTCTTTTCGGGCAATTGCAGTTAGAGTGCAAAGAAGTGTAGATACTGTGGTTAGGTGTTGTCAGGCATGGCTTCGAGAAGGCCGTACGCAAAGAGCAAGGGGGCACTGGACGCCGCCGTAGAACAACAGACCGTGAAGATCGCCGCCTAAGATTATTGGCCTTAAGGGACCATTTCTCCACTACCAGGTCCATTGCAAATGAATGGTTTGCAGAACACGGAAGACCTATTGGCATGCGAAGTGTTTACCGACGAATGAGAAGTTTTGGCTTGTTTTCATACCGGCCACACTGGGTCCTCCCTTTAACACGAGAACACCGACGTAATCGCCTTGAGTGGTGCAGACAACGGTCACTCTGGGATCAGGAATGGAATAGTATTGTCTTTAGTGACGAGTCTGGATTTTGTTTAGGCATGCACGATGGTCGTGCCAGGGTTAGAAGGCGACTTGGTGAAAGGAGGCATCCACAGTTTTTTGTTGAAAGACGTGTTCATCACACTGTTGGGGTTATGGTTTGGGGTGCTATAGCTTATGGTTCCAGGTCACCTTTAATCTTCATCAGAGGTAACATGAACGCGCAGCGTTATATCCACGAAGTTCTAGAACCCCATCTTTTACCCTATCTTGACACCCTGGCAGATCCAACTTTCCAACAAGATAATGCCCGACCACATGTTGCAAGAGTCACAATAGACTTCTTTCAACATAATGATGTCACATTGTTACCATGGCCACCAAGATCTCCCGACTTATCCCCAATTGAGCACGTGTGGGATATGATGGATAGGAGATTGCTCAATTTGCAACGTCCTCCTCAGACTCTAGAAGCACTTCGAGAGGAGTTGGTGGTTGCCTGGAATGAGATACCACAGGAGGACATTGTCCACCTGATCAGAAGCATGCCTAGGCGCGTTGGAGAATGCGTAGCACATCAGGGTGCATCCACACATTATTAAAGGTCAAAGGGCTTTAAAGCAGTGCAATCATTTTGAAATTTTTATCATTTACTTATTATGCTTCATTAAGTACTTATACAAAATTTTATTAAAATAAAACCATTTAAACTGGGTGTTCGGATTTATATGTCACTTAATATAGACAACAACCGGAACCATCTGTGTACGGATATTTTTCTAAATGACTGTAGGTAACAGGTTCAAGCGGTCTGTCGTCCTCCTTATGGATCGCGTCGTGCACTTGCCACGTCCGGTTGTCGAGCCTCAAGATACGCATCAACGGTTTCCGCGACAATAGCTACTACTTGATATTTGATGACTTCAAACCGGGCCTCAAACACTTGTGCCTTGAACAGACCGAAGTGGGTAACTGAAGATGTGCAGACAACTACTTGAGAGCATGTTTCGCTTGAAACTCGTCTTATTTTTGCTGCAGTTTGATATTAGTCAAATATAATGATTGTTATAAACCGTTAAAATGCCTTAAATTATCAGAAATTTCAATAATTAGAAAGCTCAGACGAACCGCGTGGATGCTGGTTGCTCCTCCATCTGGTCCCCCGTCCACGCCCCGAAATGGTCCCTCGACGTTCTCTCTACATATTTTTTTCCTGTAAAAGTAGTATTTTAGTAGTATTATTGCATCAATTACCAAGCAACATTATCTTGCCCTTATGTAAAAAAATCCAGAAAGCTTTCATTTTAGTTTTGTATACCTTTTAGATTTGAGTCAGGTTTTGGGAGTAATAAAACTACAGGCTGACCAATATATAACTGATTTGTTTATCATATACTTTTAAAATGAAATCAAATAGATCAATTTTTACCTCGTACGCCACTGGGCGAGGAAGTATTGAAATCGCGAAAAATGATATTGTGTTTTTTGGACGTTATATGACATGTACGAGTACATCACGAAAAACCGTCACTTAGTTGCATCGGTCAGTCTGTCGGTCTGTCCGCTAGTCTTATAACCGCCTATCACTTGAGAAGTACCGCTGGGATTTTGCTGGAATTTTTACACATTGCTACTACTGTGCCAAGGACGAGAAAGCTTTGTAGTTTTTGAAAATCGATCCAGTGGCGGCGAAGAAAAATGCCAAAAAAAAAAGAGAAAATTCGCGGAAACTTGACGTTTCAGAAGCTCCTGATCATTTTTGAAAAAAAATCTGTAACTTTTGAGATCGGGGATTGGGGGCTGTAGGGGGTTATACATTTTACGTCTACAGTATCAGTCAAAGACGTACTACAATTAAGAAGCTTCTTATCCCGGTAGCAACGGGAAAATTAAATGTTATAGATTTTGAAAATTTATTCTGTGGCGGTGGACTACGTACAAAAAAATAAAAATAATAGTGTTACAACTTTTTAGAGATTCCTGCTCTTTTTCAGAGATTGTCTAGAGGGGTTAAATATTGTAGGTTGCAAGCTGTATGCGGTAAATGGTTGTAAGTTGTTGCAAGTTTGGATGCACATGTTAGACATAATGAGTCACACATGTTTACCCTATATCTGCCATGGAAACAGAAATATGTTTGTATAGTTTGATGTATAGAGGTCGAAGATTCATCGTGCCTAAGTGAATGTACCTAGTCAAGATTATATTCCGCCTTTTGAAACGACTTGACTAATCGCTTTTCTTTGATCTTGACGCCATTTTTCATGATTGATTGCAAGTTATATATGAAAAATGATACCACATTCTGATCCATCTGGATTACGTTAGCATCACTTTTTGGTAGATTTCGGGAGGAATTTTGAATGACTTCCTGAATATTGCTTTATTATGTTTGTTGAGTAGACATACCCGCAGGAAGATGTCTGGGGGCTTTAAATATGGTGATCTTGGGGGCCAGAGTTTATTTATCAAATGAGGAAAAGGAAGGTCCGTCACTGATCAGCGTTACCACAATACGTTTTGGCTCCAAAAATATCAATAACCTAATTTGCAAAAAATGGACTGAGCAACGTGTCACACACCAGAGTAATTATGAATGTTTGAGAATAATCTTTTCATAGCGTTAGAACTCGACATCAGGCGGTGTTATCTGGCCCCCAGTATTATCAAATTATACGACCACAGACGTATTTCTGTGAAGATTTCACAGGGTTGCTAAAAAATAATGTTTATACCAACATGCGCTGTAGAGTAACTGATTCAGGATTCTGTCCAAAATATCCCTCACAATCCTACCAAAGAATAATGAAAAATTATATTATAGAGATACGGTTTCAGCCACTCTCAAAGGCGGCCACTTTTATCTTTATCGCTTTAGTGGCGCCGGAGCCAGGGCTGAAACATGATAAAAATAAAAGTCGTCCAAAGTTCGTTTTTTGACATTTTAGTGGCTCCTGATCATTTTCAGAAACATTTTTGAAGGGCTTAAAAATTGGGGGATGTTAGGGGTGGAGAAGGGTATATCTCAGTTTTTTGATATACTATATATATATATATATATATAACAAAAATAGGAAAATAATGGACAAAATCCGCAAAAAGTGGATTCGAGCAGAAAATAGGATAGGTAACCCGAGCGATACGTATTTCTGCTGGTTGGCTTCATCAGGCCCGAAATGAATGCACATATGCAACTACAAAAGTAGAGACACATGCCCAAACATCCGGATACGGGTGTAACCTGAGGAAACAAAGATGGAGAGGAAAAAAGACACACGAAGTCCACAACAAGAGCCAACCTACACATTGTAGTATAAAATGGCTAGAAGACCTCGAATTTTCAAGGCGACAAATAACCACAACCACGCGGCCGGTTATAGCCACTTGCTGTAGAAATATATACCTTTCTCCGCATGATAATTTTCTCTATATATATATACAGGGTGTTAATAAAGTATGTAGACAAACTTTAACTATCGAATCCTTGGTCAATTTGAAGACTAAATGTTCATATGAACATGGGGCTTTCTTTTCGAGCTAGAGTACTATCACTACAGAAATACGAGTAATGTTCCAAATATTTCTATGAATAATGAAACGTATTTATTGAACAGTTGGTATCACCTACGATAAATTTTGCATGTTTTACAAGTTGCTGAGGCTCAATATAAACGTGGATGAAAATAGTATTATCTTGTATTTTTTGGAAAAAAATTATTTAGAAGGTCAATAGTAAAAACAAATCAATGTCATGCTATTTTTCCACAAAATACTGGATAACATTATCCGTATCTACGTATATGGAGGGTCTGAAAACAACTGTAAATCATGTGATATTCACCACAGGGCATACTTAATTAAAATAAAAGACGTTTCACTCTTTTATAATTTTTAAGAACAATATCATCATTTCTTTTAGTGCTAATATGCTCTAGCTTGAAAACAAAGCCGTTGTGGACCCATGTTCATATGGAAATTTCGACTTCAAATTGCCCAAGGATTCGATGGTTAAAGTTGGTTTACACACTTTATTAACACCCTGTATATACGCTCTCAACACCGGCAATCTGGGCTCACCGCCAGGCGGACCGGTCTGCCTGACTATTCGGCTCGTATTGCAGCAGTGCTGCGGTGGGCGCTGCCGCGTCTGACGATATGGGAAGGGAAATAATGTCTATGGACTAATTGTATGGGCCTGTTTGATTGACTTGTATAATTTTTCTGTTGTACATGTTTTCTAATTTTTTTCTCAGAGGGTATAACTTGTGCTGAACGTAATCCTTTTTGAACTGATTACGGCGTTTCATAGAAAGTGCTGAGTCAAGCTATTTGACGCTATTTTTTTTGCTGAGATTATCGATTAATAGCGTTGAAATAATTTCTTGTACCCTAATAAACTACGATATTTCAAGCTAAATTCTTTAGCACATGTTCGATTTGTACAAAGCGCATATCAACTTTGTGAACCGATCAAATGCGCACATGGCCAAATAATAACTTTATCGACTCGACCTCTTTGTGTCTACGCGCGATCACTTCCGGTGTTATGACGTATCCTGCATTCGACACAATGCACGGATAACGGAAACTGGATCGTTATTATGCTGGTTACTTGTATTCAGACGCATTTGTTGATGTATACGTTTATACGTAGTCGTGCCATAAGTTCTGTCCCATGATAATCTCATGATAAAAATGAAACAAGATAAGATATATTTATATGAAAGATATTATTTATTCGACAACATTTTTAGAATTCATAATCAAACAGTTTTATTCAAAATGTCCCCCCTTGGCCTTCACACACTGCTTCAATCTCGCGGGCCACTCATCTATCACTGCACGCACAGCTTCCAAAGGAATAGCTGCCGCTGATCGGATCAAATCCGCTTTCAGGGACTCGATATTACGGTGGGCTTTGGAGCAGGCCAACTGCTCTAGCAGGTCCCACAACTTGTAGTCTAAAGGATTGAGGTCCGGACTCCCTGAGGGCCAATCTTCCGCAGCAATGAACTCTGGCACATTGCTTTCCAGCCAGCGCTGCGTACTCTTAGCCTTGTGAGCGGGGGCGGAATCCTGCTGGTAGACCCAGTGTTGGTTGGCAAACAATGTACCACTTAAAGGCTTGACGATAGGATCCTGTATGTCGCTCTGATAGTTTGCCGCTTTTGTTTTCACGCCCTGTTTACAGAAATGGAGCTGAGTGACCCCTTCGTAGGACACCCCCCACCAAACCATGACTGACGCAGGGTGGTGGCCTCTCTCAACTCTCGGAATGATCTCCGAAGCTTCCTGTGAACTCCTTGCATACACTTTGTCATTTTGTCGGTTGAATTTTTCTTCTATGGTGAAGATTTTCTCATCCGTGAACAAAATCTTTCGGAATCCCCCAGCTGCGTACCTCTCCAAGAGCTTCTTGGATCTTGTCGCCCTCCGGTAAGCCCCTAGCCCTAGGTCTTGTTTAATGATGCGCGACATCGTCCGGACAGGAATCTTCATTTCCCTGGATAGGATCTTCTGCTTCCGGAGTGGATTCCTTTGAATCCTGGCTTTTACGGCTTTGATGGCTGCTGGAGTCCTTACTTGACGAGGTCTTCCGCTTCTTGGCCTGTCATCAACAGAGGACGTCTCATTGTACCGCTGAATGGTCCTAGACACAAATTTACGCGATATTTGAAGGCCGCGTAAGAGTTCAAAAATCTGACTAGCACTGTGATTACACTTATGTAAAGCTATCACTGCAATACGGTTCTCTGCCTTGCCCCACTCCATCGTTATGCTTCGAGAGATCAATACAAACTGAGGTATATGTAATTACCCGAAAAGCGCTTAATCAACTGACACCACAATGTAAACAATCGGACAAGTATTAACAGGTCTACACTTGTTTGAAAACGAGGGACAGAACTTATGGCATGACTACGTACACCCCTTTATATGGGCACCACATGATCGATAACGCTGCCATATCAGGGTAAGATCTACCTTAGGGTACGAGAAACCTATGGTCGGTTTCTCTGTCTGTTTTTCTTGTCACATACCGTGCTCAGTATCATTCGCCTCACCGTTGGTTGAATTTGACCTATTTGCTCTCGCCTACATGCTTGGCAAAGTTGCCAGCCGTGAGCCTCTCGCCGAGCTTCAGTTGTCTCTCTGCCAGTCAACCCATCTACTGCATTCAATTAGATAATAATAATTATTAACCATCTGACAAAAATTGATTAATTGGATTTGTCACAAATAAATATTTACATGGCGTAATAACATCTATCAAGTAAATAACCCTTCATACGTTTTTAATGCAGTTGATAGACTGACTGCATGCTGGAAGTTTAGGTATTATAAATTCTAGGTCCCAACACATTTGCCAACTTTCTTGTACATATATATACGAGCCCCTTCCCACTTCAGTTGGCCCACTCCAAGATTTGTACCAAAATATGCCTTTATAAACTAAACATGACGAAACTATTTACTTCTAAAACAATTTATTTTCTCAAAAACATTTTAGATACACTCGTAAAAAATACATATTTGAAATCACTTAGACCTATAACTAATAGAACATCTGAACAAATAAACAATGTGCGAATAAATGCGCGAAGTTAACAAAGCAACAATTGAAAGATTACCATTGGGTAACATCACTTTTATTTTTTATTACGCCTGAAATTCTTTGGGGCATAGTGTTAACCAAGTTTTGGCAAAAATTTGGTGTAAAACAATCCCATATTTCTTGAAGCTTTTGTCTCAGTTGTACGAGCAGGATGTTGTCCTAGAACCTCTTTCATCTCGTGCCACAAAGTTTCAATAGATGACAGATCTGGACTTCTAGAAACCCATTTCAAAAGTGGTACATTATTTTCTTCCATCCATTTTATAGCCTTTTTTGAGGTATGGCACGCTGCACCATCTTGCTGAAACAAAAAATCTTGGCCGGATGTCAAACATTCCATCACTGGTAAAAGCGATTCTTCTAAAATTGCCAAATATTTGTTTGTATCCACATTTCCATCAATAAAATGAAGTTTTCCTACTCCTTTTGATGACATACTGCCCCAGACCATAATGGATGCTAGAAATTTCACTTTTCTCTGCAGACAGTCAACATGGAATGCTTCATTTTTTTGCGAATAACTCTACTGCGACTGTCACCAACACAAACTTCGAATCGGGCCTCATCACTCCATTGTTGAGGTTTCCATTGTCTATGTTCTTTAGCCCATCTAAGCCGATTTTTCTTTTGCAGTGGAGTTAATAGTGGCTTTTCTTTGGCCTATAAACAAGTTGTGCAACTTTAGGGTTTTTACTTCACTTTTTTTTATAAGAAAACTTACCTTGCAAGTGCTAAATCCCAGTTTGTGGGCCTCTCTATAAGTTGTGGACCTCGAAATTCTCCTTCCAACAGCGTCACTCCACAGAGCACTTAATTGTAAATAATTGGCACGCCTGTTTTTCACGATTATTCTTCTTAATGCTCTTCGGTCGGCATTTGTGATATTACTGTTATTCACATATCGTGGCTTAATATTAACTGAACCAGTTACGTTATATCTTCTAACAATATTTCTCACACCGTACCGCGATAAGTCTAACAAAGTTGCAATTTCCGAGTTTGATTTCCCCAAATTAAAAAATTTAATTATCAGTAACCGAATTTTCTCACTAATAACCTTTCCTCTACCCATTTTGAAAACCTAAACTATTTTAAACGTATTCTGACAGCTGTGATTAATAAAAACAATTGTCATAGCTTTTATTTTTCACAGCCACCTATGCGTTATACTGTAGACTTATTTTGCATTAAAATGCAAATTTGATTAGGGAGTGATAAAGTTGGTGTTTTCTACTATGTATTATCAAAATATTCATTGTTAATATTTTAAACCTATAACACCCTGCTACTTTTTTATTATTTGTGTTTGATAAGAACAAAACTAAGATTCCAATAGTTGGGCCAACTGAAGTGGGAAAGGGCTCATATATATATATATATATATATATATATATACATATATATATATATGTATATATATAGATATATATATATATATATATGTATACGTATATATATATATATGTATATATATATATATATATATAATTATATTTGTAGATGGGCGTTTTGCCTTATACTGACTCCATGGATTTGTATATTTAATAAACATCATGTTGGTTCGAGAAGGTGTATATGGCCATCGACCTGAAGATAGCTAATCATGTATGTACTGTATTTATGTGTATAAACAATTATTGGAGATGAAGTGCATATCCTTATCTATGAGAATGTGTCACATCTATGTTTCTACTCTCTACGATAATCATAAATCTATTTTGTCAAGGTTTGTGTCTCAGAGATGGCACTACAGTCAATTGTCTGAGCTTATGATCTTTAACGATATGGTTCATCGATTGTACAAACAAATATCACAGAAGGCCTTTACTAGAACAAAAACACAATTTGCCATCAAGTATCAAGTAGTTTAAAAATGCTTGAGGTAGAAATAACGGATTCTTGTTTCTCATACCTCCCTATACCGAGTTTTATGCCAAAATCTGAAATATTTCTCAAGCAATAAAGAAAAATAGAAAATAAAAGAGTAACTTTTGAACTAAGGTGTGTTTAAGTCAATTCACATATTTTGGTCTGTAGTAATATAGACAGCTAATATTGAGAAGCCAGCGAACGGTGTCGACCGATGCACTGCTGGTGGTGGCTGGTATCCCGCCAATTGATTTGCTGTAGAATCTCACACTTCGGGCAGGAATGGCGGGCAGGGCAATACTGTAGGGTTTTTCTGCTTGAGAGAGGCTATGAAAGCTTTCTCCTGTCAAAAACAGTCGAGCATTATTGTCACGTAGTTTCTAAAAATATCAACCTACTTGACTTGACAAATCCCTAGTTTTTGTCCACAACAGGGTTTCACAACTCGAATGTGAATATATACAACATAGTCATAAAATCGTAATCTTGAATGCATTTTCTCCAGCGCTATGACTCACCGTGCTTTCAATAAGATTTGCATGTTTGCGTTTATTTCATTGTTCCTGCTTTGTACTAGACTTGTTTAATTCTGGCAATGTTGACAGAGTACATTTGGTATTAGGGAGATTAAGGGAATCCCAATTGGAACTTCCGTATTTAAAGCACTATTTTCAACAAGTTGATATTTTATATTGCTCGTGTCATCACTGAAAAAGCTGTTCCATGGCTACAGCTATTCAGCATAAAAGCTGTGCATCGTTGGACCGTTTTATGTTAGCCGAACGCTCTCATTGTCATGATCTCCGTAATTAACCCCTATTTACGTGAGTAGACAAGGAAGACATCATGAAAAGGAAAATAAGCGTCAAATGTCGCCTATGAGCGTGTGAAGTGATGTCATCCTTAATTGAAATGCTAATTTGTAGACGCGTTGCATTTAAACATGCAACAGAAGACATGCAGTCCCATAAAATGGTGGTCACAGTTTATTAAAGGTCGTTAAGTTACAAGCTACAAAAAATTATGCAGTGGAGGGATTAAAACCGGAATAGAGTTTTTGTACCGTTGAATGTTATACATTTTTAAGCCTTTCGCACATGCTGCTTCTTGACTAACTGGCATTCGTACTGGTTTCAATTCTATACCAACATAGGCGAGATACGTCTTGCATCTTTCCCAAATTTTTTTGGGCTGCTCTGGGCCAATCAAGTAACAATGTTTTTACAAATACAGTACCCACATCGGCAATGACTAAACTGATTGTGTGACTGGGCCCAGCTTGTTCTCAAGTTTTATACAGGGTGGCCCAAAATACCGTCATTCTCTCTTATACGTATAGGTTTTACTCAAATAACTTGTAGGCATTGTTGAAATCAACGAGCAGAAGATCAAGGACACAGGACCTTCTTACAAAACCCCACTGTAGAGAACAGACAAGCCGACGTTGAGTCCAGAAACAAATTGACAAGAGACATGGAGGCTATCACTTCTTGTGGACGCAACAATCTTGTACAGTTCAATGCTTCCAAAACACAATACTGTACTTTGACGAACAAAAAGCGTCCTAGCGCTCATCCGGTTTCGATGGATGGCCGAGTTCTGCCAAAGAGCCATTCCTTTCGGCTGGTCGGAGTTCAGATCACCGAAGACCTGATCTGGCACGAACACATCTCCTCAATAGCAGCAGCTGCTGGGAACAAGCTAAGCTATTTGTTTAGGGCTAAGAAGTAGTTTTCTCCGCATGACCTTCTCACTCTATACAAGGCCCAGATAAGGACTAGCCTCGAGTATTGCTCACACGTTTGGGGTGCTGCCGCCCCGACTACATTGTCCATGCTCGATGCGGTCCGACTGATCGATGACTCTTCTCTAACAGACAGTCTCGGGACCCTTTCGCACCGGCGGCCCGTCGGCGATCTAGCTCTTTTCTACCGCTACACCAACGGGCTGTGCTCCTCAGAGCTCTCTTCCATGATGCCGCCGCGCGATGTGCCTGCCAGGCAGACCCGCCTGACTTTGGCGTCCCATCCTAACCTTGTCGAACTTCGTACATCCAGAACTGGCCGATACGACCGCTCCTTTGTCCCGAGGGTGTCGACGTTGTGGAACAATCTACAACAGAAAGCTTTTCCCAGTTCTACTAACCTTAGGCAGTTCAAAAATCGTATTAACCAAATTTCTTTGGGATCATAGCAGCCGCGGTGTTCCGGCATTTAGGCTTCTGCCTGCGCGGCTGCTTCGATATAAAAAAAACGAACCTTAGCAACTGGTAGGGGCACTGTAAAGGATTTTTTTTTCTTGAAACTGGTGGTATTATATTATTTTGTGTTCTGGTTTGGTGTGGTAGGTATGCGCGAGATTGACATATTATTCTGGAATACCCTGTATAAAACTCGTGAACAATTTCAAGCGCACACAATGATTTTCGTCATTATTTATATACATACGAACATTCCATTCTGTTACTAGATCAGCTAGGATTTTTGCGGCGAAAACTATTATTTATTAAACAAGAATTACTGCGCACTTGTCATATACATCGGCTCTCTCATTTTTTTGTTTAAATTCCTCATCCAACGAAATTTTCTAATTTTGAAAAATTGGACCTTGGGGCTTGAAGTTGCCAGATGAGATCCAGACGTATTGTACTTTCCAGCGACATCTCAAATTAAAACTCTAAGCCCTGATTACACCAAATGCTATGTAGGGTTGCATCTTCAGACACTATTGCAATCATTGAGTGAATAAAAATTTAATTTCCTATTTTTACCAAGCATTGCTAACATTCTATTGCGACAACAAATAACAATAATGTTTCAGTAATGGAGTACATGTAGTAATAAAACATTGATATTCTTATCCATATTTGGGTAGAGTGATTTTTTCAACGGATGCTGGATTATGAAAAATCCCTCAGCTACTATGATTAAGAATAGCTTTATGACTTGATCGTTTATCTATGAAGTACATAGATCAAACGGTGAGATAGCACTGCAGGCAGTTTAACCCATATTTCGGATTAACGTTAGCTATATCTGGGGTAGTAGGTTAACGCATTATTACATGCAGAAAAGACGCTCCTAGCTAAATATAGCTTCCGATAGATTATGCAGAAATATTCTGCGAATCGCTAAGTAATAATTTGGCAGAAACTTGTTAGAGGTCGATTCACCAGCTACGTTAAGCCTGATTAGTGGTGGAGCATAACCATATGATTCATAAATGAAAATATTTCAAGAGCAGAGCAATAGGTTCAGTATATTTTCGAAGTAGAATGGATTTAAAGAGGATGACACATTTCTTCTGGCAAACCGGTCCCGGTCAAATTAGGTGAAACTGTAGTATGTGTCGTGCATAAAAAGTCTTATCAAAACTCTCCATCAGTGTATGGAGTTAGTGTTCAGGATTTATGAGGTGGAAGATAAGCACTGAGCAAGCACGTTCTTGTGAAACAAATTCCTGATTAAAATGGCAGATATTTCAGTATAATGATCTCTGTACTATGTTTTCTTAGGAGAATCTGAAAGTGTGGCTAAAATCAAGCCAACATCCAGCACATGAGCCGAAGCAGCGTTACAGTAGCTGTTACATTTCTAATCAACTGCCCATAGATACTTGATCCAGAATATATGCTAATTTGACCGGGAGAGCCATTGCGTCATCGTTGTTCAGACCAATTCTTCTTCTAAGTATTCATTAAAACACCTTGTATCAAGATGTTCGGAGGGACCATGTCGATCTTGACCGTGATCCTTGCATGATCCGTAAAAAAGAAAATTGATTTTAAGACGTTAATTCTGGAATAGACCTAGCACGAGGACAGTTCGCTTCTCAAAGGCGCAGAAAGGTCGTGATCGTTGTCTTTGAATATGACCGTACAAGTGTGAACATTGCTTTAACTAGTTGCAACGTATAATTCTACTTTAAACTGCCCAATAAATAAAATCACAGATGTGAATGGCGTAGCTTAGTGACGTTTTGGCTGCCTCTGCAGCCTTTTCCAAAGTCGAACCAAATTAGACTCTATTAGACAATGACTTTTATTTAAATCTGTCATCCAGGCGACAGATATCTTTTAATCGCCGATGTAGATTATCAAGTATCATGCAATCTTCGAGTACAAGTGCTGCATTCCATTTTTCACCTTCTAGGGTCATGATAGATGACACGTTCCTACAACGTTTCTTAATGAAATATTTCGGTTAGGACAACAATTCTCGGAGAATTGGTCTGACATGAAGGTCTTTCACCCTTCGGGTCACCGGTTTAGCCGCATCTCTATCTATTGGAAGAAACTTGCTCGTGTTTTATGTTCCTAAAGTCCTAAGGTGCACCACTCGGAAATAAAGGACAATTTCTCGCGTAACTGTCAGTCTTACCGTTTGTCAAAGTTTCACAAATACTCACGAAAATTATTATTTCAAAATAGGCAGATTGTACAATTTTTTGTAAGCTGATTTTACAAAACTGTTTATTTGTCAACATAATTTGATAGCAAGCATTGAAATGATGGAATTGCTGTTGTTTTCACTTCCCACGTCTGCTGGCGAGGAAGTATTGTAATCACGAAACATTTCGAAAATGAATTATGTTTTGCATGACATGTATCAGAGATTCCCTACATATTAGTCCTAATAACAGAAAAAATATACTCAACAGACAGGTCGTGTACCTATCGGCCGCGGCTGCCGCTCCCGGTGGCTGGCCGCCGGCCTTGGTGAGTGTTCTGTTGTTCTGATATGGTATTACACGTATTACTGCCGTGCCACAGCATAGTGTTTCCTATGCTCTGACCGCGTTGCCACGTCTGACCCGGTTAAGTATCAGGGAGAGGCGACCGGTGGGGCAGGGAATAGTGTGTATGAACTGGTTGTATGGACCTGTTTGACTTTTTTCTCCGAAGGTTTAGTTTGCGCTGAACATGATCCTTTATGAACTGATGACGACATCGCGTGGGAATTGCAGAGTCAACCTACTTTTTTTAAATAACAAAATGCAGTGGACGTTGAGCAATAAATCGGTTATCATTTGTATTAGTTTCCTCATTTAATAAATAGTACATGTTATTGGATGGTAATGGTCATGAAAACAACGCATAAATTCAACTGCCGTTGGCTACAAGAAATAAGAGAAACGCTCGAGCAAGCACAACTTCCAAAGGAAAAATATACTTCATTTATACGAGTATTTTGTAAAAAATCTCTTTGGTCAGATAATTTCGATGCAAACCATGCGTATTTTCATTTTCTAACAAATGTTTGCTGATAACTGATACTGATGACGGATTAATGAACCACAAAATGAGATTTAGCGCTTTTGTGCTAAATCTGAACAGTTCTGAATTTTTAAATAAAATTTTTGATTTGTCTGCGAAAGTATACATCGGATTGTTGCCAAATTGCAGTGCATTTCGGAGGAATAATTTTTACAGTACACGTTGTCAATCCTTGCATTCAAGCATTTTTTAAACTGTGGCAGATGGTGAGACTGAGCCTTTCAGGATAAATGTCTATTTTCAACTTCCAAAACTAATCAGCACATAAAGCTGCGGCAAAGTCGGTTACCCGAAGGGTTAAGTTTTCCTTGTGATAACTACAGTCGGCACATTCACCACTTCTTCAAATTGGACAAACTGTTTCTCAGAAATTAATCATAGGATTGCTTTGCTCTCACGGGAGTGTTTGTTCAGGAAAGCAAGAAATATACTAACTTTTTAGGCAAATCGACTGGGATCCATTTTCTGTATATTATGTTATATGTGTAAGCATACGAACTACAGGCATTTCAAATACATTTTCTTCTAGAAGGTCTGTCTATGTTATACATTCCGTTCCTATGGGCAATTTTTCTCAGGGTAAGCTTCCAATGGCGTTATTTACACACAAACGGGTATAGCGGACGCTTCTAAAATCAAGTAGCGCGCTGCGTACCTAATCACAGTGTTACTGTGTTGTAGTGTTTTGATTACCTGAAAGGTCAGCAATCACTACTTGATTGATTTCTAACCATAATACTTTTATATTCATGATCATAAACGTCTTAAGATAAAGATGCTGAGCTTTTTACCTTCATAATTATGACTTTACTATTTTTGTTATTGAATATCCACAGGTGGAAAGCCTGCAGTTTCTGGGGGTTGTTGTGGGGCTTTTAGAGCCGAATTGCCGGGTTTAGGTAGTTAGTTAGTTTAAATGGTTTTATTTTAATAAAAGTTGGTGAATGTATTTATCTTACTGTAAATAACAAGTGAAAAAATTTTCAGCCTTATCAGTTGGACATTCCGATTTTTATACTGCTTTTTTTTTAATTCACTAACGCTCTAAAAATGAATATTTCAGCCGCAGTAAAGAATCAACGTTGGCGGATTTTGGTTCTTGACATCCTTTACGATCGGTTACGATGCCTAGAGTACGGAGACCTGTACGATTTCGTCAACTTAGTGAGTTTGATAGGGGCCGTATAGTGGGACTTCGGGAAGCTGGACTTTCTTTTCGGGCAATTGCAGTTAGAGTGCAAAGAAGTGTAGACACTGTGGTTAGCTGTTGTCAGGCATGGCTTCGAGAAGGCCGTACGCAAAGAGCAAGGGGCACTGGACGCCGCCGTAGAACAACAGACCGTGAAGATCGCCGCCTAAGATTATTGGCCTTAAGGTACCGTTTCTCCACTACCAGGTCCATTGCAAATGAATGGTTTGCAGAACACGGAAGACCTATTGGCATGCGAAGTGTTTACCGATGAATGAGAAGTTTTGGCTTGTTTTCATACCGGCCACACTGGGTCCTCCCTTTAACTTGAGAACACCGACGTAATCGCCTTGAGTGGTGCAGACAACGGTCACTCTGGGATCAGGAATGGAACAGTATTGTCTTTAGTGACGAGTCTCGATTTTGTTTAGGCATGCACGATGGTCGTGCCAGGGTTAGAAGGCGACGTGGTGAATGGAGGAATCCACAGTTTTTTGTTGAAAGACATGTTCATTCCACTGTTGGAGTTATGGTTTGGGGTGCTATAGCTTATGGTTCCAGGTCACCTTTAATCTTCATCAGAGGTAACATGAACGCGCAGCGTTATATCCACGAAGTTCTAGAACCCCATCTTTTACCCTATCTTGACACCCTGGCAGATCCAACTTTCCAACAAGATAATGCCCGACCGCATGTTGCAAGAGTCACAATAGACTTCTTTCAACATAACGATGTCACATTGTTACCATGGCCACCAAGATCTCCCGGCTTATCCCCAATTGAGCACGTGTGGGATATGATGGGTAGGAGATTGCTCAATTTGCAACGTCCTCCTCAGACTCTAGAAGCACTTCGAGAGGAGTTGGTGGTTGCCTGGAATGAGATACCACAGGAGGACATTGACCACCTGATCAGAAGCATGCCTAGGCGCGTTAGAGAATGCGTAGCACATCAGGGTGCATCCACACATTATTAAAGGTCAAAGGGCTTTAAAGCAGTGCAATCATTTTGAAATTTTTATCATTCACTTATTATGCTTCATTAAGTATTTAGACAAAATTTTATTAAAATAAAACCATTTAAACTGGGTGTTCGGATTTATATGTCACTTAGTATATGCCAGGATGTGTGCAAGGGTAGTTAGGGGTAACGCCGGAGCTTTTGGGTATTGACACGGCAACGTAACATACCTGTTTATGGACTGCTTTTTGCAACAATCCTTAAACTCAGCATATTTATCCGGAAACCTAGCGACCAAATAGTCAGTCTGTGCGACGACACCTAGTCTGTCTGTGTAACGACTCAATGATCAGTTGTGTGTGTGTGTGTGGCGATCCATGGATCTGTCTCTGTGACGGCTATGATTCAGTCTGTGTGATGAATCCTTATTAGTAATCTGGGCACAACTAATATAATGGTAACTAGTAGAATTGTGCATGTCATATCATGAGTCAGCCATTCGATGGGAGGCACTCATAAGTCTTTTTCCCAAAAATACGTGTTGGTCCCGATTAGTGTTGCCAGGTGTCCCGATTTGCGCGGGACGTCTCGATTTTCAGGAGTCTGGAGACGCGTCCTGATTTGCACTTAATCGGGACGCTAAATGTTCCGATAAATCAATCAGTTCATTGAAAACGATCATTATTACCAAGATAAACTAATCGTGCATAACATCACTAGTGCTATACACAAAACATGCTCTTACGGTTGGTATAGGATTATCGCCTGTAGCGCCTACGCGCTTGCGTATCTCATGCACATTCAAACATAACGTTCGCTTTTGTAATGAATATAGTTCATTTTTAAAGAACGGCCAAATGGGCACTTACGAAGAAAAAATAGTAGCCGTGGAAGTCACAAAAACGTACCTCTCAGTTAAGCATAGCCTATCATTTAATTCTCTCGAATGTGATATAAAACTAGATCATACTTTGTATGGTGATTCAAAAATTGCCGAAACACACTTTTAGGTCCAGCCTCGACTCAAGAGGCAATTGAAATTTTGCATAATGATACATTTTATAGTATTGCTATTGATGACTCCAATCACGGTGCCACAAAAATGTTTCCGCTGATGGTGACATTTTACAGCCCCACACTACAAATTTACTTGACTTATATGAAGACGCAAATGAAACTGCATCAGCCATCCATATGAATTTAGTAACACGACTAGAAGAGCGCAATATTGATCCTAAGTACCTTACTAGTTACTGTGCAGATAATGCAAATGTCAACCTTTGCATCGCGATAATGGCAGTATTTTATCAGTAGGATGTCCTGCGCACATCTTGCACAACAATGTGAAGTATGGCCTGAGCTGTCAGTTTGACTTTGAAAACTTCATTCTGAAGCTGCATAACCATCTCTCCTTCCAGGCAAAACGAGTTGACGCTTTAAAAGGCTTTTATAAGATGCATGAAGCTGAATTTGCTCCCGTCTTGAGACATATTAGAACCCTGCCGTGGAACGTTCTACCAATCCTTCAATATACTGAAAGATTACTTTATATCATTTGGAGAAGACGAATGTCCAACTGCGCTGTGGCAATACTTTAATTCTGAGGAAGCGGAGCATTATCTGGCATTTTACTTAAATGCAGTGAAAGTCTTGCAAGATGCAGTAGAAGTAGTGCCTTGAAAAGGATACATTGCTGTGTTTCGAAGGCCACGAGATAATGGTTGAACTCAGTAAAAAAATAAGACAGAGGATTCAAGATGAATTTGTGGGCTTCACGTACAGCAACTTACTGAAAAAGTTACCAGATAATAAAGTTAAAAAAGTAAAAAAAGACTGTTGTGCGTGGTACAAAAATGTTTTACACTACATATAAACCAAATATGAGCCCAATGATAGTAGATTGGACCTATTGAAACCAGTTTATCTTCAGGACAACTCGTTCACTTACGCATTAATAGTTAAAATTATTGAAAATTCCAAAATTGATACGTTCTTTCACATAGATCAACTTTATGAAGAAGTCTATAAAGTCAAAGAAGTAGTGAAGACAAGGATTTAACACCGCTACAAAAATGGCATAACATTTTTAAGGACAACCAAGACATTGCTAACCTTCAAAAGCTATTTTCTTTTATGGCTTCAATACCTGTATCAAACGCAACAACGGAAGGGCTGTTTTCTCAGGTCAACTTAATTTGGTCTGAGAGGCGAAACCGATTGACACTTGCGCATGTTAATGCCGAAATTCAAATTAAATCCAACTTTAATATGACATGTAGTGAGTTTTATACTATGATATAAAAAACAAGGCCATCCTTAAGGCAGCAATATGTAACGAAACATAGTTTTATTAAAAATTAAATTATTTAAACTTATAAACCGTGTTAATATCAATTATTAATAAATAATACCTTGTTTTTTGTTTGTCCCGACCTACAACCCTAAATCCGGATTTGATTTAACTTCCATCCCGATTTGAAACACATCGGACCTGGCAACACTAGTCCTGATAGTCAAGTCCTATCGCCCTTATCGCTTGTTGTCGTTCGTCACCAAGTAAGTGGCTTTTATATTATCCTGACATTGTTCCCGATATCGCATTGTTTACATACTGCCCTTGTAACAAAATATAATGGTACAGGTTGGTACTTCGGAATTTACTAAGGCGGGTTTCGTCGTTTTCACGTTTATCGTTCTACCATCGTCTTACATATTATGTTTTGTGTAGGTTCATTTCAAATCGATACTATCATCATTAACACAATTAACAATTAACACCCTGTATTTCTGTAAGGGCGCATTCTGTGATCCACGTTCATGTGAAGTTTAAGTGATATTTTTACCTCTCTGTTTTCTTAATTGTATTTTTGCTGCGTGGGAATGGGTGTTTGTTCTAACCCTGTATATGAATGCGAAAGCGACGGAGTAATCGTATTAAGAGAAATCAATCGATTATGAGAGGTTATGGCAAATAATAAAGGTACAGCGATCGACAAAAACGATAAATTGTTGTTTGCGGCCAAAGGCTGTCTAAAGAGAAAGTACCAGCATCGACTCGGCTGCCTGTCCGTTTGAAAAAGCTGCTTCAGACACACTTTACGCCACATTAGGCATTTATCAAAAGGTTATAATAAAGCAGCAGCTAACAAATTTCCCTTTCATGTTCAATCGACTGGAAACTGTTCAAAATCGACAAACTTGGTTCACATGAACTTGATAGAAACTTACCTAAATCAAATATGCATACAGACGGAAATAATCTTGGAATATTTGGAAAGTTGCATGGTGTACATAGTCATGCCATAAGTTCTGTCCCTCGTTTTCAAACAAGTGTAGACCTGTTAATACTTGTCCGATTGTTTACATTGTGGTGTCAGTTGATTAAGCGCTTTTCGGGTAATTACATATACCTCAGTTTGTATTGATCTCTCGAAGCATAACGATGGAGTGGGGCAAGGCAGAGAACCGTATTGCAGTGATAGCTTTACATAAGTGTAATCACAGTGCTAGTCAGATTTTTGAACTCTTACGCGGCCTTCAAATATCGCGTAAATTTGTGTCTAGGACCATTCAGCGGTACAATGAGACGTCCTCTGTTGATGACAGGCCAAGAAGCGGAAGACCTCGTCAAGTAAGGACTCCAGCAGCCATCAAAGCCGTAAAAGCCAGGATTCAAAGGAATCCACTCCGGAAGCAGAAGATCCTATCCAGGGAAATGAAGATTCCTGTCCGGACGATGTCGCGCATCATTAAACAAGACCTAGGGCTAGGGGCTTACCGGAGACGTACGGGCCAGCGACTTACGGCCACCTTGCGACACATCAGGGCGACAAGATCCAAGAAGCTCTTGGAGAGGTACGCAGCTGGGGGATTCCGAAAGATTTTGTTCACGGATAAGAAAATCTTCACCATAGAAGAAAAATTCAACCGACAAAATGACAAAGTGTATGCAAGGAGTTCACAGGAAGCTTCGGAGATCATTCCGAGAGTTGAGAGAGGCCACCACCCTGCGTCAGTCATGGTTTGGTGGGGGGTGTCCTACGAAGGGGTCACTCAGCTCCATTTCTGTAAACAGGGCGTGAAAACAAAAGCGGCAAACTATCAGAGCGACATACTGGATCCTATCGTCAAGCCTTTAAGTGGTACATTGTTTGCCAACCAACACTGGGTCTACCAGCAGGATTCCGCCCCCGCTCACAAGGCTAAGAGTACGCAGCGCTGGCTGGAAAGCAATGTGCCAGAGTTCATTGCTGCGGAAGATTGGCCCTCAGGGAGTCCGGACCTCAATCCTTTAGACTACAAGTTGTGGGACCTGCTAGAGCAGTTGGCCTGCTCCAAAGCCCACCGTAATATCGAGTCCCTGAAAGCGGATTTGATCCGATCAGCGGCAGCTATTCCTTTGGAAGCTGTGCGTGCAGTGATAGATGAGTGGCCCGCGAGATTGAAGCAGTGTGTGAAGGCCAAGGGGGGACATTTTGAATAAAACTGTTTGATTATGAATTCTAAAAATGTTGTCGAATAAATAATATCTTTCATATAAATATATCTTATCTTGTTTCATTTTTATCATGAGATTATCATGGGACAGAACTTATGGCACGACTATGTATAGTCTATTGCAGTAGAGTGGTAAATGTCGATTCTCTATAGATTCAAATATAAAAATAAAACAGTAGCAAGCTGTTAATAGTATCAGTACCGGATTGCCATTTGGCGTTTGCGAGTACCTCCACCTGCAACAGTATAAAGCAGTGGTCTCCAACCTTTCTAGTGTGTTGAGCTGCTTTGTTAATTTTGGAATACAGTGAGCTACCTCGTAAGCAATGTAAGCCAACTTGTAATTGTACACAGTTGTATGCGACATACATGTGCTTATTTTACTACTAATAAACTTAAATAAACCAATACATACATAACTACATCCGTTCCTACCAATCGTAGGTGTTTGAAAAATAAACAAAATTTTTCGTCCGCTACAATGGCATTTAATAAAGGTAACTAAAAATAATAAAACCAGCGCACTATTTTAAACAAAAACATGTCCAGATAAAAAATGCGCGTTCAATGAGAAGCCTGACACTCAGACTCACTGACAATTTTTTTAATGTTTGGAGTATAATGTGTTCCCGGCATTGGAATACAAATATTCAAATGTTCATCTGTAAGTCGATTACGGTATTTGTTTTTAATAAACTTCATAGTTGAAAAAGAAGATTCACACAAATAAGTTGAATTAAATAACGCTTTCACTTTCAAGACAACATGACATAAATCAATCACTTTCCATGTCTTCACTAAAATTCTGCGTAACAGAAGTTGCAAACTGTTGGATATCAATTTCCATGAAGGGTGAAACAATAAATTGCGCCACTATAGCATATTCGGTGAAATCCGTGAAACGATTATCCTTCAAGCTAGAGACGATTTCCACATAATATTTACTGTCATATGGTTCTGATGGACTTTGAGATATCTTTTCTCAAAAGACAGGAAAATGCCTGGTATCGCCATCGCTTAAGTTTTGTTCCCAAAACTCAAGCTTTTTGATAATCGCTTTTATATCAGAAATCATTTCTGCTACTTCTTTGTCTCTCTCCTGAAGCTGCAAATTAAGTTCATTCAATTTTTCTGTAATATCCACAAGAAAACCAAAATCTCTAAGCCAGATTGAATTTTCCAGTTCCGGAATCGGTTCATTGTTCGAAAAATTGAACTATGGCAGATATGATATCATTAAAACGTTTCAGCACTCATCCCCTACTTAACCAAGTGAGTGAAGAAGTAGTTCTTCGTATTGACAGTCAATTTCATCGGCCAAGGGTTTGAATAATCTTCTTTGTAACGCTTGAGCGCTAATCTTGTTCTCAATTTTTACTACCAATTTCATAACGTTGTTCAGTTTTAGATGTCCACATAATGTTTGCTGATGGATGATGCAGCAGTAACAGAGAAATTGCGGAAAACTTTCATCTTTACGACATAACCCCACAAGACCCTTACCACGAACTACCATAGCTGGAGCGCCATCGGTTGTCAAGCATACCATTTTCGATATTGGAATTTTCTCAGAAGAAATATTATTTTTAAAAGAAGGAAACAAGTCCTGCCCAGTAGCCTGTCCTTTTAGTGGAATAAACTTCAAAATATCTTCAATCGTAAAATCACTAAAAATCATCCTGACGAACACGGCCAGCAAATAACGAATCTGCAGCTTCTGAAAACGTTTGTTTTATCATTTCCCCGTCTTCATAAGGTTTCTTCTTTTGTCTAATTATCTGGGACACCCGGTGTGATGCTTCAGTTGCAGCCTAACTTTTGTAGATTGCTCTTAAAAACATTGTCGGTTGTCTAGTTAACTGATTTTTTAATTGTTTCAATTTTTCAGCTCTGGTTTCAGAACGTAATGGGAATGATTTTTCAAAATTCGAATGTACAGATATTCCCATTTTTCGCAACGGGAACAGATGTATTACATGACAAACATACATTTTCACCTTTAACTTCTGTAAAGAAATATTGTTCTTCCCATTCCGAATGGAAATGGTATGTATTCATCGTCTTACTACTGCTCATAATGTTTTTAATTGCAGGACAACTCTAATCGAACCGCTGGGCTTTGTGCAGTTCAGTTTTAAACTGCGCGCACTGTCGCCACGCCTTGCTTATTTATTTCGTACTAAGTAATCGAGATCGTTCTCGAACAGATCGCTCACCGCAGCGTTGCCGTTGCTTGTGTTTAGTATGAGAATTTGCAAAATTTACGGAAGCTTCTATGATTTTTACACCTTTTTAAAATATGTTGTGAGCCACCACAATTGCCTTTGTGAGCTACCGGTAGCTTGCGATCGACGGGTTGGCGACCACTGGTATAAAGGCTGGGATGGAGACTCATGCTACTCGTACGTTTTACTTGAAAATAACTCTTCATGCGAGATGTCGTTGTCTGAGCTATTCAACGTTATCACAACTATACTGAAAAATCACATACACTTGACTACTTATTCGCCAAAGAATCTCGCAGATTTCATGGCGAGGAAGTACCGAAATTCCTCCTTTCTACGACCAAACATCTTCGGTTTGACCGATGACCCTTCCTACTAGATGTATGATGATCGATATCAAAAACTTACGTATCCTTTTGATATAACTTTCAATGACACTTGTAGCTTGGTAAGTTTGCTAATCATTTGGTATAAACGTGTAACGTGAGATGGATTTAATCAATTTCAAACGGTTATATCTGAGAAAACGAAACCGACCGCAATAAGTTTGTAGATGTTATTGTTACCTAGCACGCCACTAGGTAGGTATTTAGTGATGATAACGTCGCATTTCCATCGTAGAAGGGTTAAGAGAATATTATTAATTTATTGTTCAGTATTTGTTTTTATATATTCCAACTATCACGAACGCCTAAGGCCTAAACACCCATGGGGTACCGTGGGGCTATATGGGGATATAGGGGAAAGGGGGAACGCCACTCGGTCTCTGGCGAGGGAACACGTGCGCATGCAACATGCACACATTCTGGCCCCGCCTACGGGTGGTACCTCTGCGATCGACAGTCAGAGACCGTCTACCACCTACGGACAATCGCAACATCCATAGCCAAGAGAAAAATTTCTCTTTGGACGGGATTCGAACCTGCCCAGCGGACGGCGACTGATCAGGAGACCGAAGAGTCTACTACTGCGGCCACCGCTGCTGGCTGAGTAGAGATTAGAGATTGTGTAGTTTTTTATACCTTGCAAGGCACTTAGGGCCGTACCGTCAGTCGTTCCTACAATTGTAGGACGCCTTTATGGCCTCCTTGATTTTCATATTTTTCTACTTTTCCGTGTCAGCGCTCTATTTTGAGGTTAAGTTACAAATATCTATTTGCAACAAATTGTTCATGTTTTAATTTATATCATCTGTGATATTAGCCTGAAATCTCATGACATTAAAAAAACATAACCTCACAATATCAGAGCGCTGACGCTGACATGGAACACTAGAAATCTAGAAATACCCCACCCTTTCTCAAGGAGAGAAAAAGCTATGGAAATCAAGGAGGCCATAAAGGCGTCCGATAATTGTAGGTACGAGTGACGATACGGCCTGTAGTGCTTTGTGTACTATATTTCTGTAAAGTTTGAACGAAATCTACCGTTAGAGATAATCCATATAACATTCATATGCTTTATCAAGAGAAACGTGATATTTTGTCAACGTTCGTTAATATAAATGCTTAAAAACGGTCATATGAAGCTTGAGGAGCAATGGAGCATTCAACCTATACTGTAAAAAGATCCACCATCCCATGTTATTTCATTTCTAACTGAAAATAATTATATACATTTTTTAAATTTAACCGTGTGAAATTTGAGACGTATTATACAGTTATTGAAGAATTAGAATGTAATCTTCTATTCAGGTTTGGAAATATTTAGCGGAAGAGGAAGTTTATTCTTCTCTCCAGCTCACTGGCAGACATTGGCTTGGTATTTCCAATGCATGCGTGTAGAGTGCTGTCATCAGCAAAGCAGTGGATCGGATTGATCGTACATGAGATCAGGTCGTTGATATGTAAGAGAAATAATGTTGGATCCAAGACGGATCCCTGGAGAACACCCGCGTTGATATTGTGGGATGAAGGGACGTCGTCAATTACGACGGATATCTTGCGACCAGAGAGGAAATCGGCCACCCAAATGGGTGCAACGCTCTTCTGGTAGGCCATACGATGGAAGTTATCATAAGAGGGCAGCATGCCACAGCTAATCGAATAATCGAATGCTTTCGTGATATGGAGAGCAACGACATGAGCCTCACCATATTACCGGATGAGTTGCGTGACGTAAGCTAGGAGGTCTGTTGGTCGCTGGTCTCAGAAACAATCCAGCATGTCGCGCCTTTCAAGATATTCCAGAAGATCCCGATTTATGCATCTCTACATCATCTATCTTATAACATAAAGCAGAGCTGTACGTCTGTAATTGCAAGGTTCGATCTTAGATCCTTTTTTGGGGACAGGCTAGACATGGGCAAAATTCCAAATTTCCGGGGAAGCAGCGGATTCGTAAGTTATCTGAAACAGACGCAAAAGAACTAGAGTAAGCTCCATTTCTATATTGTTTAGCTAATTATGGCTTGTTGCAGTGGCACAATAACGACTCAAAATTAGCAGTTCTGAACGTGTAGTGGGAATGTTCAACCAACTACTTATTTAAAGTATCAATCTAAAGGAATACGATGTTTAGACGATTGAAAAATTCTCACATAAATATTTTTCCAGCTTGAACAGCACAAATAAATAAACCAGGAAATTTGTTTTTGTATTGGCGAGAATTATGAAGCAATTTCTTGCGTTACAATTTAATTCGAGCTATGCGGTTGGAGCGAGAAACCGTTCATGATTGCGTAACAATTGACAAAAATCGTGATACTCTCAAAAAATTAATAGAATAGAATGCATTCGGAACGTTTTTTAGAGATGAAATACAAGATGATTCAAAAACACTCAACGGTCATCTCGTACTTCCCACGCAATCCAGGACAAATGAAATTTGTATATTTATCATGTGTAAATGATTTGATGAATTCATGATTGGATAAAAAGTGTTGAGATAATTTTTTGTAAATAATCGAGGACAACTTTCGTACACCCCGTCCTTTAAGTTTTGCTTATGGAAATAAGACAACACGGTAGGTAGTTTTAAATGACTGTTTTCCGAAGTATACTATATGGAGGATGGTCCAATAATTCCACGTTTTCTTCCGTTAAATAATGCCTTGTTTTTTGGGCTGTGTGCGAGCTTGCATTGTCTTGATGGACGATGATTCTTCTTTCGGGGTTGATTTTTCGAAGCTCGGTGATGACTTTTGGAAAACAAATAGTGGTATACCAATCCGCAGTAATGGTTCTTTGCTCATTAATAGGAATTGTTGCAATATGACCCGTTTTTGACACAAATGTCGCGACATCTTTTTCGAAACACTTCGAGAACGGATGACTTTTGTTGGCTTTTCTTCACCTTGGAACACCCAAACAGCCGACTGTCGTTTATTTTCTGGTTTATAACAGTAAATCCACGATTCATCACCACTAACAATGCTGTACACATTTTTTGTGTTTCCGGAATTGAAACGGTCAAGCGTTTTTTGACACCAATTAACCCTGGCTGTTTTCTGCTCTTCAGTCAACAGGTGGGGTATCTAACGAGAAACTAATTTTCTTACTACTAATTCTTCATGTAAATTTTTTTGAATTGAGTTGTTTGAGATCTTCAAGGACGCCTCAATCTCGCGATATATCACATGTCTATCTTCAATGATGAGTTTGAGCACAGCATCGACGTTTTCCTGGGTGCACCCACCCTGGGATCGTCGCTAAGACTCACCCGTCCACGTTTGAATTCTCCATACCAACGAGAAATTGTCGACTGATGTGGCGCTTCGTTGTCGAAAACAGACAGTAACTCAGCAAGGCATTCTTGTTGCGATAATTCTCTCTAAAAGTTGTAATAAATTATGGCGCAAAAATGTTCTCGGTTGAGTTCCATTTTTCTAATGACTTGGTGACACTTAAAAATTCACTGAAGTGAGAATACTGCACGTATTGTTGTGAAACTTTGAATTGAAGTTTACTAAAGAGTGAGGTTAAGATTCAGTACTGACATTCGATCCGCGCGGCCTACTATGTTTCTATAGGCAAAACTTAAAAGACATCCCTCGTATTATTTGAGTCTCTCTACGATAATTTTTTATCTAACAAAGGCAATGTGCAATGCGAAACCTGAACGACTTGAAATTATCTCCACTGATAAATAAGAGCGGTCCCAGTGAGGAGAAGGGCGGTTAGCTTTTACTGAGAATACCAATTGATGTTTATTTTGTATTATAGTTGATGCTATGTACTTAAGCGAATTATTGTTGCCATTAGTCCAGCTCCTCTTTTCCTATCCCATGATACCAGTGTTACCAGGTCTACCAATTTTTCGACAGATCTACCGATTTTTTAATACTAAATCTACCGAAAAATTTTCCAACTTCTCAAAAAGTTTATTACTGAACGATATGTTTTATAAAATAGTCCAAGTAAATTTTCTCTGACATAGTAGATGCAGCTATGAGGTACAAACGTTTTCTAACAATCTCAAAGGTTGGACACAAGCGGTGGCAGAAAAGAACAAAAGTGCATCCCAGATTATTTTAGATGGTTAAAATATGTTTGTGTCATCTAGCGACATCTGTGCCATGCGAGGGGGCTTTTATCGAAGGCTGACAAGTCTTGTCATAAAGAAGAAATGCTGATAAAGTTCAAAAAATAATGTTTTTAAACGGACATTTGTAGTTAACTTACATTTTCATTCTAGTATTGTTTTAATTTCTGCATTGGCATCGATTTTAATTTTTTTCAGCACTTGTTGCTCCCTTTTTAATAACTCCATTTTGTCCTGTTCGATATCCTTGAACTAAACCACGATCGTATGCAGACAACCAGATATACAACCTTCTACTTGCTTGGTTGCCTATGGTGGTGTCTTGTTTCCTTTCTCATTCTCGTTCTTTCACTTACAACTAGTTCGCTTGGATCATCGGGATCCTGTATTGTTGTGAAACTTTGAATTTAAGTTTACTAAAGAGTGAGGTTAAGACTCAGTACTGACGTTCGATCCGCGCGGCCTACTATGTTTCTATATGCAAAACTTAAAAGACATCCCTCGTAGAATTACTGGGCTCAGAAGATTATAAATGTACTGCCGCCAGAAAATTACCATACACCCTCACCCCACCGTCTTCATTCCCCACCCCCAATTTTTCACCACATTTTTTTTCAAAAATCATCGATCGAAACGTGAAAAAGGAAGTTTGAACAATTTTTGTTTTATTTTATTTTTGCCCCTTTTTCCCGCCGCCACTTTACCGATTTTTAAAGGCCACAAAACTTTTTCGTCGTTGCCATAGTAGTAAACTTGTGGAACAATTCTATCAAAAGCCGAGCGATACTTTGTGGTGTACATGTTACATAATATACAGGGTGTTTCAGTTTATTGTTGCATAACTTTAAGATTCGATAGAACTTTTAAAATTAATGCATAAAGTCTATATAAACATGGGTCGAAAAATGCGTGGCTTCTGAAATACAGGGTGTTTAAATTTACTTTCTAAAATAGTTTTTTTTAAATATTTCAAACAATATTTGATGTATAACAGTGAAAATTGGTATACAAGGGTTCTTTGGTACGACAAAACGAACCATGGCATAGTTTTACTGTAGCCGTTAGAGGGTGCTCTCTACTGTACCTGTAGTGTATTAAAATGACCGAAAAAATTTTCTTAGTGCAATTCTTTGCTTTTTGAATAAAAAAAATTATTCTTCGCACTTTTCAACATAAAAAAGCTCTCTTGTTAATTTTCGTTATAGTTAGCCGTTTTTGAGATATTTCGATTTTTAAGGTTCGATGCATTTTTAATTATTCATGATAAAATAACGTTAAAAAGTCAGTATCTCGATAATTTTTAGAAGTAGGCTGTGCCTGCAAATATTTTTGAAATTGAAAGCAGAATAAGGTTAAACGTCAATTAGTTGACAGTTAGTGTTGTTGTCTGTTGAAACCTGAAACGTTTTTTTGCAATTGTGAATGCACAAAATTTAGTTTCTTTTACCTGTTTTTTTGTAAGTTTTAAAAAAATACCAATTTTATTCTCCAATCAAGAGTTAGCGGATATTCATTTTGTGTATGGCTTTGTAAATGGAAATGCAGCAGACGACATCCAACTCGCTCAGCATTTGTAAGAGTGCATCGCCAAATAATTGAAAATGGTTATCGAAATCTCCAAAGGGATCAAAACATAAATTTACCCGTATGATTCTGCGTGAGTTTGATAGAGGTCCGACCACAAGTGTTGTTCAGCAAGCCATGTTCACCGTGTTCTTAGAAATGACCATAGACGTCCTTACCATTTGCAACCTGTGCAAGGACTACAGCCAGGGGACGGAGAACGAAGAATCAAATTTTGTCAGTGGATTCTTGTTAGAACTGATAAGAATAGGGAGTTTTTAAGTAACGTTTTATGGGCCGATGAGTCATGCTTTACTAGACGTGGAGTGGTAAATTTTCATAATCAACATATTTGGTCGCATGAAAATCCGCATGCAGTTCGGGAAATAAATTTTCAGCATGAATTTAGTGTGAACGTGTGGATTGGTATCTACCGTAATCGACTATTTGGACCCTACCTTTTGCCTGCAAGGTTAAATGCTGCGACCTTCTTGGAATTTTTAAAGGCTGAACATGCAAATATGTGGGATGATGTTATGTTAGATTTAAGAAGACTGGCCTGGTTCCAGCTTGATGGTTGTCCAGCTCATTATTCGAGAATAGTTAGAAACTGGCTGGACGAAAATTATCCAGAAAGATGGATCGGCCGTGGAGAGGACCAGTCGCCTGGCCTCCACGATCCCCTGACCTAAATCCATTAGATTTCTTTGTGTGGGGATTTCTAATAGACAGAATCAGGAATGCATGTGGTGAAATAAGGCCTTCTTTGAATAATGCTATACCACGTTCGATCATTCGTAGATGTGAATTGTGTATTGAACAATTGGGTTTACATTTCGAGCAACTACTTTAGATTTTGTATGTTTGTCCTAACTATCCAATAGCATTTTAGTTATAAATAATTAGTTGAATTTGTTAAAAATAATATTGGAAAATTAAACAAATTAATATTCTGTTTTTTTGTGTTTATTGGGAGTTAGGAATTATTGCTGTGTTTAAAAAAATAATCTAAACGATCATCTTAATTACTTCGAATGCCCAAATCGAAAATGTAAAAAAAATATTATTTTGCCATTAATAATTAAAAATGCATCGAACCTTAAAAATCGAAATATCTCAAAAACGGCTAACTATAACGAAAACTCACAGGAGAGTTTTTTTATGCAGAAAAGTGCGAAGAATCAGTATTTTTTAAAAAAAGCAAAAAATTGCACCAAGAAAAATGTTTCGGTCATTTTAATACACTACAGGTACAGTAGAGAGCGCCCTCTAATGGCTACAGTAAAACTATGCCCATGGTTCGTTTTTTCGTACCAAAGAACTCTTGTATACCAATTTTCACTGTTATACATCAAATATTGATCGAAATATTTAAAAAAACTATTTTGAAAAGTAAATTTAAACACCCTGTATTTCGGAAGCCACGCATTTTGGGACCCATGTTTATATAGACTTTATGCATTAATTTTAAAAGTTCTATCGAAACTTAAAGTTATGCAACAATAAACTGAAACACCCTGTATATTCAAAAAATATATCTGATTTTTGCGATTACAATACTTCCTCGCCAGTAGGCGTGGAAGTTAAAAGGTCCAATTTCTGGGAGGGCTACCACGATATTCATACTTTAAACTTTGTTAACTGTAACGCGAAAGATTCGTATTTATTCATGCGATTTGTGTCTCCTCTCAATGCTCGACGTATGAGTGTCTCTTTATGGCATCATTTAGAAAATACACCTGTGTATACTCGTATTTAAAGTAGAAGCATTCTATTTCTTGTATTCATAAGCATACCTTTCATAAGCTGCTGGAGATTCCAGGACAGAACAAAAATAGACATTTTTGTTTTGACGGCGCCTAAAAATATGCATGAGAGTTCATCAGGCATTCTACAAACACAAAGAAATCATGGACTGATCTTTTGGCTTGGAAAAGATCTATCACAGATAAAAATAATCCCAGTATCAATGATGATGGTTCTAGGCCTTTCCATTCACTCATGTATGTGCACAGTCTCAGAATAGTACCAGACCATTTCAAAAAATGGGTAAATTTTTAATCAGAAGCCAATTTGATGCCGATCGGAAGTCTCAGGCGGCTTATTTTCTAATCCAAATTCAGCAACACGGTACTTCAAATATGATGTTTGAATTCTGTGCCTTAAGTTATTTAGAGGCGCCGAGTTTTCGTTCGTTTGTAATGTCAGAGGATGATACTGGAAACATTATACAGAAAATTCTCAAAAATCCATTCGTAACAGATCGGCGAGTCAATTCACCAGCTTAGTATTTAAAATAGAATGCTCGCTGTTTCATCACAATGTTAACTTTGCCTTTAGAGACGATGCCGATGAGACTTTCGAACTTTTTTCCCGAATTTGATTCGCGGAGCTACTATTCTCTCAGTTATTCTATTCCTTCATTTGAAGCATTGCACCCTGGACGAAAATTCATCTGTCTTTAGATTTATCGAATATTCCGAAAGTGATGTTAGTTCGTCGCTGAAACCTATAGGGCCTCGTATACCTCATTTTATATACAAACAACCACTCTTTAAGCCATGTACAGATACGTAACAACACCGCGAACCGAACCACGCGACGAACCGCAGCGCGCGCATTTTGACGAACAACATTGCAACATCACCACAAACCGAACGAAGTCGTGCAACGACATCGCGCAACAAAATGACGATCCAGTTTTGATGTGCGTCGTTCAGTGAAAGACGAATACTAGCGGAAATGGGTGTAGTAGTAATATTCACTGCTAATTATCCGAAATCAAGCGGCATTTGGTTAGCACACGGTTGCAACAATTTAATAATAATAATAAATAAATGGGCTTTATTTCATACCTAAGTAAAAGTACAAAAAAGGCGAAGTGTCGCTAAGATTAGCGTTTTTCAACTTAACCTTATTAATAATTTGATAGCGGAATTGAAATTTCAACAAGTAAGTGGGCAGTACAAACATTTTACGAGGATGTCTCTAATGGATTTTGAATATCTTCTCACGTTGATTGGACCAAAAATACGAAAACGAGATACAAAATGGAGAGCTGCCATCACAGTGCAAGAACGACTTGCAGTCACTGTACGATTTTTAGCGACCGGTGATTCATATAGTAGTTTGCAATACTTGTTTCGAATTTCAAAGCAATCGATCAGCTACATCATTCCAGAAGCTTGTGAGGCATTGATCGAAGTTTTAAAGGAAAATATGCAAGTAAGAAAAATAATTCTTTTGCTTCTAAGTACTTGTGCATTACAAAATAACACATTGGTGCTCGCCGCACCGGTATGCCTGTACAAACATGTGCAACTTCTTCGCGAGCCATTCGTTTGATGTTGCGCTGAAAAACCAACAGAGCCTGGATCGGGCCGTACGGCGAGCTGTAACGCTAATCAGGTTCGCGACGGCGTTCTTTTCACCGTCTACACTAGCGCGGCGTCTACATATCTGTACATGGCTTTAGAATATCTTGTTACTTGGTTACTTTTTGATAGTTTTGTATATACAGTGCGTCCCAACAAAAATGGAAAGTACAGGGTGCGGCAGAGAGGACGGACGTTTTTGGGATGGGTAGTACTCTCCGCCTCCGTCTACGAGAGAGGTGGGGAGGGTGCCGTTTGACTCGTGTGATCCTAGCATTATTTTACCAGTTGTCGTTATGGAGCCTTGAGGTGGAGCACCGCGTTTTCGCCTATGATTGTTTCGCACGTGAGATGGAAGCACTGATCGATCAAAATGAGAACCTCATTTTGTTTATGAGTGACAATTTCGGCCACCACATGCCTGATGTGATTTTCCACACTTGAATGTCTCAAATGCTATTTCCTTGTGAATCTGATTCCATCAATAAATTTGTTTTCGAGTAAAAATTATTTTATGATTTTTTTAAAACCGTCCATGCTCTCTGCCGCACCCTGTATATGAGCAAACTGAAATAAGTATAAAAAATGTGTTTTCGTCGTAACCTTGCTACTAGTGTATATTTAATGGATGTCCAATAACTTAGCAAGCATGTATTTTCTTAAATATAATACCCTATATTTTATTGCACATTTGGATAGAGCTTCTAAAAACAAGACGTTTGATATCATATAACATATGGTTTCTATTGTCAGTTGTTTAGATATTTAGTGAAATGTTCGAAAAAATGCCCAAATTTGACTGCTCACAGTACTGATATTTTTGAAAATATTCTATATATATCTAAAGGAAATACTAAAATATCTTTCTAATTATACAGTGTATCTCAAAACGCAAAATGTACCTTTTCTCAGAAATTTCAAGTGGAACACCCTGTATACTCCTACACCGTTAAATAGTATTTTTAATTAACTTTTCTTTTGATATCAGGTTTTTTCCAACGGTTTTAAGTTACTTATTGCTAGTAATTTCAAGAAAAATTAAATATTTCTTGTATTAAACATGAGATCAAATCTTCTATCAAAAATAGCTTTTATTAACACAAAAAAAGTAGTCTCAGCTTGTTGGACACGCTACCACCACGAAGGCCTAGACAAGTTATTCCTGATCAGTTAGATTTGCCACGAACATATACTAAGTGACATATAAATCCGAACACCCAGTTTAAATGGGTTTATTTTAATAAAAGTTGGTGAATGTATTTATCTTACTGTAAATAACAAGTGAAAAAATGTTCAGCCTTATCAGTTGGACATTCCGGTTTTTATACTGCTTTTTTTTAATTCACTAACGCTCTAAAAATGAATATTTCAGCCGCAGTAAAGAATCAACGTTGGCGGATTTTGGTTCTTGACATCCTTTACGATCGGTTACGATGCCTAGAGTACGGAGACCTGTACGATTTCGTCAACTTAGTGAGTTTGATAGGGGCCGTATAGTGGGACTTCGGGAAGCTGGACTTTCTTTTCGGGCAATTGCAGTTAGAGAACAACAGACCGTGAAGATCGCCGCCTAAGATTATTGGCCTTAAGGGACCGTTTCTCCACTACCAGGTCCATTGCAAATGAATGGTTTGCAGAACACGGAAGACCTATTGGTATGCGAAGTGTTTACCGACGAATGAGAAGTTTTGGCTTGTTTTCATACCGGCCACACTGGGTCCTCCCTTTAACTCGAGAACACCGACGTAATCGCCTTGAGTGGTGCAGACAACGGTCACTCTGGGATCAGGAATGGAACAGTATTGTCTTTAGTGACGAGTCTCGATTTTGTTTAGGCATGCACGATGGTCGTGCCAGGGTTAGAAGGCGACGTGGTGAAAGGAGGAATCCACAGTTTTTTGTTGAAAGATATGTACATCACACTGTTGTAGTTATGGTTTGGGGTGCTATAGCTTATGGTTCCAGGTCACCTTTAATCTTCATCAGAGGTAACAAGAACGCGCAGCGTTATATCCACGAAGTTCTAGAACCCCATCTTTTACCCTATCTTGACACCCTGGCAGATCCAACTTTCCAACAAGATAATGCCCGACCACATGTTGCAAGAGTCACAATAGACTTCTTTCAACATAATGATGTCACATTGTTACCATGGCCACCAAGATCTCCCGACTTATCCCCAATTGAGCACGTGTGGGATATGATGGGTAGGAGATTGCTCAATTTGCAACGTCCTCCTCAGACTCTAGAAGCACTTCGAGAGGAGTTGGTGGTTGCCTGGAATGAGATACCACAGGAGGACATTGACCACCTGATCAGAAGCATGCCTAGGCGCGTTGGAGAATGCGTAGCACATCAGGGTGCATCCACACATTATTAAAGGTCAAAGGGATTTAAAGCAGTGCAATCATTTTGAAATTTTTATCATTTACTTATTATGCTTCATTAAGTACTTATACAAAATTTCATTAAAATAAAACCATTTAAACTGGGTGTTCGGATTTATATGTCACTTAGTATATTAACAATCAACGGGTGCTGAATATCTTTAGCGCGATGTCGTTGTATTGCACAATCGTTGTCAAAAACATGGTGCGATTATATAATACGAAAGGTGATCTTAATAGTTTAAACAAAGAACATTTGGTGTGGTAAACATAGCGGTAACCTACGGTGTTGCAACACAAAATGTACCTATTGTGTTCGTATCCATTAAATCCTGTTGTCAGGCATGGCTTCGAGAAGGCCGTACGCAAAGAGCAAGGGGCACTGGACGCCGCCGTAGAACAACACCGTGAAGATCGCCGCCTAAGATTATTGGGCTTAAGGGACCGTTTCTCCACTACCAGGTCCATTGCAAATGAATGGTTTGCAGAACACGGAAGACCTATTGGTATGCGAAGTGTTTACCGACGAATGAGAAGTTTTGGCTTGTTTTCATACCGGCCACACTGGGTCCTCCCTTTAACTCGAGAACACCGACGTAATCGCCTTGAGTGGTGCAGACAACGGTCACTCTGGGATCAGGAATGGAACAGTATTGTCTTTAGTGACGAGTCTCGATTTTGTTTAGGCATGCACGATGGTCGTGCCAGGGTTAGAAGGCGACGTGGTGAAAGGAGGAATCCACAGTTTTTTGTTGAAAGATATGTACATCACACTGTTGTAGTTATGGTTTGGGGTGCTATAGCTTATGGTTCCAGGTCACCTTTAATCTTCATCAGAGGTAACAAGAACGCGCAGCGTTATATCCACGAAGTTCTAGAACCCCATCTTTTACCCTATCTTGACACCCTGGCAGATCCAACTTTCCAACAAGATAATGCCCGACCACATGTTGCAAGAGTCACAATAGACTTCTTTCAACATAATGATGTCACATTGTTACCATGGCCACCAAGATCTCCCGACTTATCCCCAATTGAGCACGTGTGGGATATGATGGGTAGGAGATTGCTCAATTTGCAACGTCCTCCTCAGACTCTAGAAGCACTTCGAGAGGAGTTGGTGGTTGCCTGGAATGAGATACCACAGGAGGACATTGACCACCTGATCAGAAGCATGCCTAGGCGCGTTGGAGAATGCGTAGCACATCAGGGTGCATCCACACATTATTAAAGGTCAAAGGGATTTAAAGCAGTGCAATCATTTTGAAATTTTTATCATTTACTTATTATGCTTCATTAAGTACTTAATACAAAATTTCATTAAAATAAAACCATTTAAACTGGGTGTTCGGATTTAGTCACTTAGTATATTAACAATCAACGGGTGCTGAATATCTTTAGCGCGATGTCGTTGTATTGCACAATCGTTGTCAAAAACATGGTGCGATTATATAATACGAAAGGTGATCTTAATAGTTTAAACAAAGAACATTTGGTGTGGTAAACATAGAGGTAACCTACGGTGTTGCAACACAAAATGTACTTATTGTGTTCGTATCCATTAAATCCTGGCGCTTTTTTTAATATATGCTGATCACATACGTTTTTGGAGAAACATACTAGCTGGTATCCTCTTTATCGAACGAAGCAACACCCTTGTATTTTCTCAGACTTGGTTTTAGATATATCATTTTATAGACTTCATTCTTTGGCCGAGAAGAATTTCTTTGCGAGCTTTGATGTGTGCTTCGGGACATTATCTTGATGGAAGATTGATCTTAAGGGCATATTGTCTTCCATATAGGGTAACATCACATGCTTTAGTATATCTGTGTATACAAACTTATCCATAATGCCATCTATTCTATGCAAAGGTCCCATCCCAAACCCCGAAAAGCACCCCCAAACCATAACAGACCCGCCTCCATGTTTGACAGTGGGCAAAGTGTACTTGGGGTACAATCTTTGTCCACTAGGACGTCTAACGTAATGAACACCATCTGATCCAAACACATTGAACTTGGATTCGTCACTGAAACATACCCTTTTCCAGTCACAGATGCTCCAATCAAGATGCAACCGTGCAAATTGTAACGGGTCCTTACGGTTTTTCCTCGAGATTAGCGGCTTCTTACTCGGGCGACGTGCAAATAACTTCAAATCATTTAATCTTCTACTTATAGTTTTCGTAGAAACACTGACAATTCCTTTTGTCTCGTTTTCGGCTTTTATTTGTCTTTACGCTTTACGCTTCAGCTTCAAATTTTTGGCAATGTCGACTTGACGTTGACCATCTTTGTATAACTCAATGATCTTGGTTTTCACATCGAAAGAAATTTCTGGACCACGCGGCATGGTCTTAAAATCACTTAACACAATACTTGATGAACACAAACTAATCCTCTTCTGACACGAAACTGTACTAAACTAATGTTGAAAAGAATTTATCAACATATTTTTGTCCCTCATAAAAAAGTGCGTATTGTGTTGATTGCAGATAATGTAAAAACAAATAATTTAGTTCTTCTACTAATAACGCATTTGGTTATGGAGCAATGAAGTATGAATTTGTTTTCTAAAGGTATTTAGGTAAATATTCATATTTGTCTATATTTTGTCCATTACTGTATATCATCTAATTTTCCCGTTGTTACCGGGATCAGAAGCTTCTTAATGATCTTTGACTAATACTCAATACGTTACATATACAACCCCATACCCGTTACAACCCGCAAACCCAAGATTCAACCCCTACCAAAAAATTTCCGAAAATGATGAGGAGCCTCTGACACGTCAAAAAACAAAGATTAAGCAATTTTGTTGTGTTTTCGCCCCCAGATCCGCCATCACTAGACCGATTTAAAACCCAGCAGACAGACAGGCAGATAGACAGACCGACGGAAATGAGCGATATGATTTTTCGTTTTGTACGTCATATCATCTAACAAAATATCAGAATTTTGAAAATTTTCGCGATTACTATACTTCCTCTCCAGTTTCGGCATAGGAAGTAAAAATGGCTGAATAAATCGAATACTCGATATTCGTTTCACACCGTATCTACGTTTGCCGTTTTTTTTTTGGTCTGTTTAATCTGTGGAATTATATTTGCGAAATTCATGGACCATACAGGTATATTAAAAAACGTTTTTTTTTTCAGATAGCACCTACCATCAACCAACCATCCACTGCCAAACCGTACCAAAAGTCGCTAATTGAAAAATCTAGATATACGATCTATGAGAGCAAAATAAAACAATCTATGCAGATAAGATAATCACACTAATAACGCCATCAAAATGATAACGGACGATAAGAAGTGTTTATCGCTGCATTGATCCAAACGAATCGCCGTAGGCAGCAGAAGGTGTGGAGGATGTCTGCGCGACGCAAAGATGGAGCATCCACAAATGCAGACAGGGCTGTACTCAACTACCTGCATCTTGCTGTGACTTTGGCTGTGCTTGCACTGGCTGTTCATCTTGGTAAGTGATATTCAAAGATGATTATTTAAAAGGTGGAAAGCAACACGTTATTACGAGTATTGCCAGTTGATCCTCTACTTATGTATGTTGCCCCAGAATAAGGCGGAAATGTCTCTGATGCATTTCGTAACAGGGAGCAAAAATTCAAGGAATGATTACTAAGATAGTAGTAGTAGTAGAAGACATATATTTACCCCATTATGTAAGAACAATAATAACATAGAATGGGTAAATAAATGTTTCAATCCACAGAAGAACAATCCCTGTACATGGATCAGTTGTATGCGTTCCAAAATCAAAATAAAAAATTTTTAAAGAAAAATTTGATATGAATTGTTATTGTCTTTCTATTGCGCGTATCCATTTTGATTTCTTTTTAAAATTATGTGTATTTCGAAATTGTTATAAGCCTTTGGGTACGTGATCATATAATTTTGGAGCCAAATAGAGAAAAGATCGCTTTATTATGGTCTTATGAGGCATTTTTTGCTCGTGATTCATATCGAGTATCATGGCAATGTATCATTTTATCGCACTCACTGACAACTTTGTGATAAGGTACTCAGTAACAAAGAAAATAGAACAGTAAAAATTATATGATTGGAATGACATTTTATATACAGCCAGACATAAGTAAGAAGAAGTCGTTATTAAGTTTCGAAGTGATAACATTCGTCCTTGTTATGATTGAATATCTGTCTAGTCAAATATGAGCTCCTTGATCTGATGGACCGGAGTTTCATAATAAGAACCTATACAGGGTTATCCAAATTAAGTGTCCACCATTGGTAACTTTGTTATTAGTAAAAATATAAAGTTGTTTAAATTAGCAAACTAGTAGCATTTTTAACGCTGGTAAAAATGAGAAATAAAAAAAAAACAATTGAGAGTCGTTATTTTGATTTTTTTCAGTAAAATAACATTTTTTTAAATGGAAACCCCTGTATATTATATTTTTTTCTGTCAAAGCATCAAATTTTAAACAAAAAAGTTCATAATGACTTTTCCGCTAAAGTCAAAAATAAAGTCAAAATAACGATAAATATTTTTAATTATTTGCAGTATTATAATATTAAGACGGCTATGAAAACAACATGGCGTTCGCGATTTGACAGCATTAAGATAAGCGACAAATTGTTAAACTGGACATACTCGCAACTAGAAGGCTTTGGAAAACAATGATAAAATCAAATAATGTCAAACATTAGTGTAAATACTTGTTTATAAGCTTTATTGTGTCATTAATTTAAAGAAAAATGTTCTCCCATGAAGAAAAGTGTGATATGTTAGAATGCTATTTAGTGTGCAGAAAATCCTCCTTGAGAGCAAGAGAATACTACAGTGAATTATATCCCGCTCGCATTCAACCGTATGAACGATATTTTCTGAGACTTTATCGAAAATTTAGGGGCAACGAAAATGTTTTTTCTAAAACAAGGGCAAAAAAAGAATTCATAATAAGCGAGGCCACGGAAATTGCAGTTATTGGATATTTTGAAGCTTATCGTGAGAATTCAATAGCAGATATTCTCAAGGACTCTAATTTCAGTTATGGTACTGTTCAAAGGATTTTAAAAAAATACAAATTTATTCCGTATAAGTACCGACCAGTTCAAACGCTTTTGGCAGGGGATCCAGAGAGAAGACTTGTTTTTTGCCATTGGTATCTTAGCTTCTGTCGCCAAAATGTAAATAACTTTCGTTACCTTTTATGGACAGATGAATCAAATTTTTCAAATTCTGGAATGTTTAATAGAAAAAACCACCATTATTGGTCAAGAGAAAATCTTTTGTTAGTACATCCAAGAGGCCCACAAGTCCGTTTCAGTTTCAACGTTTGGTGCGGTATAATTGGTTCAAAAATTGTTGGCCCGTTCTTTTATGAGGGAACCCTAACTGGTGAAAGATATGTGGAATTTATGTCAGAAATTCTGACTAATTTCTTAGACGAATTGGATCTTATAAGTAGACATCATCTGCATTTTCAGCAAGATGGCGCACCTGCCCACAACTCCAGAGGTACTTATCATTTTCTAAGTACTACTTTTAATGATCAGTGGATAGGAACAAATGGCCCAATACAGTGGCCTCCCAGATCACCAGATCTAAACCCACTTGATTACTTCTTGTGGGGTTACTTAAAGAACCAAATTTACAAGCGAAGGTACGATAACCTTGACGCGTTAAAGACTGCAGTTAGGGAAAAGATAACCCAGATAGATGGTAGGACCATACTTAAGACAGTTCGAGCAGTTGAAAAACGTGCCCAAAAATGTATTGAAGAACAAGGTGGTGTTTTCGAGCATCTTCTTTAAAAAAAATTGTTATTGTATTTTGTAAGATTATAAGTTGATGTTGAAAATAAAGTTTGTCGATACAATTTAATTGTTTCAGATTGGAGGCCATAACTTCAACAATTTGTAACCTAGGAGAAAAGTTATTGTAAGCTTTTTTGTTTAAAATTTGATGCTTTAACAGAAAAAAATATAATATACAGGGGTTTCCATTTAAAAAAATGTTATTTTACTGAAACAAATCAAAATAACGACTCTCAATTGTTTTTTTTATTTCTCATTTTTACCAGCGTTAAAAATGCTACTAGTTTGCTAATTCAAACAACTTTGTATTTTCACTAATAACAAAGTTACTAATGGTGGACACTTAATTTGGATAACCCTGTATACGCCATTCGTAGTCCTTTTGCGTCCAGACAAAACACAACATGCCCGAAAGCGCGATTGTACAGGCTCGTATTTACTTCAATGGTCTTGGAATAATCTAACAATATAAATGATTATTTTTATAGAAAGAAGTGCACATACTTTTCACAATCCTTTAATCGCTGGGAGGTCCTGAATCATCGTCCGAATGGTTAATATTAATTATAACAGTTTCAATTTGAAAATGGATCATATTGTCCAGATCCCACATCTTTTTTTCGATTGTCTGTTGAACGTGACGGATGCAATTTTTTCCAATGCTTTGCTGTCACTCTGTTGACAGCTTCATGAAACAAAATGTTCACGTCAGAAAATTAAATGTCGTATTTTTTGAAGCCACATAGTTTTTCATATTTACCCAAATCATTTCAATCATTTATTGATTTTAAATAATTTCTTCTCCATAAAATAATCTCTTGGCTGTCCATCAAAATACTATTCTGCCCCGATTTCTATACTCAAAATGAAGTTCTTTGAGTAAACTATAGAATGCGGTCCTTTTGAAAGTAGGCAAGTCTCCATCACTATTAACCTCCTTTAATAATTTGTCTATGGTGGGAAGTTAATTCCTTTCAAAAAATTGATGGACTTTGCGTCTGCTGGCATTCCGATCAAAGTTTCAACTGTATCCAACAGCTTCGTGTAATACTCGTTCAGCCTCTTGGGTGGGGGAGACGATATTTTGTTTTTTTTATATCTTTTAAGAATGATGAAAATTGTATTAGGATATAAGCTTGTTTGGTTCGCCACATCTCTTTCAGTATCATGAATTTTCATTTCAGGATGTTCTAAAATAAACGTTAAGGATAATTTCTTTTGCCTGAACATTCAAATGTCCCTTCTTGAGACGTTTGGCTGAAGGAAGCATTGGGAGAAGTACTCTCAGTTTCATCTGCTGTATCCGTAGACGACATGCTAACGTTTAAACACGCGCTATGTATGCACCGGAAATGAACAGCAACTTCCGGCGATACCCTGAGCCTGGGTTCTATCCTGTCGAATTCTAAACTGCGTAGTTTTATGACCGAATGGCCAATAGCTATTGCTTAAGCGGCTGCCGCTTTGCCGCGCTCCATCTTTGTTGTGCCGGGGCGTAAATCGACTACGAATAGGGTATAGGGTGTAATAAGCCTTTATGTGCCTCGGCGTGTTATAGAGCCCACGTTGGTGGCGCAGACCACAAACGTCCACTTCACGCTATAGCTACGTAAATAAGTATAATGATTTGTTTCAGGCGATGGAGGTTTCGCTTCCAGCATAGACAAGATCACAAGGAACTTGGACGTGGCCCTTTCAGATCTCAGCGATGACAAGATTCACTACAACCCCTACAATTCAACGGCACATTATGTGTCGGATACAGCATTCAACGCCAGGGGCATGGCGGGGTTATATAACCTCACCGGAAAGGTCATGGACGGCGTGCTGGCCAGAAATTTCTTACCGAAAGGTAAGTCGGAAACAGAAGCGATAAATTACCATTTCTTTACTATGCCAAAACTGGCGAGGAGGTATATTGTAATCGCGAAAAATTTAAATTAAGATATGTTTTTTGGATGTTATACAACATGTAATGGGTGATTTTTTTGCTAGTATCTTTTTGGCAACACTGTTTTTGACAGATGACGCGTGAATCGTGTCTTGGGTCATTGTCAAACTTGTTCAGTTTGGTCTATAATTTAACCATGAATCGACTTACGAACGAACAACGCTTGCAAATTATTGAATTTTACTATCAAAATTCATGCTTCCAATTTATGGGCAATTTGGTCGACCTACTGAGGGAGCTATTCGGAAGCTTGTGACTAAATTTCGAACCTAGTTTACATTATTGGACATTAAACCACGAACACGCAGACGTAGAGTGAGGACTGAGGAAAATATTGCGGCTGTATCCGCCAGTGTTAGTGATGACCGTGAAATGTCGATTCGCCGCCGTTCGCAGCAATTGGGCCTCTGTTACTCCACTAGGTGGAAAATTTTGCGACAGGATTTGGGTGTAAAACCTTATAAGATACAGCTGGTGCAAGAATTGAAGCCACACGACCTCCCACAACGTTTACAATTTGGTGATTGGGCGCTGGCAAAGTTGGAGGAAGATCCACATTTTTATCGAAAAATTGTGTCCAGCGACTAAGCTCATTTCTGGTTGAATGGGTACGTTAACAAGCAAAATTGACGCATCTAGAGTGAAGACCAGCCAGAAGCATTGCAAGAGCTACCAACGCATCCCGAAAAAATCATTGTTTGGTGTGGATGTATGGGCCGGTGGCATCATCGGGCCGTACTTCTTCAAAGACGACAATGGCCGGAACGTAACTGTGAATGGCGAGCGCTACCGTGCGATGATAACAAACTTTTTTTGCCCAAAATGGAAGAGCTGGAATTGGCTGACATGTGGTTTCAACAAGACGGTGCCACATGCCACACCGCACACGAAACAACGGCCCTATTGAGAGGCGAGTTCGGTGAACAGTTTATCTGACGTTTGAGGCCCGTCAATTGGCCGCCTAGATCGTGTGATTTAACGCCGTTGGACTATTTCTTGTGGGGCCATGTTAAGGCTAATGTCTACAGAGATAAACCAGCAACGATTGACGCACTGGAAGCCAATATTGAAGCATTTATTCGTGAGATACCGGCCGATATGTTGGAGAGAGTGTGCCAAAATTGGACCTTGCGCATGGGCCATCTAAAGCGGAGCCGCGGCCAACATTTACATGAAATAATCTTTAAACATTAAATTATATCGACCGTTCTATCGACTCAAATAAAGATTTAATCGTTTTTTCAAATTTTTTGTGTTTTTTTTTGAAAATCAAATCCTATACCTCTTGAAAAATCACCTGTTACATCACGAAAAACCGTGTCACTTATTTCCGCCTATCTGTCTATAGGTCTGATGATCTGTCAGAAACATTTATATATTTTAGTAATCTTTGGATATCAGGAGTACGTATGTATCACTTCAGCGTTCTGCGATGCTTTTAAAAACGATGACTTAATTGGTTCTCTCTCAGACATTGTTTGGAAGGGATGAAACTATAATGAAGAAGCTGCTGATCTCAGTGATACGCCACACATATTTGCCATGGAAACAAATGTGATAGATTTGCTTATTCAGGGTGATTCACAAGTCGTATCCAACAATGAAACACCATATAGAGGACCGCATTTTACCGCGTAATTACGATTCGATTTCGCCTTTTGAAACGATTTGTCTCATCCCTTCTCTTTGAAATCTCCATCGAAGGCGTAGCAAGTATAGAGTCAATCTACTTGATGCCATTTTTTTTTAGTTAAATTGGTACTATGAGCCGAGCGCTATCGGTTCGAGAAGTTAAAAAACAAACTTAGAAATACATATACCTTTCAGAAGCTGTATAGATTCCGTTTCATTTTGTTTTGAAATATGAATGTTATTTTTTTAAAAGGTCTGAGGTATTAAGTTGGTATTTTAGATGATGAAGTCGATGCATGGATATGTGTACTTTATAATCCTCACGATCTGTATCTACTGTGATCCGTATAATCAGTATTTGCTGATCATTCCGTCAAGGTCAGTGGATTTCTACGTAACCTTATACAGCAATTCCTAAAAATCCCCAATATTGTACACGAGGGCCATGCCACTCCTGCGGGCGCCTGTGGTTTCATGGTTAATAAATGAAGACACAAATCTGTGCCCCAGAGCCAGACTAGGTTAAGTCCATTTTTGTCAAAATAGTTTAATATGTCAAGCTTATGATAATATTGTGAATTGTCATTTGCTACATGCAGCGTCCATCTATCTTTAATAATAAGGAAGTAACGACTTTTTAACTCATATAAAGTCGTATTCAATACAATGCAAGAAAAAGATTTCATATATAATTAACTCAAAACTACTTATTTGGACTTAACCTAGTCTGGCTCTGAGGTACAGAAACGGATAAAGGTGTCATGTATTTTTTTTGCATTAAATCAACAATAAGGAGTGATTCTTTCATTCTGTGATTACTTTGTTGCAAACACAAGATAATAACAAACTACTTGAACTAAATATTTAAAATGCCGATAAAGTAAGCAGTCACAATAAAAAATGTTCAAAGTCAATTTTCTCCATACATTGATTTTGTTACATGATAACTTAATCCACTTGTGTCTTCAAATATCACAATCCATGCTAAATACTGACGGATCTTAATAAGCGATCGTCTGACAGTCGCCTTAAATATTGAGATCTCTATCTTTGGGTAGTTAAGGTTTTCAAAATGGGTAGAGGAAAGGTTATTCGTGAGAAAATTCGGTTATTGATAATTAAATTTTTTAATTCTGGGAAGTCAAACTCAGAAATTGCAACTTAGACATATCGCGGTACAGTGTGAGAAATATTGATAGAAGATATAACGTAAATGGTTCAGTTAATATTAAGCCACGATATGTGAAAAAAAGTAGTATCACAAATTCCGACCGAAGAGCATTAAGAAGAATAATCGTGAAAAACAGGCGTGCCAATTATTTACAATTAAGTGCTCTGTTGAGTGACGCTGTTGGAAGGAGAATTTCGAGGTCCAAAACTCATAGAGAGGCCCACAAACTGGGATTTAGCACTTGCAAGGTAAGTTTTCTTATAAAAAAAGTGAAGTAAAATCCCTAAAGTTGCACAACTTGTTTATAGGCCAAAGAAAAGCCACTATTAACTCACTGCAAAAGAAAAATCGGCTTAGATGGGCTAAAGAACATAGACAATGAACACCTCAACAATGATGTGCAATACAATGGAGTGATGAGGCCCGATTCGAAGTTTGTGTTGGTGACAGACGCAGTAGAGTTATTCGCAAAAAAATGAAGCATTCCATGTTGACTGTCTGAAGAGAAAAGTGAAACTTCCAGCTTCCATTATGGTCTGGGGCAGAATGTCATCAAAAGGAGTAGGAAAACTTCATTTTATTGATGGAAATGTGGATACAAACAAATATTTGGCAATTTTAGAAGAATCGCTTTGACCAGTGATGGAAGAATGTTTGACATCCGGCCAAGATTTTGTGTTTCAGCAAGATGGTGGAGCGTGCCATACCTAAAAAAAAGCTATAAAATGGATGGAAGAAAATAATGTACCACTTTTGAAATGGGTTTCTAGTAGTCCAGATCTGTCACCTATTGAAACTTTGTGGCACGAGATGAAAAAGATTCAACGACAACATCCTGCTCGTACAATCACCGAACTGAGACAAAAGCTTCAAGAAATATGGGATTGTTTTACACCAAATTTTTGCCAAAATTTGGATATTAACACAATGCCCCAAAGAATTTCAGCCGTAATAAAAAATAAAGGTGATGTTACCCAATGGTAATCTTTCAATTGTTGCTTTGTTAACTTCGCGCATTTATTCGCACATTCTTTATTTGTTCAGATGCTCTATTAGTTATAGGTATAAGTGATTTCAAATATGCATTTTTTACGACTAGAGTGTATCTAAAATGTTTTTGAGAAAATGAATTGTTTTAGAAGTAAATAGTTTCGTCATGTTTAGTTTATAAAGGCACATTTTGGTACAAATCTTGAAGTGGGCCAACTGAAGTGGGAAGCGGCTCGTATTTACTTCGTCATGATTATTCCTGTAATTTAAAAATGTTTATTTACTCCTTCAAATATCGCGGTGCTTGTTCGAGAATTCAAAATGCGGAACTCACGACGAGGCGTGAGAGAAAAATTCTGGAAATCTTATTTTTTTGGGCCAAATGATAATGTTGTATTGTGAAGATGAAATAACGGCTTTAAGTTCGTCTATAACTTTCAATTTCTTTATTTCTCAGTAGACTGTGAGCGAGGAATCCAAACAGACCCACTCCCGTTCCTTATTTACTTTTTGTTTCGCGAAGATGATATGACAAAAAATAATGAATCATACATTTTTTATCAAAGAGTTTTATACAATTGTCGCGTTTCATTGTTTAGATTATTTACGCGTGACCGTGAAATTTCTTATCGTTTAAAATATTTGCAACGGTACAGTGAACCCGGAAATCCAGATGTATCACTTTGAAACTAAAATTCCATTTTACTTCCACCCGTACTGGCGGGGAGGTATTGTGACATTTCGAAAACGAGATATTATTTTGTTGGATGTTATATTGGATGTACATCACGAAAAACCATGTCACTCATTTCTGTCGGTGGCGACTGAGAAAAACAAAAAAAAATTTAAATCATTCATTTTTTATGTTTATCGGGATCCTGATTATTTAAAAAAGGGGTAAAAAACTTGTGGTGGGGAGGGCATATCTCAATTTTAAGTTTTTGATGCTGGTACATTTATACCGCTCCCAACAATGGTGATTCTACGCACCTATCAAACATACAGTAGAACCCCGATTATCCGAAATAATGTGAACCCAAGTGCTTTCGGATAATCGAAATTTCGGATAAAATGGAAATAAATATTTAGACTATAATAAATAATGCTTTTAAAGAAAAAATTAAATGAATGTGTTAAGTGAGTATATACCTATATACTTTTACGTAAAATATAAACATGTGGATGCAAACATACATATTTACGAGTATTTAGTAACAAAGGAAGTAAGTTTTTACCGTACACGTTTTGCATTGTTCCTATTTTTGGCAGCAATATGCCTCCAACGTTTGATAAATAGCATTTTCTTGTTGTTCGACGTAAGTCAACGCCTTTTGTAGAGCTTCTAATCCCTCAGAATGTGACATTTTGGCAGAGATTTTTGTCTCATTGCCACTAGCATCACTTAAAACTGTCTCATCGCCATTGTTACAAACAGTTTTTATTAGTTCTGTATCAGTTAATTCTTCCATCAATTCATCACCATTAATCCACTCACCAACATCTGCCTGGGTAAGATTTTCTCACCCTGCTATTTTTACGACGAGCTCATTTAAATTTTCGTTGTTTTTCTCATAGTCCGCGCAAGGTTCCATTTCTTGCTTAATTATTGTCCACCAAGATTTTTGGCAAATTAGAGCTTTTTACTTGCCTCCATGCTTCTGCTATCCAATATGCCACATTCTTGAGGTTAATCTCTTTTGAACAATCAACGAGCTTACAACCATTATCAACTTGATCTTAAATATGCTCTAATAACAAACGTCTGTAATTGCGTTTTAAATTTTCTAAAACTCCTTGATCCATTGGCTCAATCAGTGACGTTACATTAGGAGGCAAAAACGTCACTCGTAATTCTCCACTTCAAATATCGTTCTGTTTTGGGGACAAAATGATTGTAAAACCAATCCGTAAATACAGCGGCATCCACGTTTGATTGCCTCAAGTTTCTGTACTATGGTAATAACAACACGTTTACGTTTATTTCTACGCTGCTCCATTTTAGCGATTATGAACCTGACTGAAACAAACATACACGCACACGTACCAGTGAATTCCTTCAAACGCGCTTGGGGAATCACCGGCAGCGAAGTCAATGACGGAGACGCCGAAAGGGGAACTACCGGCGGCTATTTTAGATCATGCGCCGATTTCCCGAAAATATTGTATGCGATCTGTTTCTGATAAAGCGGATTTCGTGTAATCGCGATTCGGATAATCAAGGTTCTACTGTATTTCACACATCATAGATTTATCTGTAAAGCCCTGAAAAATATTACCGGTAGACGGATCTTGTACCTAACGGCCGCGGCTGCTGCTGGCGTCGTGCGTCGACCGTGATGACTGTTCTGTTATGGAATCACTCGTATGTCTGCCGCGCAACAGCCTAGTGTTTTCTATGCCCTGGCCGCGCGTTAGTTATCGGGGACAGGCGACTTTTCCAGATGTACTACCGTTAGGACAAGGAAATAATCTCTATGGACTAATTGTATGGACCTGGACTGACATTTTTCTCAGAGAGTGTAGTTTGTGCGGAACATATCGCTGTTTCTACTGATCAGGGCGTTGCGTGGGAAGTGCAAAGTTAACCTACGTGACGCTGCTTTTTTGCGGAACTTTACCGTTAAACCTGCTACTGATGTAGGATAACTTTTGCTGAAAATCAAATGTCCCACACAAATTCGTGTGACGGCTATAATATCCAAACGACTGCCTATCCTTACTTATTTGCAATGATCTCCGTTGCCTTAAGGTACGCGTCTACAGGTTCACATCGTACACATGGAATGATACGCATCAAAAGATTGAACTTATGGAAGCGCGCTCAGTGACGGCACACATCGGACCGCAAGATATCCGAATAGAGTTTTTACAAGGAGGAAATATTCCGTTCCGTGTCGATGTCATGCGGATGTTCGCCCAGTGGATGCGTTTCCATGTTTGGCACATATTTATGCACGTTGGTGTGTAACACCCAAAAAGTTGATAAAAATGACAACTTCCGCAGCATCCTTATGAAATTTGGCACAGAAAGGTTTTTGACGTCGCTCATTTGTAATCTGCTCCCGAAAAACAAATTCATTATGGCATATCAATTATGGCGTCAGAACCTTGAAATAAGTTGATATTAAGATGTTTGATAGGAGGCAGGAGCATTATAATAGTATAGTGATTGCCGAGTAAGAAGGATTGATAAAAAACACAAATATTATATTTCAAACATAAGAAAATACGATGTCACTATAGCACCGCTTAAAAACTCCATAAAAAGTGATGTCTGAAAGAACGAATCTGAGGTTAAATAGATCTTAAATTAATTTTGCAGCTTTTGCTCTTAATTTAATTTGTGCTGTACACGTCAATTCTTGAGCGCTCGTGCTGGTTCACAGTTCGAAAGTTTTTAATATCTTAGTTCTTTCAGGAACTGGATTTTGGTCGGTCGTTAGTGACTGATTTTCCTTGTAAATTTTAATGTGCAGTTGAGCCAATCTATGTGTCTAATTGAAAAAAAGGACCTGCTTTGACCTCCAGCCACTAATTTTTAAAATTTCATATAAATCTTGCAAGATTTCAATTTTCGGTATCACATGACCTGTTTGTTTCAAAATTTTGGCTTCCAATTTATGAACCTTTTTTGTTAGTCGTTAACAAAATTTGATTCTAGTTTTTATCTCGCACTACTTCAAGCTTCTTAAGCATAATTAACGCCAACGGGGACAAAGGGCGGAACCTTGTTAAAAACTTTTCTAAATAATAGTTCACTGAAAAGTAATGATATGATAATCAACCCACCATGTGGGTGAATACAATAATCGGGACACATTTTTATTATACAGGGTGTTCCATAATTATTGCGACAAAATGATAGGGGTTGTAGAGGGCATAAAAATATGCAATTTTGCCTTATAAACCCCTGTAAATATGCCGTTTGAGCACTACAGTTAATTTTACCTTAAGAGCTCATAGGAGAAACAAAAAATTCACCAGCTGCAAAATGTTCGTCTAGCACATTTCATGGTCTCACCGGTTTGTAAAAAAAGCCTGCTGTGTTTACATTTTTGTTATCGTACACCCGTACCACCTTTTAAAAGTCCAAGCCATGGGTTCAGCAGACTATCTGCCGCGTCGACGTTTTTGTCGTTGGTGGCTGCAGCAGGAGTTGAGGCAACCAAACTTTGGTCGCTACGTTTTGTTCACTGACGAGTCCTGTTTTACAAAGGACGGTTATTTTAATAGCCATAACAGTCACATTTGGGATGAAGAAAACCCTCATGCCATAGCCATCCATAGAGACCAACATCAGTTTTCAATTAACATCTGGTGCGGCATTGTGGACGAGCATATCATCGGGCCATATCTGCTTCCACCACGTTTGGATGGGCATGCTTATGGTCGATCCTTACAGCATGTGCTACCGGAACTATTACAAAATGTGCCACTGAATATAAGAGCCAACATGTGGTTTCAACACCATGGCGGTCCAGCCCACTTTTCTTTACAAGTGCGGCAGTATTTGGACGACAAATTTCCAAATAGGTGGATAGGCCGAGGTGGCCCTGTGCCTTGGCCTGCGCGGTCACTTGACCTGACCCCACTGGATTATTTTATCTGGAGCTATCTGAAAGCTTTAGTGTACGAAACTCCTGTTCCCAACCAACAAGAGCTACTGGGAAGAGTGATGGCCGCGTCCGCACATGTTCAGGACATACCGGGGGTATGCCACAGAGTTCGCCGATCATTGAACAATCGTGCACAGCTGTGTATTGAGCAAGGTGGAGGACACTTTGAGCAATTACTGTAGGTAAGCTGTTTCAAGAAACTGATCTTTTTTTTTTGCTGCAGCCCAAACGGCATATTTCCGAACAGGGGTTTATAAGGAAAAATTGTTCATTTTGATGCCCTCTACAACCCCTATCATTTTGTCGCAATAATTATGGAACACCCTGTATATCAGATGAAATATCTTCTTTAGTAGAAGCCATATGAGATATCTTGGATTTTTCAAAACACAACACGGTGTGTATAATGTAGAACGTCACGGATTTCACCACAAAAAAGTTATAACAAGCTACTTCAAGTTTGACGATCTGCCATAGTAAACAACATTTTGTTTTCGTGGCTAATTAATTATTCCAGGTGTGAACTGTAAACATGATGAATTTCATCTGTTTCCATTACTTCATCTTTTGACTTTTTGCCAGCTTTTTGGGTGTTTTAGACCACTGAGCATCGACGTGGGTTCATTCTATATTCTGTCAGCTTTGCATATCGTAGATGAACATTCGAACACTCGTGATTTCAAATGGGCACTGTGTTCGCAATTCATACTTTTATTAGGTAATTGCAATTCCTTATGTCAAATTGCGATTTCTTATGTCAGATTGCGCCTTTCGCAAAATTCATACCGCGTAATAGCTATTGGCTTGCACTGGGTCTGTGTGTATTTTGTCTATTTTAAAATACTACTCGCTTTGCTGAGCCTATTGATCCTCTTCCGGCTAATTGACAGCATACAGGGTGTGCCAAATGTATGGACATACCCAAATATCTCTAAGGGTGCTAGGAAAAAAAATTAGATACGAAAGTTTTAGGAAATCACATGGCGCATCTAGTGGTGACCTTGGACTTGACGTTGATATCTACCTAGAAGGTCATTTCAAGGGCAATTTGTTTTTTTCAAATTGGAACTCCCATTTTTATTGCAGAAATCGAAAGCAAAAAAAATCGTTTTCAACGATATAAATATTATAAAATTACATCTGGCTGTTATGTCAAGGTCACCCTGTTGCTCTTTAATGGAATGTGATGCAGCGGATAGCTGGAGAAAGAAGAATATTAAAAAAAGCTTTTAATGCGAAAATTGCAGGATACTCAACCGCACATCTGATGATGACCTTCATTCTGACCGTGGCTATGACCTTAAAAGTGAATACAAGGTCAAACTGACTTTTTCTCATGGAAACGCTCAATTTTAATCCCAACGTGTCTTGCCTTTACTGGCCGGAAATAGTATTACCTATTTCACAAAATTGAGGGTTTCCATGTGAAAAAATCAATTTGACCTTGAATAGACCTTCAGGGTCACAGCCAAAGTCAGAATGAAAATCACGATGAGATGTGTTGTTGGGTGCCCTGCAATTCTTACATTAAACGTTCTTTAATACACTTCTTTTTCCAGCTATCTGCTGCTTCATAACATTACACGAAAGAGCAACAATTGACCTTGAAATAATCTCTAGATGTAATTGTAGTCCCTATGATATTTATACAGGTTGAGAATGAAATTTTTTTGGCTTTCAGTTTATGCAATAAAAAATGGGGGTTCCTATTTGAAAAAGTCAACTTGCCCTTGAAATGTCCTCCAACTTGAATGTAAACGTCACCACAAGATGCACCATTTGATTTCCTGAAACTTTTGTAATTAAAGTTTTTTAGCACCCATAGATTCCGATATATTTGGGTGTGCTATCATACCTTTGGCTCACCCTAAATACTTTTTCCATAATGGAATCAGTGATCAGATAACATTGCACTTGTACACATATTGCCCGTTGCTGCCCAGGCAACCGGCAAAATGAGATCTTTTTTCTCTGAAATATTTTCTCCATAATACCCTGTTCGAAAGTCTACAACCCACAAATATTCTGGTGAAATGCTGGTTGCAGTATTTTAGGTAAATACCGGTAAAATGACCGTTCCTTAACCTATACTACCTGAAAGTAGCCAACCATATAATTTAATTCGGCGACTATAGAGAAATCTCAAAAATACTAGCGTCATTTATCAGAACACAAAAATGGATTTAGAAACGTACTTTGAAGATACATAGAGAGTTAGGTTCTACTAATGTCTCATAAATGGCGCTTGGATCTTCTGTCAATTTTTAGCGCCTTTCCAATGCCAATTTCAATTGGTTTTTCTTAGGTATTGATTAACGTATTCTACCTGAAGATATCAAATTAAAATCGGCATTAGAGAGGTACAAAAGGCATTGAAGATCCACGCGTCATTTGTGGTCAGCAGGACCAGAAATTTTAACTCTTTAAAGAGTAGAATTCTTAATTCATTTTTGGGTTCTGCTACTGTCTCACAGGTGGCGCTAGTATCTTTAAGATCCCTGAATACAGTATATGATTATCGATCCTCAGGTAGAATACGTTAATCTAGTGCGAACTTTGCTATTGCTATTGTCACATTGCGATTTTTACGTAATAAGTATGCGAGGCCAACTGCTTGAAGCGCGGCATAGCGGACGCCTACCTTTACAGAGACATTCTCTTTCTTGCAGATCTTTTCATAATAAATCACAATCCGTCAGGCTTCTCAATCAACCAGCAGGCGTTGACGTTTTCAACGATCATCCATTCGTACTGGGTGATACTTCTAGTCCTGATCAGTTTGGTGATTGTGGGCGTTTTTCTGCCCATTTGCGGTCTCTGCTTTTGCTGTTGTAGGTGCGCAGGAAAATGCGGGGCCAGAACCAGACCTGCTGACAAAAGGCGAGATCTGTGTCGGAAAGTGTTACTTGGGGCTTTTCTGATCGCTCTTGCTACTGGAATGCTGTGAGTACCATCTTACAATAATGATAATAAATCGTCGTTATTAGGGGGCGAAGTTTAGCATAATGCTACTCTGACACCCGAAAAAAAAAACTGAAACAGAATACAAAAACATGAAAACACTCGATAAGTTACACGTAAGTTAAAAATGTAGATGTATAAAAATATGATGTACATATATAAAATATAAGTAAGTGAAGGGATATTCAATATTTCAGGATTCAAAAGCGCACACTTTAACAGTTATGCGAACAAAAGGATGTTATGTTATATTGGAATATGTGTGAGATGACAGATAAATTTTAGCAACTGATTTGTGTATTTCTATACGAAATAAATTTCTTCATATGTCGTTTAAATTAGTATCGTAGATAGTTATTTTGAGGCTCCAGGTGTATCATTGTAAAAAATATTTCCGTTGTAGGTGAAACATTTGCGAAAGAATGCTGTCCTGTGAAGGGGCATTGTGAGTGTTTCCGTGAATGAATATCAGCTTTTTTAAAAAAAATGGGAATGGATCACAAAGTCTATTGATATAAATCACTAAGTGTAGCTCGCAAAGTTCTTTTACTCTCAACAATAAAAAAGAGCTGATATGATCGCATTTCTTCAAATTGTTGATCAACCTACAACATGCATTTTTGATAAATCGCAATGCCTTATTTTGAACATTCACACATTTTTCTTTAGTAGCATAGTCAAGATATTGTTTATTGAGATATAATTGACGTAGAACGGAGAAATAACTCTTACTGATATTATTTACATGTGGTATAAAATTCACCTAATTGTATAGTCTCACAATTTAATTTTATGTTAAAATTTGTTTTGGTATCGCTTCTAAATAGTTTTGGTGAAAAAATAATGAATTCCCATTTTAAACTGTTCAACTGAATGTTATGATTCTTTGCATACATACTAATAGATTTTATATATTTATTTATCTCAGATTCAGCACTTTGAATGTTGTGATTATGGAAATGACTGTAGATTTGTAAATCGTCGACAAAGAATTGGATATAGCAATATTTAACATACAAATCAGAAATATGTAAATAAAATGAATAGGAGTGGCCCAAGTACAGACCCTTGGGGTACTCCGGATGAAATGAGGCAACAAAACCATGTCAATGTGTACACTTTGATATCGATTTCCTCCAAAATCATATTTTAGAAAAATTATGTTATTTCATTTATCATTTCGTTTTCAACTTGACTTGCTCTTGCCTTTGAACTTGTGTCAGCATTTTTAGGTTATGCAATAAAAACCATTATCGAATTCTGTCAATTTGATACTTCTACGCATGTCTCATATTCACTTTATCGTGCGTTATGTTAAAGACGAAAGGGAAATTCATATACGAGGGCGGTCCGATAAATACTTAGCCTACAAAAGAAATACTAAAATTTTGGAAAATTGGCGATTTATTTCTCAACGTAAACTTCTTTTAGCTCGATACACTTGACCTAGCGATGGTCCAACTTCTTTAACCCGTCTGAAAAATGCGTTTTCTGGAGGTCTGCAAAATAGGCCTCGGTCGCGGCGATAACCTCATTCGACACAAATTTCTGCCCGGCTAGTGACTTTTTCAAGTTTGAAAACAAAAAGAAGTTTCACGGGGTCAAATCTGGCGAATACGGTGGATGGGACAGCAGTCCGTAACCCTTCTCCAGATAGTCGATCTATATCACACCTTGTGAATCCTAGAAAACGGTGGCCAACACCTTTTCGGAAGATAGGACCGTCTTCGCCTGTTCGAAGTTCGTTCGCCGGGTGAAGTTCACTGTTTCGACTGATCCTTGGTCTGGTGTGTACCAGTAAATCCATGTTTCGTCGACGACGCAGAAAATCCTTCGGATTGCGCTTAAACAGCGTCAAACACTGCTCCGAAGTGGTCTCACGGTTGTGCTTGTTGTCCCGAGTGAGCAAACGCGGCACCCAACGCGCAGACAGCTTTCTCATGTTCAATATTTCATACAGGATATGACCCACGCGGTCTTTTGAGATGCTTACTGTCTCAGCTATCTCGCGCACCTTCAGCCGGCAGTCTGCCAATACGAGATCGTGGATTTTTGACACGTTAGCCTTCGTGGTAGTTGTTTTCGGTCCACTTGGGAGTTGGTCATCAAAAACCAACTTGTGACCACGTTGAAACTTGTTAAGCCAATGTTTGCTGGTCGCCATCGAAGGGGAAGAGTGACTGTATACATTTCTTTGATTTCGCTGCGCGATTTTCCTTCCAAAAACAATAATCGAATCACCGACCGGTATTGCTCATTTTCCATTCTTCTAAAACCCGCGGACACGCCTGCTGCCACTCGCGGTCAAAACAAAACTACGAGCCCGATTCGGCTGAAATTGTGACCGTAGCCGTACGTCATCGGGCGGTGAGGCTAAGTACTTACCGGACCGCCCTCGTAATTCCGCTAAGCCCATTAGTTTGCAAAAATAAAATTGTATTACAGCATTTCATTTTGAAGTTCTCTACTCCTATAGAACAAACAACATTATGAATAATAAATCCTTACAGGTTCTGCGTAGTGTGCGCCTTTGCAAGTAATCAGCAACTTCAAGATGGTATCAACGATTTCCCGAAAAGCATGAGAAATAGCAGTAACGACGCCAGCACCTATATCAACGATACCAAAAGACAAGCTTCTCATCTACTAGTCACAAATTTTGCAGAGTTTTCTGACCAATTCTCTGACACCCTCAACAGTACGTATAATATGCTTTTTGTGAAAAAAATATTTTTTCGTCTTTTTGCCTAAATTATTACAGTCATGTAATGATACTTGATGACAGCCCACTAATTTCTAACCACGTTTACCCTACCATTTTTTTATTACAAGATACGAGATAGCCCATTTATTGTGAAAAATGTATATTTTGTCAATTTTGAGCAGTTTTTAATTACCAAATAAAGTAAAAAAAACAATGAACTATAAGAATGACAAACACTCTTGTTCCCAAGGTGAAAAGTGCACTTTTGACGTTCCAGAATGATTACTTTGTTCCGTTTCTGAATACATGGAACAGGTATGTCAAACACTTGCGAACGCTGAAACTGTTACAGAGTAGTAGAAAGTACACTCTAATAATTCACGAACGCAGACCTGTATTTCGCGCCCAATTTACCAGCCAGTAGCATTTGAAAGCAATAAAGCGTCACCATTCGTTTCATGTCAAATTGTCAACGTCAGAGACGAGCTGCTTCCTTCACATCTGACGGAATCCTAACCTTTACAGTAGAAGTAGGAAGTAGTTTATCTCAGAAGAACTTGCTATAGGTGGATTCTTTAATTCACCGGTTGATTCCACCACTGATGCTTATGGTTGACACTGTTGACAGCTTTGTATGGTGATGGCAGCAACCGGTTGAATTAAAAGGACAGATGTCTGGTCCACCGGTGGCACCGGTTGCTCAACCGGTGAATTAAAAAATACACCATATGTCGCGTTGGAGCTTTTTACGTCATGCATTTTTGTGTTTGAACTTTGGAGGTCGCTTTCCGTTAATAGGAAAAAACGGAGGCGCTCAAGATATCTGAAGTACTAAGTATCGTATCGTCAGTCGTTCCTACAATTATAGGACGCCTTTATGGCCTCCATGATTTTCGTAGTATTTTCTCTTCTTCAGAAAGGCTGTGGTATTTCTAGATTTCTACTGTTCCGTCTCAACGTCAGCGCTCTCCTATTGTGCGGCTATGTTTTCTTTCTGAATTGTAGGAAATTTCATATAACAGATGATATAAAACAAAAGCTTGAACAATTTGATGCAAATAGATATTTGTAGTAGCCATGGATAACACTGCAAATTTTCGCGTGTTGATACAATGACACACACAGTGCTTACTGTGTCAAAACAATGTGTCAACACTATTGTGTTATGACACAGTATGTACGGTACGCGGGTACGGTGCTGAAACAAAAAATGCGCTTACTGTGGCAACACCGATCCAGTGCGATGTGCCGACGTTGACATTTATTAAAACGCGGGTATGGTACGTTTTGGTATTCTGGGATTCAAAAACGGTGACTTCGGCGAGGAATAGGGGGATTATTCAAAGTCACTCCTCTCAAGCAGTTACGTTACGAGGCAACCTATCAATCTACAATCTACTAACAACTAACCTTGGAATGACTCGAACGGCCGGAATAGTAAAATCGCACAGTGTCACCCATGTGTTACCGTGCCATCCGATAGCCAATCGAACTCGACGGCGGGACGCGGAGCGGCGCTCATGAAACTTGGAACTTAACTTTCCGCCATTTTCTAAAGTGTCAGGGTGTCATTGTGTCACGACAAGTTGTTTCAACACACATGATACCGCGGAAGGTGTCGACACAAATGTGCCACTTAGCACAGTGTTACCCATGCCTAATTTGTAGCATAACCTCAAAATAGAGCGCTGACACGGAACAGAAGAACTATGAAAAACAAGGAGGCCATAATGGCGTCCTACAATTGAATCGGTGAGTCCAAGAACAGTACAAGTCCAAAAAATGGCGTATTGAGTTAAGATAGCCAAATTGTTTAAAATTCGAAGACTCGTGTGTTGCGCTTAAAAACATTACAATGTTCAGGAATAATTCGGCTATACGCGCCACCTCTCTACGGCGTTGAGATGGAAAACATTACAAGTCCAGGACATGTACTGTTTTCGACCTCACTGATGTGGGTGTCACACATCGCGCGCGAGGTGGCGATAATAAATTATAAGAGTTAGGTTATCTCACTGTCGAGACAAACTTAATAGTTGGAAGCAGTTATTTTTGAGAACAACAATGATTAGTTCTAACGAGAGTGATGATAGTGCCGAAGGTTTGCATGGGAGTAGAAAGCGAAAAAGGAATCCGAAAGTTTGGAAAGACAATAAAAGGAAAACTGCTGCTCTTAAAGGTGAAGCCTATGTTTCTACATCCGGAAAAAGGGTTGCACCAAAATCATCTGGGTCTCCATGTGGGTAAGTGTTATTATCGATACTAAAAAGCACAGAGTAGTAACTTGCGTATTTTAAAGGTGCAAGGAGAAGTGCACAGAGAAGTTTCCCGATGAAGAAAAATCATCTTAATTTCCAAACTATATGACGGTAGGCCCAAAAAGAACGTGACACATTTCTTCAAGGCCTAATTGAGGTGACAACCATTTCAAGACGTAGAGGACGAGTCCAAGCTAATGCTAAGCCCAAATCCGCAAGTTTTAAGTACTCTATATTGGAGAGCTCTGGAAACCGTGTGGCAGTATGCAAGCGAGCTTTCATGAGTATTTACGGTGTGTCACATATGCAAATTCAACGCTTAACTACATTGCTTGTGACGGGCGCATCTCCAAGAGATTTAAGGGGCCTACACAATAACAGGCCACGTTCCAAATCAGATGAAGTACTAATCAGAATTAGGGAGCACATAGAACGTTTCCCACGTAAAAGTACTCATTATTCTTCTAGAGTACATCAATACCTAGATGCTAGGCTAAATGTTAAAACAATGCACTCTCTATTTATTAAAGAAAATCCTGATTTGCAGCGTGATGTTAAGTATGAATTCTATTTAAAGTACTTCAAGGAAAATTATGCACTTAAATTTGGAAGACCACAGGTGGACGTCTGTTCCGAATGCGAACGATTAGGCGCCAAGATTAAAAGTAAAGATTTGAATGATAATGCAAAGCGAGTGGCCACAGCAGAACTGATAGTCCATAAGCGACGTGCCAAAAATTTTTATAATAAACTGCAGGATATCCAAAAACTCTGTCAAAATCGACCTGAAGTTGCCGGTATTACTTTAGATTACATTCAAAATCTACACCTCCCGAATATACCAGTTCAAGAGATCTTTTATTTTCGGCAACTATGGGTATATGCTTTAGAAATTCATAATTTATCAGACAATTCTGGACATTTTTACACATACCACGAAGGGCATGCCTGCAAAGGACCAAACGAGGTCTGCACATTCCTCAAAAACTACATAGAGACTCACATTCCTGGAAACGTGACAGAGCTGCATATATTTTCTGACGGCTGTCCTGGTCAAAATCGGAATAACACAATAGTGAGATTTTTCCTAGCTCTACAAGCAACCAAACGGTTCAAAAAAATTTATCATTATTTTCTTGTACGGGGCACTCCTTCTTGCCCTGCGATAGAGACTTTGGAACTTTGAAAAAACTTGTACGAAGAAGCGACCGAGTGTATTTACCAGAAGAATATCAAGAGATGATAGTATCGTGCAGGAAGAACAACCCGTTTACTTTTAAAGAGATTACCTACAAAGATATCATTGACTTTAAAAATTGGTGGCCTTCTAGCTACAAAAAAACTGCGTCTTCGATCCCTAAACCTGGTGATACCACGCAGGCATTCACTGTTTCAAAGTATAGGCAGTTTGTTTATGATAATTCTTCTCCAGGATATGTTACTACCTATGAATATATAGATGGTTTTATTTCTTATACTTTTAAGCTCCTCAAACAGAACAAACCAAGTCCTCCTTTGCCAGAGATACGCGCATATCAAGAGCCGGTTCCCATCAATCATAAGAAGATCACCGATATCAAAAAAGTCATGAAGTACATTAACGGTGAAACATTAGAATTTTACTACCATGTAACTTCCTGGAAGCAAAGCTACGCAAACGGAGATCCCGATGACTAATATTTTTGTATGGATTCGCCCAATAAAACATTTTTCATATGTCTAGCAGCCTCTATAAGAGTTCCTTTCCAACTCTATTATACGCTAAATCTGCAAAAATGTACAAAAAAAAGACTGAGTTCAAGAACAGTACAAGTCCATGAACTTCACCCTTCTACAACTTCGAGGGGTGTGATTTTTGTCTATTTTTTATTTAAAATTAGTATTCATATAAAGAATCACTACCATTTTTGTATGATAGCCAAAACGGTAACTCTACACATTCGGGAGCTATGAAGTTTTTTCGCGTTTTCTCAGAACTATCTTTTTGGACTTGTACTGTTCTTGGACTCACCGATTCAATTGTAGCTGATGAGAAATTTTTTAAGTTGAAGTGCCGTTTGTGAATTAGCTGATAATTCTTTTAGGTTTGAATGATTCATATCATGTTATCAGTGATATGTTTCTGATAACACAACAACAAAGTACACAATTTTGAGGTACCGGGTGTACATGTAAAAGAAGGAGATATGAAGTAGGGATGGCGATTCTTCCAAAAAAGATCATTTTTTAAATCGATTCGAATCTCAATCAGTTGAATCGATCCACAAAAAAATCGCTATGTAAAAGATCGATTCCTAAAAAATCGATTTTTTTCAAATTTGCATCTACAGTACCAATATATGTTATAGAAAGTAAGAACGGTGCCGCCTAAATCTTTTTTTATAAAATGATTCCATATATCACTTTTACCTGACATGCTAAAAAAACATATTTTTGTGATTAAACAATACAGATCTTAGTATCAGTAATGGGTGATGTCCACTTCTGACATTTCAAAGCTATTCAGAGGCGTCCATAACCTCAAAATTAACCGGAATTATTCCAGGGTTTTAAGGAAAAAACAAACATAACCCATCATAAAACAGCTAAGTAAGAACAAGCGAACCTAAAACTTCGTCAAACACACGGGAAAATACAAATAAATTGTCTAACATGAGGGTTAGGTTAGGTTTGGTCAATTTATTTGTATTTTCCTGGGTGTATTCTGAAATGTCAGAAGTCGACATCACTGATTACTTTTAGGTTAAGAAATTATGAATGATAAAGCTGTGACGCTGTCAGTTTTAAGAAGTCATTTTTTGACAGCGACTTGACATTTGACTGACGCAGAACGATAAGTGAGATGTGACTATAAAACGACGTAAAACCAGCAGAATTACGAAGTGACCAATAGTAATATTGATGTTCCAATTCGGAAGACATATCGATTTAAAACTATGATTTTTATTAATACAAAAAATCGAATGTCGGTTCTAGGGATTCAGTACTATGAATCGATTTAAAATATCGATTTTTTTGACCTGAAAAATTGATTCTCCGATTAATCGATGTCAGATAGCCATTCCTAATATGAAGGTTTTTTGTTCTCTTGCTAATAATTTCGTGAATATGCCTATTTTCACATACGAAACAAAATTACTTGGCCTCTAAGCATTGTTCATAGCTGCTCAGAGGAGAACTATCGGACCGATAAGTGACTTAATAGACGCTCCCTTTTATCGATATGCCACGGACTTTGCTCCTCCGAGCTCTCGACCATCTTAGGTACTTCAAAACTCTGAGCAACATATCTTCCACTTTTTTATAACATCATGTATATTCACACTTTGCGAATGCTTTGTTATGCGTGCCGATTTTTAAAATTTACAAAACTATTGGTAAGGCGTTTCTTTGAATTTGTCCTTATTTCTCGAATCTATTTAATTGTTGGTTCACCGAAACTTATTTTTCTGCTCGCGAGAGACAACCACAGATGGTTATATAAGAGATGTTACAGAATCTGAAGACTACGTGATGGAGCAACTGACTTTGTTGAGCAACGCAACAGCCATGACTGAGCTGCAGACCTTCGTTAAAAGTATTCCAAAAATCCAGGCAAACTTGGAACTATTGAAACAGGATACGAACAGCCTCAGGGTGTCAGCCTCACAGTTGAATGACGGTTAGTTCAGTTATTTAAAAGTGTAGGTTTTAAGATATTTTCATTGATTCTAGGGATATTATCTGGTGCATTGTTGAAAAATCTTTGAATTCTAACCGTCAAGTCGGAAACGGGGGATAGGCCAAGTCAGATGGCAGATGGGTAGGGCGGTCTGGTACAATTTTGTGGCCAGCCCGTACACCTGATTTGAGTCCACTCGATTTTTTTACAGGAAACATTTACTCAAATTTAGCTGAGCTACGAGATAGAATAACGGAAGCAGTTGAATTTGTTAATAACGGAATATTCGCCCACCTGATTACCCGATAATTTTCAATAAAATGTCGCTGAAGGAAGACATTTATTGTGATTTAATAAATACATTCACGAATTAATAAAAGTGGCGTTACTGTCTTGCTGTTACTATGTACTCGTAGAATGACACTGTCTGTCACTCCATCTAAGAAGAAATTGAAATTTGTAGTAATGAGAATTAAAAGTTCATCACATGGTGTAGATTTTTCCGTTTTTCAAAGCCTATAGTTTGTGATTGATTTTTCGGTTATATTTTACTGATAACTATTATGACTTGGCCTATTCCAAGATCCCGGCTTGACGTCGATTTCTGGGATACCCTGTATACTGTTAATTATTCTCTTTTGAAATGGAAACAATAAATAAAAAAATCTTTTGCTGGAATTGAATGAATACCGACCGAATCGATAGGTAAGGTAATCAAAAATATCCATGGGACCTAGGTCTGGAAATTGAGTTTCCTGTCAGAAAAGAGAATATAAGTTCAATATGCCAAAATTCAATAAAAAAATAAGAAGGTGAATAATAATCTCTTAGATTCGTATTTTAAACAAACACTTATTAGGACTAGTTTGCATGCAGTGACATGCGGGCTGCCCCTACAGAGTTATATCTGCCAAACGCGGATAATTTTTAACGCGGTGGCTATTAAATATTCGTAAAAATCGGTTTATAATATTCAATTTAAATTTCCTTATTCAGATACTCGGTATTTTCTTCTAGCCATAATGTTAGGCAGCTTGCAAGATTGAATATAAATCCGTCATTTGAAATAATAAATCCTGTAACAGAGAAATATGTGAAATGAAGTGTTCTTCGACTAGCCTTTCATTATTATAGTCATTGCGTTAAAAATCTTGGGACAATATAATTCAACCGTTTTTCCAGATGTTGCCTTTTGGGTCCTTTTTGGTTCTTGTACAGGGTGGCCAATATATAACCGACTGATTTAAATTGCGCTTCATTTTTGATACACGCATTTCAGTAGGTGGCGTCGTAGTAGTTGTTGAAAGCACATGTGTCCAATTCATCATGGAGCGATTCACGATCCCATAACGCGTCCGTATTGCTAAAACGTTTTACTTAAGTAATGAGTCGACTGTTGCAACGATGTGAAAGCTACGACAAAATATCGAGACACTTCGTGAAAGTGTAGTGGAGCGCCCTGAAACGTCTATTAGACTTCGTTCTCAAGAACTGGGTATTCATCGCACGTCATTATGCACTATTTAAAAAAGTTAACACAAGAACTGTAGCCTAGTGACCATGAAAGACTCAGACAATACAGTCATGCAATATTGCAGCTTAATACCCAAAATAACAATTTTTACCGACAACTGATAATGTTTGTTAATAAGAAGAATTGTCGTATCTGGGCATTAAAGAAGCCTCGTGTCATCCATCAACGACCACTACATCCTCGACGAGTCACAGTTTGGTGCGGTGTTTGGTATGAAGGTGTCATTGGGTCTTACTTGTTTGAAGACGCTGCAGGTAATTCTTTTACTGTCACTGGTGAGCGCTACCGTGATATGGTGCAAAACTTTCTGGCTCCTCAAATCCAACAATTTAACCTGCAAAACATGTGGTTCCAGCAGGTCGGAGCAGCTTGTCACACAGCTAGGGAAGCAATGAATCTTTTGCGAACAATATTTCCGGGACGTTTAATTTATCGATTTGGTGATTTTAACTGGCCACCAAGGTCACCGGATTTAACGGCTCCTGACTTTTTTATGGCAACAAACCAAATACTATAGAAGAACAATATTACGGAAGCAATTGAAAATATTTCTCCCGAAACCCATGAAAAAGCGATGGAAAATGTAATCAAGAGGGCTCAGTTTTGCGCGGCTTCTAGATGCGGACATTTGTCTGATATTATTTTTCATACATAATTTCGAGGTTTGAATAAAATATTAAGATTTATTACGTATCTTATTTCATTTCACAAATATTCAAGATACAAACTAGTCAGTTACATGTCGGCCACCCTGTATCACTGTAGGGCACTTTTTATCTTATGGAATTGATTCAATTCGACCAAAAATTTTCCCATTGCTTTTGTGCAGGGACTTTTCGCGTCTTCCCTGTTGATTTTCCTTAGGTACTTTTTGATATGACTAAAGAGCAGATAATTTTTTCCAGCAATGAGGAAAGTAAAGGCCGATCTATTACAAACTCTGCAAGACTGCAACACACTACCTAAATGTGCAGAACTCAATAACAACATCTCCAAGCTTCAAACGAATATTGATTTCAATAAGGTATGTGAAAAATATTCATAAGATGTATGTGATTTAGGAGAGTAGTCTGTATTAGTTGATTAATAGAAAAAATCTGTTGACTTTCTTACACAGCGCTAATAATAATTGTTACTATGAATTTCAATTTACTGGCATATCCATTTAGCCTTTATGTTCAAAATTCTATTACGTTTTGTATATATGATATAAAAGGTAAATCAATATTTTTCCCTTTTTTCACGCAACAGTACGTCGATAGATATTTCCCGAGGGTGAGTATTGTTATGTCGAATTCTTTGTGTTGTTAGACCTATTTTGATGCATGGTTTTTTGTCGGTTTATATTAATATAAGTATAGGGACTGTTCTTACAGTTGGGGATTTTCTTTAGATAGCGTATAGCTCATGTAAAAATCAGCAAGTTTTCTTAGTGGCATATACAGGGTGTCCCAGAAGTTGACGTCAAGCCGAAACCGGGTGATAGGCAAAGTCATAATTGCTATTCGAAAAATATTTAAAAAAATCTTTGCTAAGTGTTTTAAAAATTATAGGTAATTAAAAAAAAAGCTATAAATTTCACACCCTCTGTTAACTCATGTTAATACAAATATTAACTTTTTTGGATTTTATTTTTACAGTGTAATGATGAATAGTGCATCTTTAAACTGGTGTCTCAACTTTACTGCCAACTTTTCTAGTTCAGAGGAAATTGCCACTTTTTTCCAAGCAAGTATAAGTTTAATAACCCGATCTTTTTTAAGAAGATGTCGAGAGTGTTTTGCTGCTGAATCAGAGCAGTTTGAGCATTTGCTAAATCATCATCAGCAGTCCTTTGACGCCCACTGTTGTGCAAACAGTTTACCTTAAGTGTCCTAGTTCGTTTTAATAATTGCTGTTTAATTATGCTATTTTGAAGAATTGTCATCAGTTTAATTGATATTAACATCCAAATAATAGGAATCTTATTTAAAGATTTGAAACGTTTCTAATTAAGACAGTCAATAAACCTTGGTAATGACCTTGGACTATCTGAGAATAATGTTTCTGTCTCTCTCACCCTTAGTAACATACGCCTCGGGGAACTAAAGTGATTCTAATATTTATTTAACTCATTTAAGTAAAAACTGGTTAAAAACCTGGTTTTTCTTTAAATAAAAGTTAGTTTAGAAATACGCGTGATTTTTAAAACACATAAGTACCTAAGATTTTTTTAAATAGTTTTCTGATAACTATTATCACTTTGCCTCATCGCCTATGATAATCGCCTCGGATTTCGATGAAATTTTTACATAATGTTACTGCTCTGCGAAATACGCAAAAGTTTTGTAGTTTTTGAAAATCGGTCCAATGTCGGCAGAGAAAAAGACCTGAAACGAAAAAGTTAAAACCGCTCACACTTCGTTTTTTGAAAAAAAAATTCAGAAGTAAAAAGTCCAAAAATGGTATACAAAGGCATGCTAAATATGTAAAATTTAATTGTAGAGCCTGTTTGTCTGATTTGACCTATTTAATTTCTTATCATACATGTTCGTAGCCAACTTTTTTTTTCTTGGAAGGACTAACTTGTGCCGAAGATAATGCTGATGACAGCGTTGCTATGGAAGTGCACAGCCATTTTTTTTTTCAGTTATTCTCTGCATGTTTAAAACAATCTTTGTGATTTCAATTATTTATCGTTCATCACACAAATAAATATTTTATCTAAGATTTGAAACAGTCGATTGAAGGCATATGGTATATCAGGAAGTGCTTTGGACGGGTTTATCAATTATTTGTCTAAAAGGATGCAAAATGACAAAAGTTATCTATCTCCTAAAAAATTGAAAATACGTTAGGTGTTCCACAGGAGAGTGTCCTGGGACCACTTCTTTTTATTTTATACATGAACGATTTACCTGCCATAGTCAAAAAATGCAAAATTCAAATTTTCGCTGATGACACTTTGCTTCATATAAATACTCAAAATATCCACTCTTGTATCACTTATATAAGTGAATACTTAAAACTTGTTTGAAAATGGTTAGCATCCGACAAACTCAAATTAAATACAAGTAAAACGAAAGCTATGTTAATTAAGAAAAAAAAAACAGTGTACTAATGTTTAACTGAATGCGAAGATATTGAATTTTAATCACCTTGGGTTTTTTTTGTTGACTCTTAATTAAATTTTGATATTCGTTATGCGAAAATTATAAACAAGATTTGTAATAACGTGGGATGTTTATCAAGATTTTCTGGAAGTCTGGGTCTATCATACTATCATTCTTCCAATTTTTTTTTACCGTTTGACTATTCTATGTTTAGTTAATAATTGCATTTTTGAAAGACTGTAAATTTTACAAAATAAGTGCACGAGAATAATATTGAAAAAAGATAAATATACAGTTAGGTGCAAAACTGACTCAGTACCTTATGTTTTAATAAAAATAGGCATGTAAAGCTGGGATTAACCACTAAATAATGAAAACATATTTATTTATATTTGAAAACCTTATTTATTATAACTTTAATTAAGGAACTTTAATAAGTTCTTATAGTAATTTTAATACATAATTATTTCAATTATAATTGGTTCACTTTAGCACCAGCAAGAAAATATAATAAAAAGATATTTTTAATATTCTGTCCTTTTGCTTTTTTAACCGCATGTAACCTGTAAACTTTTAACGAGTTTTTCACAGAGGTTGCGTGGAATTTTGTACCACTGTTCTTGTACACGTTCTCATAGAATCTTTAAGTACGATGGTGGTGCTTGATATTCATTTGATAGCATGCTTGTTGCTCTATGGGATTGTGGTCAGGACTCTGAGATGGCCACGGAAGGACTTGAAACTCTTGCTTCACAAGCCAATTCCTTACTATTTTTGATATATGCTTGGGGTCGTCCTATAATACACAGGATATGGCATATTTTCAGCAGCTTTCATCAAATGTGTCTCAAGAATGTTGAGATACATTTTTCCAGATTTTGTATATTGGTCCCACACCATAAGCTGTTAGGCAGCCCCAAAGTTTGATATTACCACCACTATGTTTCACTGTACGTATAAAATCCTTTGCTTGTAAGGGTTCGACTTCTTTTTTCTAAGTCCATTTACGCCTATCATTACTCACTAACGTGCAAGTGTCTTGCCTTGAAAGCGCCCCCGCTTCAGATGCTGAAGACGCTTCACTTGATCTTAAATAATAGTGACTAACTTTTATTACTTCTCTATCAAATAACTTTTTAGTACGATCACCAACATTACTTGGCATAGGAAATTCACACTTTGCTTTTATTCTCTGTACGGTAGATTGACTCACGCTTAACTTTTGAGCGATAACTCTTGTCGATTTCCCACTTATGAGTAACTGTTTAGCAGACAATATTCTTCGGAGTTGGTTTCATGATTGTAATGAAAAACAAAGTATTACGTTAGACTGTTCCCTGTGCGATGTAGAAATACACTGAGTAATAAACAAGACAAATTTGCTTTTGTCCGCTAATCCGGACAAGTTTAAACGTGTTTAAATACTTGAGCGCAAGTCGGTTATAAACACGGTGAAAATATTACAACGTTTTGACATGTAGTCCCGGACAGTATCTTAGGGTTAATTAACAACAGAGATATAAACTCAAACTATAACATAACATTTTATTAAATAAGGATTCTTTTTGGTATAATCAAACAATAGCGATACATTGACTCTGCACCTAACTGTTTACTACAAAGCTGTATTCCATCAAAGGTTGATTGAATATAATAAATTCAATACACAGATAAAGGACCAGAATACTGTGGTCAAAATTCAAAGTAGAATTGAGGAATCACTTGTTAAATATACAATTATAGCTTGTTCAGCATGTGTATCATATGGCTTGAATTTACTAATAATCCTGGGTTGTTTATTATTATTCTGCCAAACGTGCTAAATAAATCATTCTACTCCTGCTAGATGGTAATATTTGACTATCAATGTTTCAGTTGCCAGACGTATCTCAAACTATCGATAAGCTGAAAAATTTACCTCTAAGGGATTTGAGTGAAGCAGTAGATCAAGGCGCGAAGAGGTTGGGAGGTATAAAAATCGAAATCACCACGCGACTAAAGAACGTACTGATAGAGACCAAGAATACTGTCAGTAAAAGCAGTAAGTTATTTTTTCATTTAAAAGGAACAGAATATAGCGCTGCTCAACCAATGTGTTATTTTACAATCTTGAAAAATTTTATAACAAACTTATTTTGTAATTTCCATTTTTCAGACGACACCATTCAAGAAAAACTAAAGTACGTAGACGATACGGTGGACTCATTCCAAAGGCAGGTAGATACTAACGTAGAAAAAGTGATACAGTTCACAGAGAAGCATTTGAAGGAGTACGGTGACTATAGGAACTACGGTGGACTGGGGATCAGCTGCGTCATACTTCTGGTCACTATCTTTTTGGCACTAGGCCTCATATGCGGCATTTGCGGCAAGAGACCTGATGGGTACAGCGATAATTGTTGCAACAAGGGAACTGGAGGACAGTTTTTGATATGGTAAGTTTTGGTTGCATTTGCGCAGATGTCGAGATACTGCCAAACGGCCAGGAATTACTAGTGCATGGCATTTTTGCTCTCTACTATGAGGTTTGATCACTATGATCCGCGCATGATCTCTAAGCAGGTGCTTGGTCGATGTTGTTGATCTTAGTAGGCTACGTTATGAAAATATTAATTTTACGTGTAAAACTGTTTTGACGCTGGGACCATGGGCTCTTTGGTTCATGTGTGACAATGATTTTAATAGAAAGAAAATAGAGAGCCGTAATAAAATATCTGCAGAAGAAGGGTGTGACGCCGATTGAAATCCGTCAGAATATCTTGGCGACTATTGGAGGGTCTATAGCAGAGTGTATACCAAAATAAGAATCCTATGCATGGGGATCTGAATACCTGTGGCGTATATAGCTTAGGTTAATTTAGGAAAAAGTTGCGTTCTTTGGGGCATATTTACATGCCGATGAGAAACTTGTAAAAGTTCCATAGCTTACTGAGATTCTTGGGAAAAACAAAAATTTGCTAAAATCATTTGAATTTTTTTTCTTACTTTATTTTCAGAAATATCAAAAACTGATGAAACTTTTTCAGTTGCCCTGTATCACATTTTTTTACATGATGGTGTTTTTGAATTTAATGCCCGACGGTTCGTTTTTGAGAAACCAGCATCAACTTTATCTTTTCCATAGTCCGAATAAAGTACACCCTGTATCTAATTGCATGTTTTTCTATGAATTCACCGATGTATCACATATTACATTTGTAACGACAAAAAAAACAAAAGGTAAGATTATACATAATCATATGATGGGGAAATTTTTTATAAAAAGGTGTTTAACCTAGTGATATTAAAAAAAACGAATACATTTTTATCATAATTTTTATTTTATTCACCATATGTGTTCAAATAGGATTTACTTATTTTCTAAACATGAATATAATCAAAATCACGAAAGATGACTATTACGTCATACCATAAATTGTACTGAAGTAATCAATGGACGTACGTCGATGATAAAATGACGATGTCAGGAACATAATAATCAAATTCAAGCGGATAACCAAATGGAAATGGTATTTACCATTTTGGCTTGGTATTTACCAATCCGTTCAAGCGATTGTAGTTATCAGTTTGTTTATAAGATCCGTGACGTCACGAATCAGCTGTTATATGTCATAGTTATCACCGCAAAATTGTGGTATTTACCCAACTCAAGAGTAGTTTTATATTTCTGGTTATTATTTGAAATGTGACAAGTTAGAATTTTGCCGGGTATTGGATATTGTTATTGTACTTCAGTTTCATTTTTGAGAAAATTGATACAGGCTGACTTCAGTTTTACCATAGTGTGGAGCACCTTATTAGTTATACTCATTACGGTTGTTGGGGACACTTTAAATGTAGTTCCTATGCTTAACAAAGTATCCTGTGTAGCCATAAACCACAAAAATATTAAAATATGGCCATATAAACTCACTAGATGATATCCACCTGTATACGGTTTTGCTAATTTCTTTTTTCATCATTTCTGCTGAATCAATAAATGTTTTCTCTGACATGCGGAAAAATTTAGAGAATTGAAAGTTATCGTAGCTACAAAGCCATGGTTCCATCATTAACAAAAAATATGAAAAACATGTCTCCCATGAATATTATGAAAGGTTTCTTATTTAAACTTTCCATATACAGTTGTAGACGAAAAAGCACCGATTATTAAGTGATAATAAAAATAATTAGAGATTATATACGCGCTTTTCTAAAATAAACAACTTGCAACAAAACCGCGGTTAAAACCAACGCGTTCAAGCGATTCGAGTAACTGACGTCACCATCCCGTGTGTCATCTTGAACCATATTATAACCGCGGTACATAATACGGAAATTTTGGTTATCCGCTTGGATTTGATTAATGACAACAAATTTATATTATGATTTTGCAAAGATAGGTTATTTCACTGATCATTTTATTTCATGGTTTTGAGTGATACCTTAATAATAATTTTAGTGGGTAGTTTTTAATTTGAAAAAGGCAGTTATGAGTAGAATACCTTAAGACAGGAACACCAAAGACCAAAGTATTACTCGAAAACAACCTAACCTGCTTTAACATAACTTAACTATTTCAGTCCACTTTCCAATCCCTGAGAAAGACACTCTCAAAATTACCTACTTATGTGCAGGAGCACCCTCTTGTTGAAACCAACAGCTATTAACCTGCGCTAAAGGCACATTATCCAGGCTCCACGTTGGGCGCCAAAAATGGGATTGACGTGGTTAATAAAATTCACTAGATAATCCACTACATATATTCTCCGACAACAAAAAGAGTTTTACAAGACGTTGGCCGCAGCGGCGCAAGAGCGTCTCCTCTTCTTGAGTGTCTAGGGCGAACTGTACGCAGTTCCTCCAATGTTGCCGTTGTGCGCACACTATCCGCTAAACTGTTGACTGCACGCGCGGGAAATTCACATGGTCGGAACACTCTGAACCATCACAGCCCCCAGATTTTCGTGAGTCCAGTAATGAGTTTTGTAGCGAATAAAGATCGAAAATATTAAGCGGTGATCTTTTGTTCGTTTTTTTTCACTTCCCCCTCTCGAAAATGGATCGGGGCGTTTCGACGTTGGCGCGGTTATTCCGATTTTCTTGACGGTTCGCGAAAGGTTTTATCGGAAAACGATATCATTTCGGAAACTAGAAACAAACTTGGCGCTTTACGAGCGAAAATGGGTAGATTTTTGTCACCCGAGCGATTTCCGCCGTCGTTCCGTCATTTCTCAAAATATCGACTCGGGATGGTCTCATTAGATAGCCAAATGACAGGCATTTCGGATTTTCTGGGTCCGCTTTTGATCCGCATCCTAGTTTTGTTTCTAGGAATTAATACAACAAAAACTGAATAACGACTAATGGTTCGTTAAAAAGCAGACAACTTCTCTACGGCAAAGAGAAAAGAAATTTCGCATAGCCCATTTTGTACATCTTGACGAATACTATAAATTACCGAGAAGAGTTTTTTCCATTTATGGCACCCGTTTCGAATAAATAATTTTCAAACGTCGTAATATTGCCCTTTTTTGGATCTCAAAAACGTGCTGTTCGATGTTCAATTTCTATCTCCTCCGAAGATAACGGAGCTACGGACCTAACGATTTTTGCGTGAGAAAGCCCAGACATCAGACATTTGGATAGCGTCTTTTTTGTTCCTTTATTCCTTTTCACTAAAAATTGTTCTCAACTTGCCTAGTTGAGTTCTCAGCAACTGGTTGTAAAACAGTATTCTGAGTTTCCTCTAAAGGTTCTTTTTTTTTTCGAGTCGTAACAGGCTTTTTGAATGCACCATATTCCAAAACGGACTTACTTGGCTGCCGTCTTTCGGGAAATTTATCAAGATACATTTCTGCAGTATTTTTAGTATTTTTGCAGTCCAAAATGTAGCACCTCAGCATGCCGAACTTTTCTTCATTGCTAAAATGACCGTCTGGCATCGTTGACGATAATAAAGCAATAACAACAATTCTCGATGACAGGAATTTACGTCAAGTGGAGCATTCGCTTGCAACGCCTAATTGAAAAAATAAAGAAGATTAAAAAACGCATTGTTCCTTATAACCAAGAAAATAAATGTAACATGTGATACATCGTTTCGTTCACATAAAAAATGCTATACCGATACAGGGTGTACCTCTCCATCATGTAGTGCATAAAAAGTGTCAATGAAAAAGTTTCATGAGTAAAATAAAGCCGGGAAAAATAGAAATGATTTGGCCAAATTTTAATTTTTCCCATGTATCTCAGTAAGCCATGAAATTTTTTACAAGTTTCCCAACGGCCCAAAGAACGCAACTTTTTCCTAATTTAATTTAAGCTGTATCTCTCACATTAATTGAGATCCCCATGCATAGGATCCTTATCTTGTTATACCAGGAGGACGGGCGAAATGAGAAAAAAATTACCCCAAAACTTGACGCTGACGCTTGACTGAGGGCAAGTACCAGCTACGGTGCATGCGCAGATTATCTGAGGTTAAAGTACGAGATCCAACCACATAAATTTGCAGGTATCTGCTTTTTGATAAAACTTGAATTTTATGGATAAATAATAGTAGAACAGTATACAGCTGGGTTGCCTGGCAAAGACGCTTTCTTATTGGTTGAATTTGTGACCCAAGCGGTTTTGTTGCACCGTGGCTGAGTAAAATCATGTCTACCCGTCATGTTCGCCAGACCCCCTAGTAATTTGAGATTGCTTCCTAAGTCATACTCGTATAAGCATAAGCACCAACCCACGTACGACAGACAATTTTCAGTAAGAACCGTATTGTAATGGAGAAACTTCGTTTGTGAATGTAAATTGAATCACAAACTTAAATATACTAAGTGACATATAAATTCGAAAACCCAGTTTAAATGGTTTTATTTTAATAACAGTTGGTGAATGTATTTATCTTACTGTAAATAACAAGTGAAAAAATTTTCAGCCCTATCAGTTGGACATTCCGGTTTTTATACTGCTTTTTTTTTTTAATTCACTAATGCTCTAAAAATGAATATTTCAGCAGGGGTAAAGAATCAACGTTGGCAGATTTTGGTTCTTGACATCCTTTACGATCGGTTACGATGCCTAGAGTACGGAGACCTGTACGATTTCGTCAACTTAGTGAGTTTGATAGGGGCCGTATAGTGGGACTTTGGGAAGCTGGACTTTCTTTTCGGGCAATTGCAGTTAGAGTGCAAAGAAGTGTAGACACTGTGGTTAGGTGTTGTCAGGCATGGCTTCGAGAAGGCCTTAAGGGACCGTTTCTCCACTACCAGGTCCATTGCAAATGAATGGTTTGCAGAACACGGAACACCTATTGGCATGCGAAGTGTTTACCGACGGATGAGAAGTTTTGGCTTGTTTTCATACCGGCCACACTGGGTCCTCCCTTTAACTCGAGAACACCGACGTAATCGCCTTGAGTGGTGCAGACAACGGTCACTCTGGGATCAGGAATGGAACAGTATTGCCTTTAGTGACGAGTCTTGATTTTGTTTAGGCATGCACGATGGTCGTGCCAGGGTTAGAAGGCGACGTGGTGAAAGGAGGAATCCACAGTTTTTTGTTGAAAGACATGTTCATCACACTGTTGGAGCTTTGGTTTGGGGTGCTATAGCTTATGGTTCCAGGTCACCTTCAATCTTCATCAGAGGTAACATGAACGCGCAGCGTTATATCCACGAAGTTCTAGAACCCCATGTTTTACCCTATCTTGACACCCTGGCAGATCCAACTTTCCAACAAGATAATGCCCGACCACATGTTGCAAGGGTCACAATAGACTTCTTTCAACATAATGATGTCACATTGTTACCATGGCCACCAAGATCTCCCGACTTATCCTCAATTGAGCACGTGTGGGATATGATGGGTAGGAGATTGCTCAATTTGCAACGTCCTCCTCAGGCTCTAGAAGCACTTCGAGAGGAGTTGGTGGTTGCCTGGAATGAGATACCACAGGAGGACATTGACCACCTGATCAGAAGCATGCCTAGGCGCGTTGGAGAATGCGTAGCATATCAGGGTGCATCCACACATTATTAAAGCTCAAAGGGCTTTAAAGCAGTGCAATCATTTTGAAATTTTTATCATTTACTTATTATGCTTCATTAAGTACTTATACAAAATTTTATTAAAATAAAACCATTTAAACTGGGTGTTCGGATTTATATGTCACTTAGTATATACAAACATTTTTTTTTCATTTTTCACCATCGTCGCCGTAACCATTTAAACATTTGTCAAGTCATGGCATCAGCTTTTGAATCACGTCGTCAAAGCACCCTGACGCCTAACCGTTAAACCATTTAGTAATTGTTTCTTTCATTTTCCAAGAGGCTTCCACTAATAAATTCCTTAAGCTTCGGGAAAAGATGAAAGTCTGATGGTGGCAAGTCAGAGCTGTATGGCTGGCGATCCAGTAATTCTGAACGAAAGTTGTCCAGTTGCGTCTGTGTTCTTCCACCCGTAGTTTGAATAGCCTGCCTATTTCAACAAGCTGATGATCAATCTCAGCAAGAAAAACTTTGTTTCCGAATTACTCAGCGCACTTCTCAGTCGGAAGGTTTACTGATTGACATGGGGATAAACAAAGCAGTATAAACACACAGCTAAAAACCGACAGAGATGTGAAACAGGATGGCAGCTTAGTGACAGACTGGCCCTGGCATTTTTGCGTATTTAATAACTTATTCTCTAGTCTTTCATAAGAAGTTTTTATTATAATCACCCGTTTTCTTTTAGCGCCGTAATGATAATGTTCATATTTGGCTTCGTGATAGCGGCAGTGACAATAGTAGCACTTCTAGGAGGTCTGTTGACAGATCGTGTAGTGTGCTATCCACTACGAAATCCAGAGAGTTCCACTGTACTGGACGTGATTAGCGATTATACTAAATCATTGTCAGACCATTCGGACTTGAAGATTGATGTTAAACAGATGTTGATAAGGTAATGGCCCAATGATTATTTACTGTATTTGCGTTAAAACGGAATAATAGTTATATTGAGGTTGACATTGATAACTTTCTTCTAGATGCTATCGAAATGAAACGCTTTATGAAGTATTTGAGTTGGAGAGAAAGTTTAGTTTGGAAGAAATAAAACAGCAATTCAATTTATCAAAGTATATTAAAGACATGCAGGATAATGTCAATAACATCATTGATGATGATTTCTATTTATTGGATGAAACTAATAGGAAAACATTGGAAAAATTATCAGATTTCGATCCTGGAGTCGATTTTGGTAAATTCCAAGACGAGGTGAGTACTAAAAAATACAACTGCTTCTGCATAATAATTCTCCATCTCTACAAAAACATCTCGAAGATTTTTCTGGTAACTGAGCATTCTTAAGAAATACGATTATTTTTGTAGTTTCTTTACACTATTTATCACGATTCACGTTATTTCACCAATATTCCAGTGCCCTTTTATGTTAGTTCTGTACTGTTGACAATAGTAAGTTTGTTGAAAGGTAGAACAATCCTCACAAAAGTTTTATTAAAATCCACTCAATTCTTATCAGACTTCAAATGATTATATACCGAAACATTTTTAATTATTTTGTGCGAAAAAGCTGACACAACTTTGATTGTGAATAAATAGTGATCTGTTGTCACGTCTCGACGTGTTAGAAGTATTGAGGTAAATAACATCCAATATTCCGTTTCAGTTGAAACAAAACTTCACCAACCTGAGCCTGGATGAAATTTTAGACAAACTGAAGGAGATAGTGGCCATCTTAGACGATGAACGTTACTTACAGACAAAGTCTGAACTTAATTTGAGCATTCTCCATATAGACACCTATAATGAAAAACTTCTGAAACCAATGAATCACACAGCTTATGAAGCCATTGTAAGTAATATTTTTACAATACAATACTCATTTTGACTTTCTTTTTCTGTTGAAATGCATTACAGAAATTCATATCATTTTGACTGAAGCCTATCAACTTTATTTAATACTGTATAACAGCATTTCGCAACGTGTGCCGAGTTTGCAAGGTCGCATTTTGCGCAATTTTGTTCATTTTTTGCTGCTTATTTTATTTTTCTCATTGTTCTGAGATGTTCACAATACAGTGACCACTTGGGACCTTTTCGTTTATATCAATGACATGACCAGAGAAAAGTTGGCAATTGACTCATTTTTTTACTCACTTTTCCTTCCAAAATCTCATTGTTCTCATATCTTTTTTTTGAGTTCTGAATGTGGACACCCTGAAAGTCATGGTAAGTACCAGGCACAAATCATATGGAATTTTTCCACCGGTCAATTTCTAAGAAAATTCATATAGTTATAGTTCATGTTGTGCTGATCAAATGTTCCAATAGGCGCAAAGCCCAGAAATGCTTTCTATTGGAGATACCTGGTGCTAAAGTTTGGTGCCTGTGCGTACGCCGCACCGTTTTACGATAACTAACTCGTCTTTAAGGAGGCACGTCCTTTTTCCAGATTTTTTTTAAACTTTCTGTTTGCAGTAGTATTCTAAATCCTTTTCATCTAATAATTTCATGGTGTGTATAGAGATGACTAAAAACCGTTTTCGTTTTTTTTTTGTCAAAAAATGCATTTTTTGTGCATTTTTTCTTAAATCGGAACTTGTTTACAAATATAAGTACAGCTCTGTAATTGTGTATGAATCTCCCTGTTTTATGGAAGCATGGGATTACTTTTCTTCTTATAACTTTTCCTTTTCGAAATAACTTTGCTTTTCTTGAAAACTCAACTTGCTGCGAGACGAGGCTTTTCATTGGGTCACATATTGTATGTGTTCACGTGATTTTTATTATTTCGTCAAGTCTACAATAAAGGCGAGTTAGTTTTTTTAAAATGGTTACAGGCTGGCTTATCCATAGGGGCTAAGATACCAAACTTTAACACCCTGTATGTCCAACAGAAATCATTCTGCGATTTGCGTTCATTTGAACATTTGATCAGCATATTCTAAATCATATTAGAGGAAAAAACCCTGATTTGAGAAATAATTGTAAAATGTGGTTTTATTGATGCAAGTTGTTCAAGGGGGTATTTAAAACATGGACGCATAAAATGGGGATACCAATTTTTGTGGGAAAACTTTTTATTCGACAACAAAGAATGAGAAAACATGTTTTTTGAAATTCAATCGAATGCGTTGGCAGGAACGAAAAAGCTCTTCAAATAAGATTTTTAGGTATTTATTAGACCTACAGAATGAAGCCACAAGTAAAAAGATCCCACAAAAACTGGTGTACCCATTTTATGCGTCCATGTTTTAAATACCCTCTTGAACAACTTGCATCAATAAAACCAGACTTTACAATTATTTCGGGGACATTTGCTTATATGATTAGACTGCTATTAATAAACGAATTTTCATTCAAATTGACCGGTGCGGTGGCCAAATTCCCTGTGTTTTGCGCCTGGTACTTTACCCAAAGGTTCAACGTGCCTTTCAAAGAGCTGCGTTACTGTATGTTATTAGATACATATGCTATGTCTATATATCACAACATACTTAATCTGTTTAGGAAACTGCTATTGATTTGGACGAGAGTCTTCGTATGAATTCTTCGGACTTCCACACAGCAATTCAGACGCTAATGGATGAAATTATCAGTGCTGAGCACGTCCTCAAAGAAAAAGGATCTGTTTTGATTCAGGAGGTAAACACCGATCATTGAGACTATGATCATTGTATATGAATAAATCTCATAGTAACGATAATAATGACTGTTCATTTGAATTTAATTTTGACGTTATTTCAGGTTGTGCAAAAATTTGGCGATATAATTTCATCTCAAGTGAACAGCTATATCGATCTTCTTGAACAAACTATAAAACATGATTTTGCCAAATGTGGTCCTTTGAGCAACGTGGTAAAATCTACTTTGACAGCTACGTGCGACAAGATACTTTTGCCTTTGGTAAGTGAAATCATTAATCAACCTAAAGATAACTAAAATAATGCTATACCCCATTCGTAGTCCATTTACGCCTAGACAAAACACAACATACCCAAAAGCGAGATTGTACAGGTCCGTATTTTCCTCAGTGGTCTTGGAATAATCTAACAAAATAAATGATTATTTTTATAGAAAGAAGTGTACATACTTTACACAATTCTTTAATCGCTAGAAGTTCGTGAATCATCGGCCGAATGGTTAATATTAACTGTTACAGCTTCAATTCGAACATGGGTCATATTATTGTCCAGATCCCACATCTTTGTTTCGATTGTCTCTTGAACGTGACGGATGCAATTTTTTCCAATGGTTTGTCGTCACTCTATTGAAAGCTTCATGAAACAAAATTTTCACATCAGAAAATTTGAATGTCGTATTGTTTGAAGCCACATAGTTTTTTGATATTCACCCAAATCATTTCAATGGGATTTAATTCGCAGTGATAAAACGGTCTTATTTTGGTTTTTAGCCATTTCGTCAATAACATTAAGATTATATTTATATTTTTGTTGCCTGACTAGATGGATAAGTTCTGCTTTGACCATATTTTCATTGGAACTAACGTCTTTTGATAGCAGCCAGGGTTGAATTTCTGCCTTTCTTTTGTTTCTTTTGGACATTGTGGGAATTTTTTCTAGTTTTCTTGTGTGGTATGCAGCATTATCAAGTACAATGACGGCATTGTCGTCAAGCTTTGGGAGCGTTTCTTCAAACCATCGTTCAAATAATCTCCCGTCCATTTCTTCATGGTAGTCGGTCGTTTTCTTTGACTCAAATGCTTATAGGGCAGTGGACACAAAGCCATTTTCACTGCCATTGTGACAGATAACAAATCGTTTTCCTGTTCCTGGAAATAATTATTTCATATAGTATTCAAGAAAACTAATAATAATACAAGCAGAATATCTAACAGTTCAGTTAGTAGTAGTAGTAAGTTTTCAGCGTGGGCTCATAGATTCAGTCTATTTGACACCATTTTTATAACACAAATGACTAATTGGTTAGATACACGTACCTGACGGATTCTTTAGGCCAGTGGTTAGTCCATCTAAGAAGGCTTTTCTTGCTGATTCAATTGTAGAGTCAGCCCATACTTTAGGTGTTGTATGTCCTGCATTTATCCAGGTTTTATCGAAGTTTTAAATCTTCCTGTCCTGATCGCGGTATTTCTTTGTTGATTTTAAATAATTTCTTCTCCATAAAATAATCTCTTGGCTGTCCATCAAAATACTATTTCTGCCCCGTTTTCTATACTCAAAATAAAGTTCTTCGAGTAAACTGTAGAAGGTGGTCCTTTTGAAAGTAGGCAAGTCTTCATCACTATTAACCTCCTTTAATAATTTGTCTATGGTGGGAAGTTCCTTCCTTTCAAAAAATTGTTGGACTTTGCATCTGATGGCATTCCGATCAAAGTTATCAACTGTATCCAGCAGCTTCGAGTAATGCAGCCTCTTGTGTGGGGGAGACAATTTTTTGTTTTTTTTTTAATATTCTTTAAGAAGGAGGAGACATTACGGAAGAGGAAGCATTGGGAGAAATATTCTCAGTTTCATCTGCTGTACCCGTAGACGACATGCTAACGTATAAACAGACGCTATGTATGCACCGAATACGAACAGCAACTGCCGGCGTCGGCGTGTCGGCGATACCCCGGGCCTGAGTTCTCTCTTGTCGAATCCTGCACTTGTTCGTAGTTTTATGGTCGAATGACCAATAGCTATTGCAAGGCTTAGGCGGCTGCCGCTTTGCCGCGCTGCATCTTTGGGGTATATATTCGCGCCTCAAATTATTCTAGGTAAAATGAGATACCGTAGCGTCAGCGATGCGAATTTATCACAGTTGTTTCTCTTTTTACTATACAGGGTGTCCTAATACAGTACTCAAAAAAATTAAGGAAGCGAGAAAAAGATCCAAATTTTACGGTGATTTTTGCCAGGCTTTATTTCGGTGAAAAATGGTCGTATCTAGACTTTGAAAAAGCATTTTAAAACCTCACGATTCTAGTTTTCAGGTTTTTAGCGGAAACATTTTAGGAGCAACGGTTCTTGTGCAACTCTAACAGATAGTACAAGAACATTTTTCTGTAAAACTTTTGCCTTTTTCTTTTTAAGGGACTTGAAACAATCTTTTTCTGTTGGTGTTGATTTTAAAAAAGTAAAAAAGACACTTTTTGCCTTGTTTTGGAAATTCGACCGCATTTTTTGGGCTGCTGTTTTTAGGGTTTTTATGCCTCAATGTTCGACGGCAGATACAGTAATGGACAAAAGTATATAGACATATATGAATATTTACCTCTAAATACCATTAGAAAACAAATTCATGCTTCATTGCTCCATAAAAAAATGCATTATTAGTAGAAAATCTAAATTCCTTGTTTTACATTATCTGCAATGAACATAATACAACTCTGAAAAGAAGCAATTTTTTATGAGGGACAAAAATATGTAGACAAATTCTTTTTAACATTAGTTTAGTACAGTTTCGTGTCAGAAGAAGATTAGTTTGTGTTCATCAAGTATTGTGAAATAGGTTGAGTGATTTTAAGACCAGACCATGCCGCGTGGTCTACAAATTTCTCTCGATGTAAAAACTAAGATTCTTGAGTTATACAAAGATGGTCAACGTCAAGTCGACATTGCCAAAAATTTGAAGCTGAAGCGTAAAGCAGTTTGGGCAATATTGAACAAATATAAACAAAACGGTATCTTGGAAGCCTCTAAGAGAAGTGGTCGGCCTAGAAAATTAAATGCTAGATCAGTTAGATTGATAAAAGTACTTTCGTCCAAAGATCCGTTTACAGCCCCAAGACAAATAAAAGCCGAAATCGAGTCAAAAGGAATTACCAGTATTTCTACGAAAACTATAAGTAGAAGATTAAATGATTTAAAGTTATTTGCACGTCGCCCGAGTAAGAATCCGCTAATCTCGAGGAAAAACCGTAAGGACCCATTACAATTTGCACGGTTGAATCTTGATTGGAACATTTGTGACTGGAAGGGGGTATGTTTCAGTGACGAATCCAAGTTCAATATGTTTGGGTCAGATGGTGTTCATGACGTTAGATGTCCTAGTGCTTTTCGGGGTTTGGGATGGGACCTTTACATAAAATAGATGGCATTATGGATAAGTTTGTATGCACAGACATACTAAAGCATGTCATGTTACCCTATATGGAAGACAGTATGCCCTTAAGATCAATCTTCCGGCAAGATAATGACCCGAAGCACATTTCAAATCTCTCAAAGAAATTCTTTCTGGATGAAAAAATACCAGTTCTCAAATGGCCTTCACAGTCTCCCGATATAAACCCCATTGAAAATCTATGGGAATACTTAGATGAGCAAATACGAGATAAACATTATTCAAATAAGGATGAACTTTTTGCCGCTTTAGAGCAAAAGTGAAGACAGATTGATGGATCTTATATGAAGAAACTTCTACAATCTATGCCGAGACGATGCCAGGCGGTGATTGATAATAATGGTTATGCTAAAAAATATTAACACAAACATGGTGGGTGTTCTATATTAATTCAATGAAGTTTGCTTCATTTTTCTATAATTGTCTATATAGTTTTGTCCTTCATAGTTCCAGTTTTTTTCAATTAATTTTTTATTGAAGGGAGTCTAATGAATTTATTTATGTATGAGTATTTTGCTATAACGAATTATGTATACAGGTTGGTGTATTAATAAAACAACTTAATAAGAAATACAGCAAAATATTAATTTGTCTATATACTTTTGTCCATTACTGTATATCCATCGTAAATCGTACGGTTTCTCCGGACCGATTGGTCAAAGTTTCAGTCAAATGAGCAACATTTTTCTATCAAAACATCTGGTTGATAATGGAAAAATAATTTTTCTTTTGTTCTCACTATTGAATATCACCTGCAACTTTATAAAAAGCAATTGGAAAATTTTTATTCTTTATTTTTATTCCCAAAAACAAAAATACTCACTAACGGATCTAGAAAATATTTTTGAGGGATATCAAAGGCGGACTTAGGAATTTGTCTGTCCGGAGAAAGAGTACAATGGATCGATCTGCCGTCGTGCAGGGTTATTAGGGGTACATTGAGGTATAAAAAAGCTCAAATCTTATTGGGGACTTATTCCAGTTTTCGATAATACCTTTACATTCTCTGGGAGATCACTGGTTACCGAGATATGAGTGGTAGATGACAAAAGGATCCTTTGTCACTCAAAGTCAGATATCTCCGCGCCAAATTATCGCGTCAAGATTTTAGAATAAACGGGCTATCTGATTCATATGATGGGCTAACAGAAAAAAAGTCCGTGGAGTAAAAAAGGCAAAAATTTTATAAAAAAAATTCTTGCGCAATCTGTTAGAATTCCGTGAGAATCGATATCGACATCATATACCTCTATGCAAAAGTGCATCGTTTGTCCATTACAGGGCGTCAAAGTTTTCTTCAATTTGTGATATTTTTGGAACCTATAGTCCGATTTGAACGAAATTTTAAACACATGTGCTTTGCTAGACGTCTAAATTTTTTACTTTTATAAAAAGCTCGAAAGTGTTCAAGAAGCGTGAAAACTACCCCCACCCCTACATAAATTGTAGCAGAATCTGTTCTCGGCTTTCCCAACAACTCTAAATGTTTTATATATAAAATATTATTTTATTTACTTCATTCGTCTTATAAAACAGGCAACAGTTTTCGATAAAAAAAAATGTTTTTCGGAGCTGGTTTTAAAAAAAATTCTCATCAAGTGCTAAAATTTTTTACGCCGTATTATGTGCTGGAGCGAAAATGGTGGTGATATTGAACACCTTTTTATGAAAGATTTCGCACTATTGTGTATTAAATAAAATTCTAATAAGTAATATACTTGTTTATTTTCGCTAACTAGACATAACAATTAATCTACTTAGTGACAAAAAAGGTAAACAATTACGTATGTGTATTAGAATACAAGAATTTTTTACATATCGATTTATCTTGCCATGAACAACAAGTGATAAGATGGTCAGGTTTTACGGTGGCTGCGTGTATTGTTTGGAGATAAAGTATTCAGTTTTCGTACATTTATGGTGTCAATTAAATGTTAAATGAAGTAAATAAAAATTTATGCTGAATAAAAAAAACCTGAGCCGTCGGGAGATTTGCCTAAAAACTTTGTTATAATTTATCTAGGCGCGGACGTAGTTTTTTTCATCCTTTTCGAACTCTTCAGAGCTTTCCTAGTCAAATACAGACTAGAACGTCTAGCAAATCACGTGTGTTCCAAGTTTATCACAAACTCATTATAATATCAATAAAAAAGTTACTTGCAACGTTGAAATCCTGTTTCAGGACAAGCGATCTCAAAAAGCGGAAACAGGGTTTCAACGTTGTAAATAGAAAAATTAATATTGTAAGTTTTGTAAGTTCAGGCAAATTCTAGAAGCACGTCCTCAAGATAAATCATTTTCGAAAGCTTGACATGAACAAAGAACAACCTTTCTATCTGACCCTCTGATATTCTATTGCGTTACGGCTGTGTCATCAAGAGTTTTCTATTTTACATCTTGTTAGCCAAGACTACCCTCCAACTTTCTGATCGACCTAATACACCATAGGGTTGGAAATTTTTTTTAAGAATACGCTAATCTATGCTATAAAGAATGTGTGCTTCTTGACCCACGCTATAAATCGACGAAGAGTGATACAACAGAGGAAAAGAAGCATGTATCGCGAATCGGGTACGATCGAGTTGGAATAAAGAAGCCTGGTGGGTCTGTCTTGCAACAACGTTTGACTGACGTATTTCCTCTTTCCGTCCGTTTTTTTTCAGCTTGTTGCTGACTACTATCTTATGATTCTTTCAGAATGGCTTTTGGGTAACCTTGCTGCTCACACTAGCCCTGTTCATTCCAACGATCGTGGTGTCTGTAAAATTGGCCAGTCTTTATCAAAAATATAAACCAAATGGCGGATACGTTGAAACGTAAGTACACATTTTTTAACTACAATATATGTTTTTATCGTGTTTAAGCTGCGGTATCAAATTGTGGAGTGGAAATTGTATAAAACAGTTATACATCTAAGCTTAGATGATTTTTTTTCTTTCTAATAAATCGACATCAAGAATTCTAAATAATCCAAAATTTCATAGCAGTTATTGAAAAGATATGTATACATAAAACAGTTATATATTTTAACTTTAATTTTGAACATATATATATATATATATATATATATATAATTTTTTATTTTAATTTCCTTATATATGACGACCGATTTGCATTTCTCAAGGGGCTATGGGGCATGCTGTACAGATGCTAAATGCGTCGCGCCTAATTAGGGATATGCATGTGATTCAGTTATTAATTTTTATTTACAGTCTATATTTCCTCAGAAAGCCACCTTCAACATTAAATCAAAATTTAAAATATCGAAATGCAACGCTATTGGCGCGACGTCGTGATATCGGCAAGTGAAAAGCCAATCCTTTGTCGCTGTCATTGATGGTCTTCCTGCCAGGGGTGGGTTTGTAAATCACTTGACAATGTAATACCGTAAATTTTACTGTGGAATACTGTGTAACTTTTTTGTATTTAGGACGGCTAAATTATGACAGAGCTATTATAATGAAACTTGATGACAGCTCGCTAATTTCTAACCACGTTTTCTGCGACCATTTTTTTATTATAAGAAACGCTATGGATACCAGGTAGTCGATTTATCGCGCAAAATGTATATTTAACCAATTTTTTTGATAATCAAATAAAGTAAATAAACAATGAACCACGAGAATGACAAGTGACAACACTCTTAGTCCCAAGGTTTAGCCTGCGGGAGGGAAAGTACACTTTTGACGTTCCAGTAGGATTTCCTTTAGCAACCATCCAACCAGCGCGTACGTCAAGGTAATGCGTTTAGGGTCCGTATCCATGAAAGTATTATCTGCATTAAAAGCGCGACGCTTTTAGCGTTCGTATAACATGTCATCAAATGACTAAAACTTTTTTTTAAATCGTATGCCCCGCTTACTGTGAAGTATATTTTGTATGATGTTGCAAGTATTTTGAATGTGGTAATTAGTATGACATTGTTTTTGTGTGGTATGTTGCAGCGAATATTTATATGATGCATACGCTGATCGAGATAATATACCGTTGAACAGGTAAGTAGCCTGTCGTGTCGTGCATGCTAGTGAATGCTTTTGTGATATGAGCTTAAATGCTGACTTTACTATTTCTATGTAGAAAATAGCCCAGTGTAATTTCCTCACTCGGGGCCGTTTTAAGACTCACAAAGAATCTCGGTGTTGATGTAACATCTGAAACATGTGGTTCTTACACTGATAATCCTCCATGTTTGGCCGCTAAATGAAACCACATATGAGGTCTGATTGTACAGTCGTCGGTGACTGTGTCTGGGAACAGGCCGTGTGAATTCTGTCTACAGGGTGTTAGGGAAAGAATATTCGTAACTTTAAGAGATGACTCCTTGTATTATTCTAAGCAAAAAAGTTCATTATAACTTATCTCCGAAAATCAATCTTTTTCGAGGAAAGTGAGTAGTAAATAATTAAATTTTCTCAAACATTTGGCAACGCTGCAACGCAACCACGATACGATCGCACGACGACCGCAACTGATTCATCGAATTGTATGACATTGTTGTTGAAAATATGCTTTGAATTATATATATTTTTTTAATATTTTTTATTTAATAACACTTTCAGTACAGTAAATTTACTCAAAAAAATTTACAGAACTTACCGGTACGATAATTCCTACGAATATCAGTCACTTATTTGAAACGATGCGATGCACTAAAAAAGAAAAAAAAACATCATCCGTAAAACACATAAAGTTACAGTTGAATAAATGTATTAGTAATCACAACAACACGCAATGATGCATGCAGTGCAGGCGGAGTACGACGTTGCCAGTTGTGTGAGGAATTTTGTTTGTCTGTTCTTCTTCAGAAAATTGTAGTAAGCAAGAAAATTATTTTGTTAGAGACAGTTAATTAATAAATAGATGTATTGATACATTTTACGCTACTAGGCATATGAATTTAAATTATTAAAGTGCAAAATTAATTTATTACATGACTTAAAAGAAATAAGTACAGCATTTTTTTGCTCCGAAACGGTTGATTTTCGGACATAGGGTATAATGAACTTTTTTGCTTAGAATAATGGAAGAAATCTCCTCTTAAGGTTACGAATATTATTTCCCTAACACCCTATATATATAGTAGCATAGCAGAATGAACGGAATTTATGTGGCTGAATCTTGGACGCGATCATTGACAGGATGGACAGGGCTATGTTTGAAATACTGCTCACTGATACGACGTTTCGGCCATCAGGGTGACATTTTCCAAATAAAATTGTCATTTGTACTTGAACATGAGCATCGTATCAGTAAACAATATTTCAAACATATGTGGTTTCAAATAAAAAATGCTGCTTTCGCTCGTCCTATCAAACACAGCCAACCACGGACAGCCGTTTTTTTTTGACTACTCCTTAGCATAGCTTGGTCTCTTGCCTCTGGGACAATGAATGAAGATCTCACGCTTTTGACAGGGTATAGTAACTAAGCTATGCTTTCATTCATTGTCCTAGAGATGAGATACTAGTTCTAGACAGTTGGCCATGGAGTATGTTTAGGTTGTTCAAAGGCAAGTAGACCACATCTACTCGTACTACACAGCTAGAACCGTCACCATCTAGCGGTCACGTGGTGACTAGGCCTCCAATTGCGGAGATATTCAGATTTCCAACCGGTAGCTGCTACCCACTGTTCGCAGTGGTCGATTCTAGAGGTAGATGGCGCTTCGCGCTGCCTGATTTCAGCATTTTGTCTTATTTAACCCCCAGACAAACATGGAGGTTTAGAATCTCGGGCTTGCGGTTGAAGCGGGCCCAAAACAGAGCGCAGTCTTGGGCCCTACTTTTTCTGGCATTTGAAAGCTCCGTCAAGCTGGGGCACTGAGCACGGTCCCCGTGTGCCCATACGTTAAAGACGGAAAGGCCACACTACTCGACTGAATTGTAAAGTCTAGCTTTCGAGAGAAAGTCTGGAAGTGTTTCCGGAACGGAAGTAGATTTTTTAACGATAAAAACAAATGATGTTAGTGCTTCTCAAGTTTTAGTTGGTCGCTGTTGCTACCCTTTGCGTTATTTCAGCGCGCGGGCTCTCATTTGATTATTTATAAATACTGATTTAGGCACTACACTGATTTCGGCGCTTCAGCGATTACTTACTTCCAAAGTAAAGTGTGGGATGTTGTTGTTTGCTTTCAGGTTCCGTTTATTTTTGAGCTAAATACCAACATTTTCAAATTTCTTAAATACGTTACACCTATTTAACATATCGTCAGGTTAATACAAACACCAGATAAATCACAAAATGAAATTTTTAGTAATCGGCATCTACATGTTTGATATGGAGTGAGAAAATGGAGTTATAGGGGCGAGAAAACTTAATCCAAATACAGAATTTGAATATACGAAAACATTAACTGGACAGTTTTATCCGTAACAGCGGAAGAGTTTCGATTCTCTTTTCGAGAAAAGTTTCATACATCTTTCAGTACCGATGTATGGGATGGAAACTTGTTACCTGGTAAATTTTGCATCTGATGTCGATTTGACGCTGGGGCACACGGAGGATCTATGCATTTCATACTCGAAATTTGACTTCATGACATTTCAGCATTTTTTGGGTATCGTATTCGAATTCTGTTCATTAAATTACCTAAATATGCTGAGTTTTTCCCACTTGTGTCCGCTGAGATGGAAATTTTGCTTAGCAAAGGCGCAAAGTAAATTTTTTGTGGTAATAACGGAACTCAAATCACGTACGTGCACTAAGTTTTTTTGAAAAATTATGCCCAGGGTAAATTGGACACTGCGAAATTGTTTCTCAATGTCAGCATGTAAATTGTATCTTTCCGCAAATTCTAATTTCTTTTGTGATATATTTTGTAATTAATAAATAACATTGTGAGTGTATATATATGTTCATAGTATTTAGTCAGTATTTAAGTTAGGCTGATATTCTAACCTGTTAACATAACAATTATTTGTTGTATTCGCCTTTTTTATTCCTTTGTATCGATCATTCTTGAGTTCGCATTCGCATGCACGCAGTACCTGGGTTTCTTAGATCTCTGCATCACCAAAGTTTAAGGAATAATGAAGAATTCAATTACTGGCGGCAAGTTGCACATTTTGGCAGCCGAAAAGGTTACATTTTGTCTAGTTAACAAGTAGCCCCGAGCGTTGGATGCGGACTGAATTTATTCTATAAACTTTGATGTTACTTTCCCATGCATTTCGGTCATCTTATGATTTCTAATAGGTTTATTTGTAATTTACTCATCTACATGTTACTTTTCTATAATGTTTAACATTTCTTCAAAAGCTCTAATGTATCATAGCCCTTAATCCATATATTTTCTTTAATCATTTCTCTCGTCACAAAGTTTTCTCTTAGCGTATAGTTACTCACGCACTTACAGATTGATTTTGATCTAGTTCTCAGAGGTTATATTTTACTTCCACTATGTAGAAGATTCCCTATATCTTGAATAATCCAGAGCAATCGTGCCTGTCGTTCAGTGTCCGGTGATCTAAATCCTGCTAGCCAATAGTAATGCGAGGATTTGAAGATCGTACACTGGTGTTTGGTTTGACGCGAGGTAAATGAGGTTTTAATAGATTTAGCAGCTTAACCTCTGAGAACCGGACTCCCAGTAAACCCTATTTCACTATTATCCATCAAGTTTTGACTTCTACTGGGGTGAACAACTGATCAGCTAGTGATATATTTGTATTAGTCTATAACGTCGGCAGTAATGAGTCAGGTGTAAATCTAGCAAAACTTGCTTGCGTCATGTGTCGATATGGAGAATTTTGAAATATTACTAGATAATCAGCTGTTAATCTGCCGTGATGGATACTCGTGAAAAAGACAGCATACTCGTCGTATAAACACAATGGTGATTCGTAATCTATTTGTTTCAGTCATGGGAAGCAACGGGGTAAAAAAAAGGCAAAAAAGGGACGAAAGTACGAGGACCGCCCACAGAACATGGGCGGGGAAGTGGTGGCAAGAGAGTACGCAATGGGGTCTCATCATCAGCCAGATTCGAGATATGGAGACATGGCGCCCAAGTAAGTTGATTGTCCTCTCTATGAGTTTATTATTATGGATTTTGTAAATCTACTTTCGATCTATCATTGTTCAGGATGACCATAAAACTGCCTATTCAATATACAATAAAGTTTTTGTAGTATGCACCGGTTTTGCTTTTGGATTGTTCTGGGTAAACTGAAGTGTGATTCACCCTACTTGCTTTAGAAAATGGGAATACAATAAATATTTGTGATGCTGACACTGGAGCGCAGTTGGAACTGTTGACATAAATATGTGGAGCACTTCTAGTCACTCTAAGTAGCTCAACCGGTTTAGTTAAAAGCAGCTCTTAGGGTGAATCTTTTAGCCAAAAGATGGCGCCAGGTGGGTTGGCGGTCATGTCTAAGGTTATAAACACCTCAGCGAAGTTTGCAGGGTAATTGAGAAGAAGTTAGTCTGAAATTCCGATTTCTCCAACCTTGAATCCCCAGCGAACTTCACCTCAATCTATCAAATCTGCCTTTTTTCGATCTACTTTTGACAGTTTGATCAAAGAGTAGTTATACCACAAGAAGACATTTAGACAAAGCGAACATTTTTTCTATTTTAATCGCTTTTCCACAAATATATATATTTCTGCTTAAATATATTTTCAAAGCTTGGTGATAATAATGCACGTATATCTGACGAGTTCTATATCTATGATCAGAAGATAATTAACCATCTAAAAAACCCAAAAAATGAGAGAGAGAGAGAGAATGAGAGAGAGAGAGCGAGAGAGAGAGCGAGAGAGAGAGAGAGCGAGAGAGAGAGAGCGAGAGAGAGAGAGAGAGTCTACAAAACAGCTGATGGCGTCTAAACACGTGCTGGTCTTATTTGATCAGAGATCAATCCGATGTTGCCAGATAGACAATGCTTTTTGGATGAATTCATTGTCTATGTCATAGTGAAGGCATTCTTTGTTCAAATTTACTTTTGTTTGGACTTTCACTCATGAGGATATTTATCATCCGTTTTTATATTCTCCATTCAATAAAGTTATAAATCACACTTTCCGCGAGTGATCTTCGCGTCATGTAAACAGGAGTCATTCTCAAAACCAGTAAATTATCATATATCTATTTAACCTTTATGGTCCTACGCGGTATATTACACGACTAAGTTTTGAGAAGTGTCAACTTCAATTTCGTTTTTTTTTCTAACTTCAAATTGCTTATTTGACCAATCGTCGGTATATTTGACATAGTTGCTAGTATCTACACAGCCTTGCGGCAAAACGATATGTTTACTTATTTCGTATGACTTTTTAACCCAACCATCAAAAACCGTGAAAAGAACCGTACTCCAATCAGCTCAGTATAAAAGTAGCTTTTTCTAAACATTTTATGTCGGTTTGGCAACACTGACTCAGTAAATGCAGAGCGAAAGTCGTGCGTCTTTGACATAATGTCGAGCTATCTGTTAGCGAATCGCCCAACCAATGACGGTCCGCCTTTTTTTGTAATCCAGTAATCCACGAACCGACCGTAAAGTTTTGGTGACATCGTGTCACGTGCCAAAATCAAGTAACCTTTTTTTTACTATTTTGATCACTTACTAGTAATTTGGATTTCTCTTTATCATTGGTAGAGTGGCCATTCCTAGGCCAAACCCTTTTCAATGATTTTCTTTTGGTAAATTTCATACTTAGTTTATTGATCGTATAATTTCACACGTATTATATCTTTCCTTCTCAGTGATGGAAAAAAACTCTGTGGTTTTTCTCCGTTACTTGGTTTTCTATTGAAAATATCTTCTTCAAGGCCACTCATTGAACCTTCGGTTATAAAGTTAGGTGTTTCATGCCAGTCACTTTCGTCCTGAGATTGTGGTGAGAGTGCTATTTCTTTAACCTCCAGATTCTGGGATATTAGGTGCCGAACATCAGTTTTCGAGTAGTACCTCTTCATATAGTATACCTTACGTTTAGTTGTTTTGGTATGGGTGCATCCCCGTCCATTTTCTTATGGGATTTTAATCTTCAGCGTGGAAACCACCAGCTTTGTTGTTCTCATCAGGTTTTTTTTGCTAAAGGGGAAGGGGTAACTCTACCATTAATAAAGAGTAATTCAAAATGATCAAAATAGTAAAAAAAAGGTCACGTGATTTTGGCACGTCACAATCGCGTATTTATGGGATATGTTGAAAAGTATTCAAATCTCACGTATTTTGATCAGCACGCGATGATGTAACCAAAATTTGCGGTCGGCTTCCCTACTATAATGCAGAAGAAACTCATTGTCAAGCGGATTATAAAGACTTCCACAAAATATCTTCTCGTGATATAACTACTTGTTGGTTTGACTATCAACCACACTAGCGCTATTTAGCGGGAGCAACATTGAACATCCCTGCCCATCAGTCGTGTCGCGATCTTAGTAATGATGGTGACAAGCATCGCGGCGAGATGCGCGACCAGGTGAACTGCTCCACCATGTGCGCGTCAACTGGCAGAGAAACAAAGATTGCCATGCATGGTCATTATGGACAATGATAAATATGTTGCTTGGATTTTATTTACTTTCATTTCTGTGACTGAGTTCAAACAGCAGATAAGAGGACGATCTTAGTGTATCACTCATCCCACGAATTTTTCAATATCAGTGGAAATTTGCTGTTGATATTTTCTATAGATATTCAGTTGTTACTGTTTCAATCATTTTGATATCGCTGGTCAATAAAGATGGATCGATTATATATATATATATATATATATATCTGCAGGTAGTGATATTAGTAAATATGTAAAATTGTGCAGTATTCAGTTCTAAAATTTAGATTCCAGAAGGTTTTTGAACTCAGTCGCGTGTATTACTAATTATTTACGCCTAATTTTCCTTTCTTTTATTTTTTAATTTTCATTCCCCCTTTTTTATTTCAGCGACTATCTAAGAACCCGCTTTTAATAATATTGCTATTGCTAGGTGCGAACTATCCCTCTAATGTTGTTTGCGTTTCGTCCAAATCAATTGTTGTACGTTTTTTTTCCCTTTTTTTATGTTCTTGTTAGTTGTTCGTAGTGCTGTACATTTTTGCTGTGTAGTCTGCTTTGACACCCACACTTTACTCTACAAACGCTTTATCTACCATGACATGCACCTGTCTAGTGTTTGTATTTTATGGAGGTTCAGAGAACAATTGGCAAAAAATCGTTAATTAACTGTTTCAAAATAAATTTAATTCTTAATACATACAAAATTATTTTCTTCCTGATATTATATCATAATATTTGCTCAGTACGGAAACGTGAATAAAACTTCGTATAAACATGGGTCCGGGAATTTTTCGTTTCAGTGATACTTTAACGTTACGTTCAGTGGAAAATTGTACGTCATCGGTTATTGTAAAAATAAGTGCTGTTTCCTCAACGCCATATTAATTTCTGCAGTTTTTCGTTATTAAAGAAAGTAACAGATTGATCACTATTTTTTCAATTACGATAACACGGTTAATAAAACTATTTATATTTGGGATATGATGCCTGAACAAAATAGATAGAATCATATTGCCAACATAATGATATTTCTTTTGGCATAAACCAGTGTCATAATATATTCTGCTAAACAAGACTTGTTGACGTGAATGCTACTGAAGTAAGTGCTCTAGAGAATAATTTTGAACGATTTCACGTGAATATATATACATTTGCGTATATCAAAACTCATTTCAGTATCTCAATTTATAAGGTGAATTATCACAGACGGATACGTTTAAAAATTCTGAATTATGAAAACGAAACATTTCTGGACCTATGTTTATATGAACTTTTTTTTATATCGTTCGTGGATTAAAATGGTTCCCGTTTAACCAACCTAACCCTCACTCGCTCAAAAGTTTAAAACATTTATTCAGTCGCTTAATTCTCACAAAGCGTTTTATCGTTTTTTTTCTTATTAACCGATTTTTGTAAAAAACAGATTACAATTTTATTTTTTATGTGTTCCATAATTTTAGCAAATCACATAAGCATAAGTGATATTTAAAAAATCATATCCCTAATGTGTGTCAATGAAACAACATTTCTCACATAAAAAGAATAAGTATTTCGAACATCAAATTTTTTAATTTATATATCGGTTGCTAAGAGGAAAACGTACATAAACGCTGATAAAAAACGCTTGAACGTTTTTCAATAAATTATTATCGAAATCGTGGTTAAATTACGGATTACGATAATCGTTTCTTAAGAAAACGCTTAGATTATTTGCCGATTAAGCCATTTATTGGCGAACAGTAATTTTAACGTGCTGAATATGTTCTTCTATCTTGAAAAAAACCTGTATTTTCTGAAAATAATTTTTATAGCTAGTCAAAAAAAATCCATGACAACTATGATGAGATTTTTCTCTGAACCAAACAGTATGTACGGTGGTGTTGCGTATACATGCATTGACACACGCTACACACACAAAAACACAACGGGCTTTTTCCTTGTATAGACGATGTTTTTTTTGTTACATCCGCTTAGGCATTGGGAGGATTTTCCAAACGGGGGTCCACCGCAGTACCAAAGAGCTCCGACTGAATACGAGAGGCCCCCACCATACTACTATCCGGCCTCTGGGTAAGTCTAAGTTTTTTACAGCAGCCCCACCTCTCACACTCAACACACATGAGTTGTACATACCTAGCGTAGAATATAGAACATAAAAAAAGGTTTTCCATACCATGGAGCAAATTTTTTCTCCATATCTGCAAAGCTGACAGGCAGAAAGGGCGTTCGAAGATTAGAGCGTGAAGCCGGAAGCGCTTTATTTATTTTCTAACTAAATGACCAAGGTTCAAGAAAATGTCAATTTTTATACGGGTATTTAAGCCAATGATTAATGTATTCCAAATACAGAGTCCGGTGGGAAAGATTTTGAATTACGCGGCAACCATATACGCGAGGAAGTGGGGAGAGGTCTTAATCGACGCGTTTGGCATGCGGGTTAAATAGTCACAATGGAACGTTGGTCCGGAGCGCAACGTGCTTTTCCTATCGAGGCTTGCTTTAAGAGTGGTGATTGATACGCAGCTGCCCTTCGGAAATTTTGTACACGATACGACCAAGAGATGCCCCAAGTAAGAACCTATTGAAAAAGTGGATCAGGAGGTTCCGTCAAACAGGCTTTACTCTTAGTCAACCTATTCCCGGTCCCACACCTTCTGTATCAACCGAAGAAAATGTTCGTCGAGTAAGTGATTCGGTCATTCCAAATCCTCGGCGTTCTGCACGGAAGCATTCCGCTGCTTTGGGAATCCCTAGGTCAACACTGAATGGAATTAATGAAGAAGAAACTGGTTTTCATCCTCATAAAATCCAGTCAGTCCATGCTTTAAAGGAAAGTGATTACTTATTATGGAAATCTTGTGCTAAACGGATGTTGTATCATTTTCCTACGCAGCGCAGACCCGAGAACTTTGTTTTTAGTGACGAGACCCATTTTCACTTAGCCGGTTATGTGAACGAGCGAAATTGCCGATATTCGGCACAAACGAACCCAAAAGAGAATCATAAAAAAACAGCTACATAGTCCAAAGGTAACTGTTTGGTGCGTCATATCCTCTAGCGGTATTATTTGGCCGTGGACATGATTGACACTTTTTTGTTCCTATTGTAAAAACAGAACTCCGATTCAACAGAAACACATGGTTTCAACAAGATGGGGCCACTGCCCATACTTCCAGAGAATCGATGGACACCGTGAAAGCACTTTTTCCTCAAAAAGTTATATCGTAAGTTTGGAAACATTAACTCCTAGGTCACCCGACGTCACGCCATGCGATAATTTTTTATGAGGTTATTTAAAGTCAAAACTGTATTCCAATATTCCACGAACGCTGGAGGAGCTTAAAGAAAACATTCGATGAGAAATAAACATCACTCCGGAACTCTGCAAGAGGGTGTTTCAGAATTTGCGCGCGCGATTAGAAGAGTGTGTCCTAAGGGATGTCAAACATTTGGACGGAATGATATTTAAGAACTAAAACCCGCCGAATTTACGAATATGTTGATAGTAATAAATATTTTCTTTTCATTAAGTTTGTACTTTTTTTCTTAAATCAAAAAGTGAACTTTTCCACTGGACACCCTGTATCAAACGATGTTAATGTTTACGTATGAGGTAGTTGTGATTGCGAAAACTTCCTAATATCTATAGTGTATATAATTATTCATGTACCATACATTTAAGAGACGATTCTTTGATTAATGTTATGACATAATGTCCATATAAACATGTCGGTTGTATTAAAACCAAAGGCGGCCATTTCCAACACTTAATTTAGAGAAATTTGTTTATCTAGATGCTAATGTTATTTAGTATATGTTGTTGTTGTTATATAATAATTAGTAATAAAAAATGCAAACAAAAATTTCCAAAATAAACTTTTCCCCATATTAATTACGTAGTCCAGGGTTATGCAATTTTTTTGTATACCACCGCCAAATGACAACAAAGTTAGGCAAAGGATATTTACGAAAACACATTTTTTTTAATTTCAACACCCTGTATCTTGAAAACGAAAAATTTGCGGCCCATGTTTATATGAACCTTTTGTCTTAAAACTACTTAAATTATCGTCTCTTAAATTTATGGTACATACTTGATTAATATCCTGTATAAAAATATCGAAATGACTAACTCTGAATATAGTTTTCGTGCTGCAACTTACTAGTTGATCATTCATCAGATATTGAAATATAGGCATGGTCCCTGAGGTATCGAATCATGTGGGTCAACTGTCATTTGTCAGATCAACAGAGAATTGTCAGTTTGAGGTAAAATTATTCCTAATCTCAAATCGACTAAATTTCTGGTATTTTCAGTGATGGCTCTAACATCCGTTAGGTGCCTCTGTCACCGCGCACCCAGCAAATAGTGCGTAATAAACATTACGAGCATTAAACTTTCCATTTGTTAACTTTTTTATAGGAACTTGAGATTCTTCTGCCTATGATTGGCCATATATTCTCTTTAAGCAGTAACTATTATTTTTTATCTAGAATGCTACAAACATTTTTACTCTCAATTTTTTTATTGGTTCCTCTTACAGGGAGCAGTAAACAGGACGAACGTCTACTAACGAAGAAACATACGAAGACTTTTAGTTAGAGAAAGAAATACAGTTAGCATAAAAAATATGCAGTCAGTTTATACTTATTCTGACTGTTTTTTCTCTTGAAGACATCACGTTTCTACGTTTTTATCTGAAATAGGTCAAGGATGTTTAGTGAAAAACAGCCTTCCTGTCGATAGTATTGACGTATATGGTCACCGCAGCCTCAGGTAAAAATGGTAGTTAACATAATGACATTGACATATTTCAGGTTATCGCGCTGATTTTGTATAAGGTGATTGTGATGTATGAAACTTCGAGACATTTCAATTTTGCTCAATGATGATCTTAGCAAAAATAGAAGTGAAAATGTGAACAATCAAATCGAGCAACACTATCTATATAAATAATTTATTTTTGAACACGGTTATTGTGATATTTTTAAACTGTTATATTTTTTAGTTCTCTGCAATATCTAGTTAGAATATTCTAATATTCCGTTTAAGTTAGGCGATTTGAATTTATTATAAATAGTACTATTTTTGTGATTTTAGCGTGTGTTTTGTGCTATGTGATGCTCACAAAGATCCAAACGCATCGTAATATGTACTGTTCTATGTAGTATTGTAATATACGATTGAACAAATAAAGCGTTTCTAGGTAAAGCTTTCTAATGCAAAAATTAAACCTTTTTTTGGGTTAGGATCAGTAGTTCCAATGGTTAAACTCACTTATAAGGAATATATGTCAATGGCTTACACATTTCCCCATGTATTGATTAGACGAACCTTTGATTAGGATTGCTGATACAATTTCAAATATTAAACACTAAGTATTTTGAAAATAATAGATTTAAAAATCTAAACTTTTGAAAAGAAATTAATTAAGCCGAAAAAGCGAGGTGTTTTGTAAAAAGATGTAATAGATAAAGGCTATAGGCGAAACAAGATATGAAAATTGCTCCCAAATGTATCCAAATCTGGATCATCAATTAATGTATGTTATGTCAAATCACCTTATCCAAATTTTAAGATTGATAGATCTCCCCCTAGGGGCACCCTACCTCAAAAACGCGTTGAAATAATTTTTACGGGCGCAATTTTGTTCAAAAAATTTTGAAAAACCACCGATTTTTCCAATTTTAGACATTTTTAGAGCAGGATAACATAACTCAAAGGCTCAATCGATGCATACGTACAGGTTTTTGATTTAGACAAGCATTCTTTTATTGACCGAAAATATAAAAAATTGAAGAAATACGGCGAAAACGCGGTTTTTTCTTTTTCACAATTTTTCGGGAAACAAGTCAAAATTTTGGTTGTGGTACCTAAAAAAATGGACAAATATACACACCTATAGCCTTTTCTGTGAACATTTGGTGCAGTAAAAACTATTGGTGATAGTAGAGTAAAACTCACTACCTTGGAGACTGAGACGCAGTAGAAGGTGGTACGACAGAAGTAAAATTTAGATTAGTAGCAACCCCTGTCATTATGTCACATGTGTAGCATTTAATCAAAACTCACAGTTTTTGGAGCTGTTTCTTAGATAAGTCATTTAAAAGTACTATTTTCACGTACCCCACCTTTTAAATAGATCCTGCTTAAAACAAGATAAAGACGTACATGTTGATATTGTGTAAAATAAGATTAGTAACTGCCAAACATGAACATATATATCGGTAAAGGTTGACAAACGTGAAGAATTCTGTGTTCAACTTTAGTTCAATTTTTAGATTATTTATTCATGTATACAGGAGTGCTATTGTACTGCGCTGCTTGTACGGTTCGCCCTGTATCTACGTACGTGTTTCAACCCTTTAGAATTCAGTGACACTGCAAAGTCAAATATTCAATGATAGCTGATGGTCTCGCATCGGAAAAATACAACCTATTTGTTTTTGTCTTTTGTTGAAATGTGGTACCTAGGATTTTTATATGTATAATTATGTATTATAAAGTTTTATATTTTGTAGTTATAAGCTGATATGGTAAAAACGATTCAAATGCGTGTTTTAAAAAATACAGTTGAGAATATAAATGCAAGCTTATTTTTCATTCGATTCAAATCATACTCATATCCTTACAAGCATTGAGCACAGATATGCTTTCCCCGAAGATTGAACACAAAATGTATCAAAACTCTCAAATATATTGAACTCTTCATTATTGATTCAAAATTATGGTGTTATTGATTAAACATGATGTTTCATGGCATCTATATCAAATTATTTCAAGTGCATGTGAGCTAGCATATAACTTAAGTAATTTTTCGACTTTTGACTAAATACTAATAACGTGCGCATTTTGTGTTCTATAGATCCCCATCATTCATAAGAAATGTCATTCGTTAATTCTATTTAATCACTGAAATATATTCCATTTCTATAGTAAAATTATTGTGTTCACTTGATTTGTGCTCAATTTTTCCCCGTTACGGATGTTCAAGCCAAATTTTTGCCATATTTCTACTCTACTTGAATGTACTGTTCATAGGTGGATAGTTCCATTTTAATTATAATAAAAACTGGAATTTCTCATCTTCTATTGATTTTATTAAAGATATTATAAACTACTGGCTGTTGTTTTTTTTTAAGTGAAGCAATGCGTCGAATTCATGCCTTAACCATATCCAGGCCCTCCCCCTGGAATATGCAGGGTGATTCAGAAAAACAAGGTAAATTTCTGAGAATCAAGTAAATGAAAAATAACAAGATTTCATATAAACATGTAAATGTAAATGCCCACTTATCGAGATACAGAGTGTTGAGATAATAGTTTTGAAATTGAAAAAAATACATCCTCGAAGTGCTTCAAGATATAGACTTAACATTTTGTTTATGCAGGGTGTGAGGGAAATAATATCCTCGTACCAAGTGACATATAAATCCGAACACCCAGTTTAAATGGTTTTATTTTAATAAAATTTTGTATAAGTACTTAATGAAGCATAATAAGTAAATGATAAAAATTTCAAAATGATTGCTCTGCTTTAAATCCCTCTGACCTTTAATAATGTGTGGATGCACCCTGATGTGCTACGCATTCTCCAACGTGCCTAGGCATGCTTCTGATCAGGTGGTCAATGTCCTCCTGTGGTACCTCATTCCAGGCAACCACCAACTCCTCTCGAAGTGCTTCTGGAGTCTGAGGAGGACGTTGCAAATTGAGCAATCTCCTACCGATCATATCCCACACGTGCTCATTTGGGGATAAGTCGGGAGATCTTGGTGGCCATGGTAACAATGTGACATCATTATGTTGAAAGAAGTCTATTGTGACTCTTGCAACATGTGGTCGGGCATTATCTTGTTGGAAAGTTGGATCTGACAGGGTGTCAAGATAGGGTAAAAGATGGGGTTCTAGAACTTCGTGTATATAACGCTGCGCGTTCATGTTACCTCTGATGAAGATTAAAGGTGACCTGGAACCATAAGCTATAGCACCCCAAACCATAACTCCAACTGTGTGATGAACATGTCTTTCAACAAAAAACTGCGGATTCCTCCTTTCACCACGTCGCCTTCTAACCCTGGCACGACCATCGTGCATGCCTAAACATAATCGAGACTCGTCACTAAAGATGATACTGTTCCATTCCTGATCCCAGAGTGACCGTTGTCTGCACCACTCAAGGCGATTACGTCGGTGTTCTCGAGTTAAAGGGAGGACCCAGTGTGGCCGGTATGAAAACAAGCCGAAACTTCTCATTCGTCGGTAAACACTTCGCATGCCAATAGGTCTTCCGTGTTCTGCAAACCATTCATTTGCAATGGACCTGGTAGTGGAGAAACGGTCCCTTAAGGCCAATAATCTTAGGCGGCGATCTTCACGGTCTGTTGTTCTACGGCGGCGTCCAGTGCCCCTTGCTCTTTGCGTACGGCCTTCTCGAAGCCATGCCTGACAACACCTAACTACAGTGTCTACACTTCTTTGCACTCTAACTGCAATTGCCCGAAAAGAAAGTCTAGCTTCCCGAAGTCCCACTATACGGCCCCTATCAAACTCACTAAGTTGACGAAATCGTACAGGTCTCCGTACTCTAGGCATCGTAACCGATCGTAAAGGATGTCAAGAACCAAAATCCGCCAACGTTGATTCTTTACTGCGGCTGAAATATTCATTTTTAGAGCGTTAGTGAATTAAAAAAAAAGCAGTATAAAAACCGGAATGTCCAACTGATAAAATACTGATTAAAATAAAACCATTTAAACTGGGTGTTCGGATTTATATGTCACTTAGTATATTTGTAACTTTAAGAGGTGATTCCTAGCAGTACTCTAAGCAAAAAAGTTCATTATAACCTTTGTCCGAAAATGAACCGTTTCGGAGAAAAAAAAATGCTGAACTTATTCCTTTTTAGTCATGAAATAAATTAATTTTGCACCTTAATAATTTAAATTCATATAGCTAATATCGTAAAATGTATCAATACATCTATTTATTAATTAACTGTCTCTAACAAAATAATGTTCTTGCTATTTGAATATAATTTTCCGAAGAAAAACAGACAAACAAAATCCCTCGCACAACTGGCAACGTCGTACTCCGCCTGCACTGCATGCATCATCGCGTGTTGTTGTGATTACTAATACATTTAACTGTAACTTTATGTGATTTACGGATGTTGTTTTTTTCTTTTTTCGTGCATGCTATCGTTTCAAAGTGACTGATAATCGTGGGAATTGGTGGTGTGTATCGCCACGTACCGGTAAGTTCTGTCAATTTTTTTTTAGTAAATGTACTGTACTGAAAGTGTTATTAAATAAAAAATATTAGCCACAAAGTGACTGATAATCGTGGGAATTGGTGGTGTGTATCGCCACGTACCGGTAAGTTCTGTCAATTTTTTTTAAGTAAATGTACTGTACTGAAAGTGTTATTAAATAAAAAATATTAGCTACAAAAAATTGCGTAAGTGTATTCAATAATTCAAGGCATATTTTCAACAAAAATATACAAACGTAAACAATTCGATGATCAGTTGCGGTCGTCGTACGCTTGTATCGCGGATGCGTTGCAGCGTTGCCAAATGTTTGAGAAAATTTAATTATTTACGACTCACTTTCCTCGGAAACGATTGATTTTCGGACATGAGTTATGTTTTTTTTTTTGATTAGAATAATGCAAGGAATCGCCTATTGAAGTTGCGAATATTATTTCCCTAACACACTGTATAGTACTTACCGTAGATTCGAAGGCTTGCAACGACAGGAAAAAAAATTGAAATTTTGACTTACAAAGCATTTTGAGTTTTTTATGAGAAAAACTAAAAACCTACATGCGTCTATTAGTCAACGAAGTAACTTCGCATCTGCTCGGAAAGATATTCTGATTCGGTCTTTTACGGATCGCTTTTGACGGATATTTTTGTTGTGTCATTCTGAACAAATAAATTCTGAACGTCATTGAAATTCTAACAGTATGTAAGTTACTTTTGGTAGGATTTCACATTTTAATGGCAGTCCATGAAAATTGTTCACCCTCTTTAATTTGATGACCTTAAAAGAATGTAGCTGACCAACACCGCCGCATTTTATTCCGACTATGTTTGGGCTATTAACGAATATTTTATGCAGTTTTATTACTTTCCTGTAAAGGTTCTTTTGACTTTGACTGGTAGAAGACCTTATGAGCTTTTCTCTATAGTTCATTGTTTTCAAGGTATAATGTGGCAGTTTCGACTCCAAAAAACGATATTAAAATGAAAACTTCAATGTTGCCAAATTTCCTAAATATTGATAAATTTCCAAACCATTGTAATTGTAACTCATTGGTATAACTGGAACTCTCGCTACCAGCGACCCTCGTACATCGTAGAGAAGGTTCTACAGATGTCCAGAAACATGGAAGCTTAGGCAACCAGAGTTACATGGCTCTGGGTAAACGATTGTGGCCCCTTGAGGAGTTTCGTTCGACATCAAGAGCGTTCGAGAAGCATCAATAGGCATTTCCACATCTTCGATAGGCCGCGCGAATGTTCTGGAGTAGATTGAATTCAAAATAAGCACTCGGACGCCTCCACCAGAGCGATATTCAACGTGCAACGACCGATGCGTCAACATTGTCCATTCGTCATGGTCACAAATTAGTTGCAAGTGCTGCAAAATTAATATTAGAGTAATAAATTAGACTTTGAACAGTAAAAACGGGGTTTTCGTTACCTCATTACATACCTTTATTTTTTTAATTGCTAATAAAGCTCGCGCTCAATGGATATTCTGCGTGAGCCGGAGAGATGCAGCATATACTCGTATTATGTGTGGCCGGCCTGGTCACTCGGAAAACAGATTAGATTAAAGAGAAAAAAAAATGAGAAAATAGAGGGGTAGAAATACAACTGTTAGAGGGCGCATCTAAGTATTCCTGAGAATTACTGAAATAATTTTGAATTCCGAAAAAGAGTTAGGCTGGAGCTTAGGAATATTGTTTTATATAATCGGAAATTACGCGATTCAATTTTGATCTCAGGGCAAGCCGCAACTTGAAATGTTAAGTTTGCTCGACTCTGTTCTTCATCGATTCTCGCAACAAAGGGTTGCAAGGCAATTCCGCTTGTTGTCCGACAGTCCTATAACATTTTAAGTCTTTCAATGAGACAATGGTCAAGTACCTTTTAATATAGGCGTTCTGGGCGAAAAGTCCTCCAAAATTTTTTGGATAAATCCGTATCTGACGTCGATTTGAAGCTAGAACTCATCGAACTAAGACCACATAAGTACTACCATAAATTCAGCTCCAGGACGCTTCACGATTCTTTGATTATGACAGTGAATGAACACAAATTCATCGACCCAAATTACCTAAGTCAAAGTTTCATTTGCTTGTAACAACAGGACACGAAAATGGTAATTCGTGTCCTGCCTAACATCTTAGATTTTGTATGGGTAGTTTTTCAAATACCTCGGCGTATGTATGATCTGTAGGTAAACTGGTGTTGTGGGCAAATTTTTGCCTCAGCCTCAGTAGGCTACACGATTTTCTTGAGGGGAACTGTTTTAATAATGTCGTTGTTTCAAATAAAACTTCGTGCACATTTCCAACATTTATTAATACACAATTATCTCCATCATAAATACATATATTCACATTAATTCCTCTAGTAATTGTCTATAACTCCGTAATTAAATATATAAAACATATAATCATGCTCAAAATTCACCGATGCACAAATGTTTTGGTATCTAGTATTGTTGTTCCATTTATCAAACAATAATACAATCCGGGGTTTATAGTTATCTTGTTATGTTAATGCAGGCAAAACTACTATAATATTATGATTCACTTTTTATAAAGTGCCATTCACGATACAAATATGGTCATTCTTATCACACCTTATGCTGGCCATACAGGCTGAAGATCTTTCGTTTTAGAAACTAACTTACATTGGCCGTGTATAGCCTGCTTAAACTCTGTTAATTGTGGGCATATCTAAAGGTTGATGAGGAATTACACCGATGTCGTTCTGAGCACTCAAAATCAGATACTTCGAAAATGTTCGATTCTTATTACAGTACAAGAACATTGAATGTTTTTTGGACAATCTATATTTTATATTGGAAACTGGTGATTCCAATAAAGATTCCAGCATTTTGACAAACCTGCTGTATTCCTAAATTGCATGTCCAATTCCTCAATATTTTTGTACCTCAACAATATTAAACAAAAAGCGATATACTATTTTGTGAAGAAATGTCACAGAAATAGGCATCCTTATATAAAATGGAACTGTTATTGTGTATTGTTATATGGAATACTCGTTTACATATTCTGATTTTGTGCCGAATAATTACGCGTTTTATCTTCGATATTGTTTAGTTTGTCGGATATCCATTTCTGTGACCTTTTACCCACTGTCAAAACATCAATATTCGTTAAATTGTGCTAAAAGAAATAACATTTATACATCTCTTATAAAATCTTACGGTTTATAGAAATCTTTGGGATTATAGTCATATGTAGCTCATAGTATATAATTGACTAGACTCTACATCTTTTCCTACAAGATAGTTTAAGAGTTCTTAATAGAAAGTGGAAATACTATAGCGTGTACACTCAGAATATCTCAACCATCATATTTTTTAAACAAAACAAATTGTTTCGTTTCTTAGTATAAGAATTGTCACTTGCCTTTAAGTGTTTACTTATCGGACCACAAGCGAGACTTAAGTTCATCTGAGCAGGGCAACTAGAAGCATTCCACTCTTCTGAGTATACACTGAGTAAAAAGGCATGGAAAAGTAAGTTTAGGCTAGAAGATAGTCTTAAAGACCATTTTTTTCATAGGTCTACTGGAAGGAACACATAATTAACGTAAACCTCATCACTCTACAACATAGTTTCATTTCAGCGGGAAATGAGCTAGAATACCTGTTTTTCTAATTAATGGCGTTGAAAGTTAGATTTTCGTAGGAGTTTTCGATTTAAAAAACAGAATGTGTATTTTAGAGAAGCAGGTTTCAGTTTTTATTCAGAACGTCTTTTTTATTAGACCATCCTAATTCGTTTGTAAATTTTTTATGATAAACATTCTTCAATATGATTATTTAAAATAACGTCAGGTTTATATGCGTCAATGATAGACCGTAATTACAATGGCGTGCTCCTGATCAAAATTAAGGTAAAACACGTTCAGATAAATTTGTCTCCCGAAAAGCCTGGTCAGAGTTGATATGATTTTATTTTGATAATTTTTCGATGTGCAATGGCGCTGTTATTATTTTTTTCCTACGACGAGATACCAAGAGTTGTATCATAAGCTGCTTTGTCCGAAAAAAAAAATCTATTTCAAAAGAATCGATGGCGTACATTTTGTCTCCAGAGACGCCACTGGAATTCATAGTTATCTCTAATGCTAACGTACTGTTTTATTTTGCATTGAACAACACTGCCACAATGGACCTTTACGATGTTAAAAAAAATGAAATTCTACTCTGAAAAGGCTAATGTCTCGTAGTTGACGCTGTAGCTATATGCTCAACATACTTGGTTACAGCGCCATATATGAGACATTGAACTGAATTTCTAATTATTACGGTTATGAGAAAGATAACTGTGATATATTTTCATGGATGACGCTTCGGTATCTCATTTCATCTCGGATAATTTTTGGGACCCGCGAATATAGCGTAGATGCTGATCTTCAGGTAGAATACGTTGACCAATGATATATAATTATTATACTCAATAGGGCCATTTTGGAAAAACAAGTATTCATACGAGCACAATGAATGCCGCTGAAATATTCACAGGTGCACAACTTTTTGAAATGACAAATATCTACGAACTACAAATATTTCTTAAGCGGCCCTTGACACTTATTACTTCCAAAGAAGGGGTTAGGGGGTGTTCCATCCAGTGTTGTAGTTTCGATACAGCGTTCATAAGGATATGTAACAATATATTTTAACACAAACATTTTTTATTTAGTATCATTTAACTTTCGTAGTTATAATACTTATACAAAAATCATCATATATTTTGTATGTTGTACAAATCGCGCGGCGTGGTAGTAGTTTTTTAAAATTTGGTTTTGCCAAAAATGTAGTTACCGGGATCTTCTGGATTTTCTGATGTGAAGAACTGCTGCCATAGATCCACAAATTGCTCGTAGTTCACTTCGTTTTTCCCCTGAAATAAAAATACACAAGTCATAGATATAATTTAAGCTTCATCAACCATCTCGAGAGTTTTAAGTCAGTAATCGGTAGCAAATGCCCGAGATCTGTAAATTAAGTGATTAGACTGGCAACGTAGCATTCGTAGCTTGGAGGAGACACAGAGGAACATGGTGGGAAGTAACAGAGTTATTCTTTAAATGCTGAAGATGTATAACATTGTGTTGACTTATTTCCTAGAGACATGTTGGTTTCTCGTTATCTGTCCGCGGAAATATTTTACCTCCGGCCAAAAGGAAACAGTTGGAAATAAAAAGCGGATAACGAGTTTCCGACCATTCGTTCCAGCAGTACATCCTCTCGACTCTCTAGCCTGGACGTGGTAATTCGCAATCCCTGACAATATTTACTTTGTCTGGACCAGCGACTGTATCAGATTTAGAAGTGAATCAAAATGGCTTGATATTTTCTACACTTATATTTATCCAGTATTTACTACTTCATTTTTATATCCATGTGCCGCAACGAAGGCAGAATCCAATGGCGGACTTAGAGGGAGATTGGTGCAAAAATTACTTTGCTATTCAACCCCCGCTCTTCAATTTCCACAACAGCATTTGCCGTCAGAAGCGATCTCTAAAAAATTTCTGTTATTATATTATAAGTTTACAATTACATTCTTTTGAAAAACTAAACAATTACATAACATACAGATGACTGTCCATGAAATATTCCTTCAATTTTCTTTTAAACATCTTTAAATTAATAATAATAATAATAATAATAATATTTATTCACTCAATGTACAAAGATAACAAACAATATGAGTAAATAAATATAAAATCAAAACAGGCCCAATAGAAGGCATCGCCTGTACATGGACCAATAATTTAAGTTGAAACTGTAGAATGCAAATGACAAAAAGGGACAAAAATTAGCTACAGTAGATTATGTATTTAGTTGATGCTCGTATTTATGAGTTTATGAATTTCAGTCCTAGATATAGAATGTAGCCATTTTTTTAAATTTCTTTTGAAACAATTTCCGAAACGTAAATCTTTTAAGTCTTTAGGTATAATTTCATAAAATTTAGGCGCTAAATAGAGATATGATCGCTGCATTATAGATTTATGCGGTTGAGGAACTACTGTGCCACGAATTTTGTACCTTGTATAATGATTATGTTTAATTTTTTGGTCGGTGTTTACAAATTTATGGTAGTGAGTGATACTGTGTAAGAAATAAAGCTGTCTTATATCATACATTCGAACATCTGCGTATAATTTTTCAGTGGGATAAAGTTTCGGTTTTTTAAATATCATTTTTAGAAAACTTTTTTGAAAAACATCTAAATTATAGATATGTGAGGAACATGCAGCTCCCCATGCTAATATACCATATGTGAGATGAGGCTCAATCAGTGCATGGTATAATGTTCGAAGATATTTTTCTGTCAATATATTCCCAAGGTATTTAATTTTGTAGGATACAAATCTAACTTTCTTTAAAATATAATTGACATGGATGTCCCATCGTAAGTGAGGATCCAAGACCACTCCAAGGTATTTTATGTTGGGCACTCTATTAATTTGCATTTTTTGATCATTAATGTTGAAGAAGAAATTTGTGTAACTTGGCAGATGTTTAGCATAAGATCCAAATGGCAAAAATGTGTTTTAGAATAGTTAATGCTTAATTTTCTACTGTTAAACCAGTAGACTTTATATCATTATCTAGTTTATTAAATGCAAGTAATCCTTTCTGAAATATTGATTTGCTAGTTATATTACTATTGCAATTTTGTAAATGAAAATCTATATTTCCTCTTGTATAATAATTGTGGTAATGATTAATCAGTTCTATGTGGTGTTCTAAATGTTGTGGCAAAATATATTTTTTTATTTTAAATATGGAAATAAGAACCAAATATGATATGAAATTTTGTATATTCAACCACTGCAAGTCGTGTAACATAGATTTTATTTTGCAGGACTTGCAATGTTGAGAATAAAGCTTCATTGGCAGCGAACAATATAGTAAATGCGGTAGAATAATTGTATTATAAACTATTTTCTTGGAATATGTACCAAGTCTATGAGAAGCCCTATAAAAGTAATTTGTTACTATCAATGTATGTAGGTACCTAAATATTTAATTGTTTCAACATTTTCAATTATTTCACCATTTATCCTAACTATGATAATATTTTCATTTAGGTATTTCCCTATTAGCATACATTTTGTTTTAGAAGTTTTCAATTTAAGTTTATTTACATTTAACGAATTTATGATTTTTGCCAAGTCAGAATTAAGCATTTTTAAAGCAGTGTCTATATTTTAATCTTATGTATACTAAGTGACATATAAATCCGAACACCCAGTTTAAATGGTTTTATTTTAATAAAAGTTGGTGAATGTATTTATCTTACTGTAAATAACAAGTGAAAAAATTTTCAGCCTTATCAGTTGGACATTCCGGTTTTTATACTGCTTTTTGTTAATTCACTAACGCTCTAAAAATGAATATTTCAGCCGCAGTAAAGAATCAACGTTGGCGGATTTTGGTTCTTGACATCCTTTACGATCGGTTACGATGCCTAGAGTACCGAGACCTGTACGATTTCGTCAACTTAGTGAGTTTGATAGGGGCCGTATAGTGGGACTTCGGGAAGCTGGACCTTCTTTTCGGGCAATTGCAGTTAGAGTGCAAAGAAGTGTAGACACTGTGGTTAGGTGTTGTCAGGCATGGCTTCGAGAAGGCCGTACGCAGAGAGCAAGGGGCACTGGACGCCGCCGTAGAACAACAGACCGTGAAGATCGCCGCCTAAGATTATTGGCCTTAAGGGACCGTTTCTCCACTACCAGGTCCATTGCAAATGAATGGTTTGCAGAACACCTATTGGCATGCGAAGTGTTTACCGACGAATGAGAAGTTTTGGCTTGTTTTCATACCGGCCACACTGGGTCCTCCCTTTAACTCGAGAACACCGACGTAATCGCCTTGAGTGGTGCAGACAACGGTCACTCTGGGATCAGGAATGGAACAGTATTGTCTTTAGTGACGAGTCTCGATTTTGTTTAGGCATGCACGATGGTCGTGCCAGGGTTAGAAGGCGACGTGGTGAAAGGAGGAATCCACAGTTTTTTGTTGAAAGACATGTTCATCACACTGTTGGAGTTATGGTCTGGGGTGCTATAGCTTATGGTTCCAGGTCACCTTTAATCTTCATCAGAGGTAACATGAACGCGCAGCGTTATATCCACGAAGTTCTAGAACCCCATCTTTTACCCTATCTTGACACCCTGGCAGATCCAACTTTCCAACAAGATAATGCCCGACCACATGTTGCAAGAGTCACAATAGACTTCTTTCAACATAATGATGTCACATTGTTACCATGGCCACCAAGATCTCCCGACTTATCCCCAATTGAGCACGTATGGGATATGATGGGTATTAGATTGCTCAATTTGCAACGTCCTCCTCAGACTCTAGAAGCACTTCGAGAGGAGTTGGTTGCCTGGAATGAGGTACCACAGGAGGACATTGACCACCTGATCAGAAGCATGCCTAGGCGCGTTGGAGAATGCGTAGCACATCAGGGTGCATCCACACACTGTTAAAGGTCAAAGGGCTTTAAAGCAGTGCAATAAAATTTTTATCATTTACTTATTATGCTTCATTAAGTACTTATACAAAATTTTATTAAAATAAAACCATTTAAACTGGGTGTTCGGATTTATGTCATTTAGTATATATTAATGTATCATCTTCAAATATTTGAATTTTACAATAATCTAAAATATTACAAATGTCGTTACTGTATAAAATAAATAGTAGTTGACCTAGTTTACTTCCTTGTGGAAATATTTTTTGAACTTGGTGATGTAAATCCAATTTTGTTCTTTTGACTTCTGTCAATTAAATAGTTTTGTACAATTTTGAATACAGATCCTTTAAATCCGTAGTGATGCAATTTTGTATGTAATTTATCCCTGTGAATAGTCTCAAACGCTCTTTTGAAGTCAAAAAACACTGTTACTGTATTTTTCCTATTATACATACATCTCCTCCAGTCCTCTAAAACCATTTGTGTTGTTGTTTCAGTTGAGTGTTTCTTCCTGAATCCAGCTTGAAATTTGGCTAAAATGTTATTTCCCTCAATAAATTCGATGATCTGTTCGTAAATAATTTCTTCAAAGACATTGTCAACATCTGGCAGAACATTTATCGGTGTACAACTCAACGGCATTCAAATACGCCCCAAAGAACGCAACTTTTCCTAAGCTGCAACTCCCACAGGTGGGAGGTTGGACTCTCTCAATATCTGAATTCAGCGCCTCAAAATATTTAGTTATGTAAATCAAGTTTAGTTTACTTGTTGCCACGGTGAGCTATTGACAAATATTATGAGACAATTTTCAATGGAAACATGCTTCTTGAGTAAATTACAAGCGTAGCTCACGAGATTCACGGGAAGTCTGAGTTTCCATTTTACTCCCCATGCCTGTTGGCGAGGAAGTATTGGAATCGCAAAAAAATTCAAAAATGATATATGTTTCTTGGATGTTATATGATATGTACATTACGAAAAACCATGTCAATCATTTTCGTCTGTCGGTCTGTATGTCCGCTAATCCTGTCCCGTCTATAGCTTGGATTTTAATGACATTTTCACACAGTGCCAAGGACCATGAAGCTTGGAATTTTTGTAAAAATCGGTCCAGTGGCGGGGGGAGAGAAAGGTTGAAAACAACAATTAAAAATCGCTAGAACTTTGGTTTTTAACATGTAACAAAAATCCTGTCTATTTGAAAAAAATAGGGGTAGGTTGTAGAAGGGTGCGGGGAGGGAGATAATTAGGGATATGCATTATTTTTTTCAGGGACGTATTTCATAATTGGTTGCGTTTTATACACATCAAAAAGATTGTCTTCATACCTTGTAAATGTCTCAAACAGTTAAATATCCTGCTAAACACTTCCATCTTCTCTACCAGTTCTAGTTTCTGTAAGTTCTTTGGCCATGGCACTGAAGACGTTGGTTTGTAACCAATTGTAACCGAGTATTTTAGGCTGTTTGCCGCAATTACAGTTGATGACGGATATAGCTCAATTGGACAAAGCGTGAATTACCAGAACGGGCTAAGCAGAATAGACGATGAGCTAGCAACGTTACACGCAGGTCTTTCATGTTTAAAAATGTACACGTGTGTTTAGCGGTGAAAGGTGGTTAGAACAAAACAGAGCGTTAGGATGGTTGGTTTCGGTACTTTTGGTGAACTTGAAATTAGATCATTCTAGGACCGGCGAGGTGTCCCAGACGGCTATTTTTAAAAAAAAAACTTAGCACTGTGGCGTTTTTTGATGGATTGTAGCCAATACTCAAAAATCATTGAGCATTATACAGGTTGTAAACGTTATGGTAGTCATTATTGAAACGGGTAATAGGGGGGTCAGAACAAGTCAAAAAGTTTTGTCTAAATGGCTTTATAGTTTACTCCTTTAAGTGCTTTATATCGACCACAATCACCACAATCTTACTAATTATAATAATCTAATCTAAAACGTTTTTAAATTGGGTAATTAACAAATAAATGGCATTGAGTTTAGCCAAACTTTGTAGTCAGTAATTAAGTTTCATTAAATTAAATATTTAAAACACACATGACAACAGCGCGCCGGTCTTTCACCACTCTTATCGAACCGGCAATCGATCGCAGACGATAACAGTGGTTAGTATGTTGTTTTGTTTCTGTTCGCGTACGTCGTCGTGTTTATTTACAATTTTCTCGAATCAAGAGTGCGCCGACATGTTGTTGGTTTACGGTGAAGCTCGACAGAATTCAAATCTTGAAGCTCAAATTCATCGCGACAGATTTCGCCAATGGGTACACCCAGACAGAAGGACATTTGTGCAAGTGTACCAAAGACTTCGAGGTACAGGAAGTGTTCAGCACACTAATATTCGCACTCGTGAAAGACAGGTTACTGTAGAGCAGGAGGAACAAATTTTAAATATCGTGGAAATCAGTGCAGATATCAGCACTCGGGAATTAGGCCACCGCGTAGGACTATCGCATACCATAGTCCATAGAATCCTACGGGAAAATTTGCTTTATCCCTACCATGTACAACGAGTGCAGGCCTTGTTACCAGAATGCTATCCTCGCAGACTAACATTCTGTCACTGGTTTTTGCACAAAAACATTGAAAATCCGGATTTTTTTTAAAAACATTCTAGCGACGGACGAATGTACTTTTACGCGAGATGGGATATTAAATTTCGATAATACTCACACGTGGGCCCAAGAAAATCCTCATACCATTCGTGAAGGTCATTTCCAACAACGTTTTAAAATAAATATTTGGGTGGGTATTCTTGACGATCAGGTAATTGGCCTTTTCGAGTTACCCCCAAAGTTGTCAGGAGAAGGATACCTTAGCTTTCTAGCCAATAACCTACCAGAACTTTTGGAACAGATCTTAGGCAACATGCCATTACAATGGAGACAGAATTTGTGTTTTCTTCGTGACGGAACACCACCACACATTATTACAGCCGTCATTCAGTATTTGAATAAACATTATCCAAATCGCTGGATCGGTCGAAATGCTCCCGATACTCGGAAATGGCCAGCAAGATCTCCTGACCTCAATCCGATGGATTTCTGGTATTGGGGAGAACTTAAAGAATGGTTCTGGGGCTGGTCCAATAACAACTGAAGCACAAAAAAATTTTAATGCGCCTGAAATAATAAATGGACAGCTTCGAGGACCTAGAGTAAGAAGAAACTGGGTTCGTCGTAAGAAGCTTGTGTGGAAAGTGCAGGACGACATTTTGAACACCTTTAAATACAAAAAATGTGCAGTGTGGGTTTTAAAAAGAAAAACAATGTATGTATCAAAATTGTGTACCCTATTTATAAGTGGATTTTTTTAATACGTTCAATAAGCGCTGAGATAGATAGTGGTAAGTCAGTTTTTTTAATTGTTTGCATTTTACGAGTACATTATCAAATAATGAAATAATAATACCTAAGAGCCAAAAATAACAAACTCCATCTTTATTTACATTGCGTTCCGTCGTAGTTTGCGTCTGGAATTGTGGCGTTGTCAGATTTTATTTTACTTTAAAGTCCCTTTTCTCTAAAAAAATGCCGTTTTGACCCCCATGTTATATGAAACATTTTGCTTGTTTTATCCCCCTCTATCACCCATTTAAATAATGACTATCATAACGTTTACACCATGTATAGGTATTTGAGATAACCCTAAAAACTTCCTGTCAAAACTAACCTCTGCTTTCGTCCATCCAAACCACACGTTTACCGCGCAGCTCTATCCTTATTGGGAATCTGCGCAGGTTTCAGGTGAGACATTGAACGAAAGCGAAACAAACTAGCGTCCATCAAACGTATGGTCTTTATCAGAGGTGGTAGTTGTGTGCCATCTACTTCTATGGAAATATAATGTTACCTGAGCCATTTTTTGGAAGGCCTCCCTGCACTCGTCTATATTCAGCCCATAGCAGGAACATACGCTGGTGAACTCATCTATGTCAATGGAACCGTCTCCAGACGCATCCTCTAACTCGAACATGAACCGCAGGTACTGGTTCTGCCATTCCAAGGCGCTCTCGGGTTGCTTCGAGTAGTCGTCCCACATTTGGGCCCATTCCTCCACACTCACCTAAAAAAAGTTACCGAAAAATTATGTCATACAAAGTTCTCGTGTACACAATCATTTCATCGTTTATGTGAAAGTAGACTAGACCCCCGTGGGCAACGTAATTTTATAGCGGCTAAATAGTCTACAAAACTGACTGCTGGACCTTTTAGATTCAGAATATCTCAGCTCACAGATATACAGGATGATTCACAAGTCGTGACCAAAAATCAACCATCATACACAGGAGATACGTGGTGTTTCAAAATTAAAAACAATTTTTTTAATATCTTCAAAACCGTCAACTGGAATGAACTAAAATTTGGTATGTAGATTAACGTGCTGCAGTGGCGGAGATATAGTGGATTAGTGGTATTATTTTTGTAAATAAAAATAGTACGCCAGT